>SCLH01000331.1:399338-442219 GCA_004367855.1 Oikopleura vanhoeffeni | reverse complement strand
AAAACTTCAAAATATCGACTTGACGTAAGCAAACTTTCTCATCAAAGTTTCACTGGCTTTCTTGTGAGACTACTGTCGAAAAAATCGAAGCACTTTTTTTCGTAAATTTTTTCGAAAATGACAAAAATAATCATATTTCGAGTTTTAGCTAGAAATTGGAAAATAAGCCCGCGAGAGTCTCTTACAATTGTTCTGAGGAATACTTGATAAAAAATTGAGCCATTTNCGGCTCGAAAGACTTTTTCAGAGGGCCATAACGCTGCACCCCAACTTGGGATTAGTATGAAAATCTCCAGATTGTTAGTTCGTTATCTCAAGAACAAAATTTTTGGATAGTTTTGATAATTGTATGTTGAACCAACCGGTAAATCAGGTTAACCGGAAGCAAAAATAAATGTTTAATGATCGAATAACTTTTACACCCAGCATCATAACTGTTTGATTTTTTGGCATAAGCTAGAGAATTCAAATGTGAAAAAAATATTCGCCGTTTTTTCAAATTTCATCCTGAAAGGACCTCAAAATCGACGAAAATTTTTTGACCTCAAGATCATCGTATCAAGTTGTAAGTAGCACCCAAAAAAATTGTAAGTATCAGTTTTCTGGAAATGGCATTATAAACTATTGTCCAATTATGAGCCGTTCGAGCGCTAGAAACCAAAATATTTTATCATGTTCAACACTCAGAAAAAATTTCACAAATTTTTGGAATTTTTTTTTCAAATTTTCTGTCTGATATAACTTAACATGCCTACTTGACTTTAAAAATCGAAAAAATGGCTCTCTTTCACTTTTAGATTGCCCGATATAGCCAGTCGATACAACCCCATTATATTAAGCTTTCATATACGCATTTTTATAACTTTGTTGAAGGACGCGGAGGCATGCAATACACCAGATTTAAAGACAAGAACTGTCATTTTAAGGGTGTAGGTGTCGCGGATTAGGCTGTTTTTCGACGCGGTTTCTCGGTAAATTGGCAAAAGTGGTATCGTAAAAAAATTTCAAACTTGAAGAACTAGTCTTCAAAATCCTTTCAGCACTTATTATAATGTGATAAAATCCAACCTACGCTCACACAAGAATCTTGAATAAGCCTTCCCGTAAAACATTAAAAAGATATCTTCTCCTAGAAAAATTTCATCCATTTTTTTTTATTTTTTCATGTCAGGCTCGAGAGAAACAGTACGAACAATCCATTAGAGCCCGAAATTTTGTTTTCGACGGCCAATTTTTCTTTCGTTTAATTTTCGTTAAAATTTTAGTTCCCGTTTTTCGCGATTTATTTCGTTTACAAGCCAAAAATTTTGAAAAAAGGGCTCTGATGGATTGTTTGTACTGCTGCTTCGGAGCCTGACATAAAAAATTGATGAACATTGTTAGAGGAGATATCTCCTCTAACAATGTTCATCAAGTTTTTTATGTCAGGCTCCGAAGCAGCAGTACAAACAATCCATCAGAGCCCTTTCAAAATTTTGCTTGTAACGAAAATAATCGCGAAAAACGGGAACTAAAATTTTAACGAAAATAGCTATAGCTCTTGAGTGTTTTTTAGGGAGGCTTATTGAAGGTTCCTATTCAATAGTGCTAAATTGACCTCGAAGACTTATTCTTCAAGTTGAGCAAGTTTGTGAAGTAGAACCATATCCAGAGCAGCTAGAAAAGGCGTGGAAAAACTTCCTGATCAGCGACACCCACACCCTTAACCCTCCGAAGCATATAAACAAAAGTTTCGCCGAGGCATAATAGCCTTTCAGGAGGCTATACTTTGAGCGTTGTTTACAGAAAACTCTTACAAGATAAACTTTCAAATTTTCTTTTATGATCAAGTTGAATTTTCGAAAAAAAAATTTCATATTCTAGTAATTTTATGTTTAATTCTAGAAAAAAACGTTTGAAAAGCAAGGTCAATTAAACCACGTGATACTACCTCATGGTAGGCTCCAGGAAATGTATGTTATATATATGACTAAACTTGGCTCAAGTGCTCTGTTTTACTCATTACTTTTGTCTGATTGAGCTATATCTGTTTGGGAATCAAAAATATTTTAAATAAGTTCAAAATATTCATGAAAAAATCACGCTTCTTTTGGAAAAATTGTTAGTTTTCGATTTAAGGGGGTAGCGTTCGCAATATAACTTTGTACTCCACTTTACCAGGATACTAAACTGCTTCGAAACTTTTCAGAATTAGACATTTGGTAGATTATCCTTAATCTACAATAATAATTATCGGAATAATTTTTGGTCGACCCTGGTGACACCATGCGGCGAGTTCTAGAACACCTAACCGAATTTTCATAAATCTATCTCCTCCTAGAGCTTGCATACTTCATTCACTCAAACTTGGTATGAACCACGGAAACACTTATGGTTGTAATATGATCTAAGGATTTCTAATGTCCAACTAAGAACTGCGAAAAACCGCTCCTAATTTCAAGATTTTCGCTATTCAAAATCTATCTCCTCCTAGGTTTACATTTCAGAATGCAGTGTATAAATTTGGGAAAGATGGAGAAATATGTTTTTTGTTGTGGGTGATGCCGAGATAGAAAATCTGCTTACAGCTTTTTGATAATTTGAGTTTTTCTGGTCGAAAAGTGGCTTTCAATGTTTTCCAAAAAAAAAACTCAGAAAAATTTTCTGAAAAAATGAAAATTTTCGAACTTTTTTTTTTGGATTTTTGTTTTTTTATTAAGTTTTATGCTTTCTGAGTGTCCCTAGCAATTTCGTGCTATTTTTACACCCACATAATACCATAAAAAGAGTGCGACCCGCTACCTCCTTAATGAAATTATATTGATTATTATTACAATATTAAGGTAGCTTTTTTTTTATAAAGGGACCACCCCCCTGTAGACCAAACGGTAAGAGATATCGCGGAAACGTGTTTTTGTATCCGTAGCCAAGCAAATTTTAACCGTTGAAAAATTACTTTTTTCGATTTTTGACCTCGACCAGTTAACCGGTAATCTGCGGAAAACACCGGTAATGGCGGTTTTGAGAGAAACAATCATAATCTCAGACATGATTTTATACTAAAGGGTGTGACCTTTGAAAAAAAAATTTTTTGGCTATTTGGTGTGTTTGACATCCGACACCACCCGTGTCGTAAAGAGCACTTTTTGAATATCGACACTGGAATATCATAGGGGCCTTAAATCGTACTATTTGGAGTAACTTTTCAAGAAAAAATTTTTGGCATATTTATTTTGACATCCGACACCACCCGGTGTCGATAAGAGCACTTTTTTGAATATCGACACTGGAATTTCATGGAGCCTTAAATCGTACTTATTTGGAGTAACTGTTTACACCACCAGGTGTGTGTGTCTGGTGTCATAAATAAATCAAGCCAAAATTTTTTTCATGAAAAGTTACTCCAAATAAGTACAGTTAAAGGCCCTATGATATATTCCAGTGTCGATATTCAAAAAAGTGCTCTTTACGACACCCGGGTGGGTGTCGGATGTCAAAAATAATCATGCCAAAAAATTTTTTCTTGAAATAGTTACTCCAAAATAGTACGATTTTAAGCCCCTATGATATTCCAGTGTTCGATATTTCAAAAAAGTGCTCTTTACGACACCGGGTGGTGTGGATGTCAAAACACAAATAGCCAAAAATTTTTTTTCCAAGGTCACCATAAAATCATGTTGAGTATATGATTAGTTCTCTCAAAACCGCCAATTACCGGTGTTTTTCCGCGGATTACCGGTTAACTGGTCGAGGTCAAAAATCGAAAAAAATTTTCAACGGTTAAAATTTGCTTGGCTTACCGGATACAAAAAACCGTTTCCCATATCTCTTACCGTTTGGTCTACAGGGGGGTGGTCCCTTAAAAAAAAAGCTACCTAAGGCAAATATGGTATAAGAGTAGCCAACTCTGGATCTGATTTTCACAAATTTTATATTTTTCAAAAACATATCATTTTATCTTTACTAATATCGAAATAAGTTATTTGAAATTTCACTCCCAAAAAAATATTTTGCTCCAGATATGTCCAGAAGACTAATTTTTCTTGCAATTGTACTCAAAACACTTCCAAAAACTTGGCTTATTTAAAATTTAATTCGAAATTTGGATCAAAAAGTATTTCTTCGGAAGTAAAACGTAGCGAAAAATCGCTGTTATCAATTTTGTCATAAAATTTGAACCTATATCCGAAAAAATTTTTAGATTCACATTGTTGAAATTTTAAAATTTTTATAGGAGAAGTTTCTGCAATCATATTTTTCATCATTTTTGGCTGATTTAAAGTGGCTTTAGCCTTTCAAAGGCTATATGCCTCGGAGGGTTAAGCGGTCTTTACCATAACATTTTTAAATTGAATTAGTTTCAAGGTGATCATGACGAAACATCTGTTACAGCCTCCGCTCGAGTTCGCCGATCTCGGTGGGACATGACCCCAGCTCCAGAACATACCCCTGGCAGTATGACCCCTGGTGGAACAACCCCATCAATGGGCGCAACTCCATTAATGGGTGGCGACACACCGGGCAGCATGACACCAAGAGATAAAAGTATGATGACTCCTGGAGGTGGCGGCGAGACACCAAGTGGAATGACACCAGGTGGCATGACACCCGGAATGAGCACTCCAATTGGCGCCAAAGCTATGGGAATGCAGACACCAGCACCTGGACAGGCAAAGCGGTTTTCGTCGCAGGCAGGGATCAACAAATAATTTTTGATGGGTAAAATTGTATATTAAAAGTCAACTTTTGAAAAATGACGGATTCATATTTTTTTATTTTCTGAGAGTTAAGTATCTTCAAAGTTGATACTGAACTATCGAAACTTACCAATCTGAAAAAATCGGGGGACCAATTTTCTAAATTTTTTTGCCAAAATTTCGAATTAATGGGCATTTTAAAATCTTTGGCACCAAAAAAGCCCATTTGGGAAGCATTGTTAAAAAATAGCGTACAAAAATGCGTTAACTAAAGCTTTACAAGTTTTTCGGAGAGCAGACACGGGCTTTTATCATTTTAAGGGGGTGGCATCGATCCGGAGAGAATTGGTCACCAAGCCCAGTTCTTTTTCACAGCAAAGCTAATGAAAGGCAAAAAATAGGAATCGTGAAAGAATTGCTATTTTCTATTTTCAATAAGAGAGTGTCCATTACTTTGAGCAACACCGTTCATAGCTGTTACATTTCTCTAACATAGACTAAACTATCTCGTCAAAGATAACTAAAAACAGGACTTATTCATCTGAACTCGATTTCAACATCTAACCATCCATAGAAAGTTTTTTGAGGAATACGGATACTTACATCCCTACAAACTATCAAGTACATGTCAGGGTGTACATGCGTTACAAAGGTGTCTTGTTTTTATGTTGCTAATGTAAAACAAATTTCCGGTGATAGGACCAGATTTTTCCACATGAAGACAATGTGCAAAAAAGTGAAGAGAAAAACAACACGTGTTCATTTTAGAGACATATAAGATGGACGCTTCACATTGGCACTTTTCCGAACTATAAAAGAATATGTCTTACTCATCAAAGAAATGGCCCGCCTATACACCCACAATTTATTTGGAATTTTGACCAGCATCCAAAATTTTTTAAATATAGTGCCAAAGCGGCACTTATCGAGTGTATCACGGAGGTAAAATTATCGATGCAGTTATAGCAATGAGAAAATGCGCGCGACCAACTCATTAGTTACATACGGATTTTATAATGATACACAACAATTAAATAATTGATTCTACCTCATTTTTATTGAGAATTCAAAAACCACAAATTAAAATTTTGGACATGATCTCGACGTGAAACGACCTTCGGTAAGAGTTCAATAAAATTCGACAGAAGATGAAAAAAAATTTTTTATGACTTTTCAAACGGGTGTCAGAAAATATGAAGACATGCATGAAAAAAGTTAAAGTGGCTATTTTTTTTGATTTTATTCACAAATTTCAAAAAAAAAATAAGAAAAAATTTTGGACAAAAAATGCGAAAAATTTTCATAATGCTTTGATTTTTTTCGAAAATTTTACGAATTCAGAAATTAAAGTTCGCACTCAAATCTTTCCTAAAATACTACCTAAGTAGACAAAAATTAATTGTATAAGTAGATGCACGTTTATTCTGGTTCAGCTAACGATAATAAGCACAAAAAAGTAAAACAGCTAATTAATTTCGTAAGTTAAATTGACTCAAGTCTGCCGAGACGATGCTACCCCCTTAAAAATGCTTGTAAATTTACAACACAACTAATAATGGAAGCAAAAATTTCAATAAATAACTATAGTACAGTCAAATGTGTATAAGAGGACTGCGTATAATTGCAAAAAACAACAAAAAATTCGGCGAACATTTGGCTTGCATTGTTTAGCTCTCTAGCGCTATTTTTCAATTTCTTAGAATATTTAAGTGATTTTTTTTTNTCAAAAATGACGCTTCTCAATCTTTTGGAAATCAAAGTTCTCATTTCAAAGTGACTGAATTATTTTTTTATTGAAATTTTAGCTTATAGTATTCGTTTTGTTGTGAATCTACAAGCATTGTCAATCTGGTTAAAGCCTGTGCTTCTTTAAATGAGTCAAAATTTAGAATTATTAAATCGTTGTTCAAGACAAATATAAAAATAGACGCCGGTGAATTTTAGATTTTTTTTTCACATTTTTTTGAACATTTGCTGATCCCTTACCTTAGGGCCAATTAAAGCATGATTGGGCAGTTGAAATTGATGAACGAAATCGACCATTATCAGATGAAGAAATTGATTCTATGTTACCACCAGGTTACAAAGTTCTTGACCCCCCAGCCGGATATCAACCAATCAGAACACCTTCCCGAAAAGTAACACAGACTCCAACACCTATGGCAAATGGTGCCCAAAGTGGATTTTTCTTACAGGAAGAAAAGGAAATGAGTTCAAAAATGAAAGGTCAAGAGTTACAAACAGCCGATCAAGATCTTCCTATGTTGAAACCAGACGATATGCAATATTTTGACAAGGTTAACAAAATCAAAATTCATTCACTATCGAACCATTTTAATGTCAATTTGAAATTAATACAGTGGTGAGATTTTTCCATAACAAAGATCCTCTGAAAGTGTAAATATCCCTTGAGTCTCAACAAAACATGTCGTCAAAAATTTAATTTTACGAATAGAGGTATTTTTTTTCTCTCAAAGATATTCTATTCTTAACCCGTGTGGCACAACACCTATATATAGGTGACTGCATATTAAAATCATCTAAATATGCAAAAAACCATCGTAGAATTGTCTCCTTCGAATACATTTAAAAAGAATTTGCAAGGATTTCAAAAAGTGACTTATTTTTTTTTTGGAAAATTTTGTTCAAATTTTACGGAGGGTTGATTTTTTGAGATTTTTTTCCAATCTTTTACCTCTAAAAAATTAAAATGCGACCTATTGCGTCAATTAAAATTTTGAAAATAGCCAGTTTTTTTAGGAAACGTGTTTTGTCCATGGTTGACACTCCAAAACAAAGATTAATTGGTATAAAGAAAGATATTTTTTTTCAAAAGTGATATTTCAAAATTTCAATTTTAAGTATTTCACGAAAATATTTTAATTATTAAAAATTAATTCGAGCAATTAAAGTATTGTCCCAGAGTCACTTGATTAGTATATCGACCAGAAATAATATCAGAAGTGGTACTTATCTGCTTTTATAGGGGAAAAACCATTTTTTATAAAATTGTGATTTTTTCATCAAAATTTTAAACCTATTTAAAAATAATTTTTGATTGATTATATATAACTCAAATCAGAAGAAAGATGACATATGTCAGATCCTTGTGCATCGATTCCAATACCAAATAATTTGTGAACACCACTGTAGAGCTTGTATCACGTGATATGCTGTCCTTGCTCTTATCAGTAAATTTTCTAGAACTAAAAATCAAATTCTAGAATATCCAAATGTCGGATGCAAAAATATATCCGTTTGAACTTCCTTATGCAAAAAATGAAACTTAACTACCTTGGGTTCTGTAATACGCGGTTGAACAGTCACCTATATATAGGTGTCGGTGCCTTGGCGGAACTTTTTTTTCTGTGCTCACACGGGTTAAATTATTTTTTTTTGAGAAAAAATAAAATATTCTTATATCAGGTGATTTTTTAGGTACCCTTGTGAGCACAGGCCACTAAGTGGCTCAAGCATACCTAAAACCATCCAAAAAGGGCAAAAAAAAATCATAGATCGTTCTCTTTCAACAAATTATAAAGAATTTTACTGCGATTCCAGAGAAAATATTAATTTCTTTTATGGATATTTGGTTCTAAGTATTACGGGGGATTGATTTATTAGGATTTTTGGGCTATCTTTTAGTTCTGAAAAAGGTATTTCTAAACTAGACATTAAATACAAATGTGAGATTAGCCAGTTTTTTAGAAAGTGTTTGGTGCATGCATAACACTTAAGGGGGTGGTCGTAGCATTTTAAGGGGTTTTCGATAGCCAATTGTCGCACAATGTACAAATCTGTTGCACAACTTTTCCTCTCTTTGATATATTTAAACAAAAAATCTTGCATCCTAAAAACAATCCAAATTAATGGATGGCTCGTCCATCAGAAACGTCTTACAAAAGTGACGGAATTATTTTTTCAAAATGCTACTCTCCTGAGTTTTCAAGGGTTCAACATGATTCATGTTTTTAAATTAACCGGACAAAACGTGAGCAGACCGCCAAGTGAGTTTTTTGGAAATTCTTTGATTTGGCTTCAGAATCACCAAAACTGTATTTTGCTCTGGTTAACATAGGGTCAAAATACTGTTTTTGGTGATTCTGAAGCCAAATCAAAGAATTTTTCCAAAACTCACGTTGGCGGTCTGCTCACGTTCTGTCCGGTTAATTAAACATGAATCATTGTTGTACTTTAAAAACTCAGGGAGAGATACATTTTGACAAAAAGAAAATTTTTCAAAATGTTTTCCTCCCTGAGTTTTCAAAGTACAACATGATTCATGTTTTAAATTAACGGACAGAACGTGAGCAGACCGCCAAGATGAGTTTTTTGGAAAATTCTTTGATTTGGCTTCAGATCACCAAAACAGTATTTGACCCTATGTTAACTAGAGCAAAATACAGTTTTTTTGGTGATTCTGAAGCGAAATCAAAGAATTTTTCCAAAAACTCACCTTGGCGGTCTGCTCACGTTCTGTCCGGTTAATTTAAACATGAATCATTGTTGAACCTTGAAAACTCAGGAGGAGATACATTTTGAAAAAAAATTTCGTCACTTTTGTAAGCACGTTTCTGATTGGACGAGCATCCGTTAATTTGGATTGTTTTTTAGGATGCTAGATTTTTGTTTAAATATATCAAAGAGAGGTAAAGTTAGTCCGACGATTTGTACTTTTGCGACAATTGGCTATTGAAAACCCTTAAAATGCGACGAACACCCCCTTAAGGAAGCATAAATGCAGAAAAATTAAAATTCCATCTGCCTTGAGCGTTCTGTAAACACAGTTCAAAGTAGAGCCACAATAGTGGCGCTGGTGCCTGGGCGGAACTTTTTTTTATATGCTCATAAGGGTTAATCATGAAACTGTGACCCAATTTTTGAATTTCCTATTACTTTACGGACTTTGAAGGATTTTTTCAAATTGTCGCAAATTTTCTAATTTCTAACCTTCATAGATCACTACTCAAGTATGACTGAAAAGCAAAAAAATAGGTCTTCATTTCAAATTTAAGGAAAATATGGCAAATTATTTATAAAATACCTATTTTGAAGATATCTATAAATCACCTGTTTTTCGTAATTTTTTTTCAGCCAAAATAAATTTTTATTATTGATAAATTCTTTTTAAAAATTAAAATTTTGTGAAGCATTTTTGAAAAATTAGTACAAAATTGCAAACTCAGCTTTATACACAGTCGTATCATATCAATATTTTAGCTTCTCATCGACGTCGACGAAAACGCCTTGAGCACAGAGGAGGTCAAAGAAAGAAGAATTATGAAACTATTACTCAAAATCAAGAACGGTACACCCCCGATGCGAAAAAGTGCGCTTCGACAAATTACAGATCGAGCTCGAGAATTCGGAGCCGGGCCACTTTTGAATCAAATTCTGCCACTTTTAATGAGTCCTACACTAGAGGATCAAGAGAGACATTTGTTGGTCAAGGTAATTGATAGAATTTTGTATAAACTTGACGATCTTGTACGACCGTATGTGCACAAAATCTTGGTCGTTATTGAACCACTTTTGATCGATGAAGATTATTATGCTCGGGTGGAAGGTCGAGAAATTATTTCAAATCTTGCAAAGGCAGCTGGTTTGGCGACAATGATTTCGACTATGAGACCAGATATTGACAATATTGATGAATATGTACGAAATACCACGGCGAGAGCTTTCTCAGTCGTTGCCACAGCTTTAGGTAATTTGTTACATTATCACTATTGCTATCAAATAAATTGCAGTAAAGTCAAATATTTGTATATTCAAAACTATAACTATAGGTCATGATATTCAATTTTTATGTTGATATACATTAATACACTAAAGTGTTCTACAACTGAAAACAATTCTTCCCCTTTTGGGCAATTACAAAAACTAAAATTTTCAATTTGTTTGAAAAAAAAGTCATCCGAAGGGTACAATGTAAATTGAATATATCTGTTTCTATACTCGGTCCCAATAAATAAAGTTAAACTCATGTGCAGAATTGTATAAATACTTCTGGACATACGATCTCGCTCTAGGGTCAAACAGGAAGAAAGTTCCCGAGCTTTTAAACTTGAAAAATAAAATTTCACTCGACATTTTTTTTTGTTCTGGTGATTTTTTTTCGATTTACGAAAATTCCATACTTTCGAAAGTTAGAAATTTGCCCGCTGAGCATCCTTGACATGAGTCTTAGTACGCGTAATAAAAAGTTTCCTAAAAGTTAAATCATGTGATGACCCCGTTTTTTCAAATTCTTGATTTTTTACGATAATTTTAAATGAAGCTGTCACGTTGTAAGTTCATAAATCAAATAATTTATGAGCTAAAACATTTTAAACTCCTTTTTATAATCACATTTTATCGCGGCGAGTTTTTTACTTCGATTCCTCAAGAAATGCATTATGTAATTTAAACAGACTGATGACAAATTACTAATTCAATGTGGATTTAATTTTGAAATTTAGGTATTCCATCATTATTGCCATTTTTGAAAGCGGTCTGCCGGTCAAAAAAATCGTGGCAAGCTCGCCACACTGGTATCAAAATCGTCCAGCAAATTGCCATCTCAATGGGTTGTGGAATTTTGCCCCATTTGAAAAACATGGTCGAAATCATCGAAAACGGACTCGAAGATGACCAGCAAAAAGTTAGAACAATTACTGCTTTAGCGATTGCAGCCCTTGCTGAGGCAGCACATCCATACGGTATCGAAAGTTTTGATTCCGTTTTAAAGCCATTGTGGAAAGGAACGGTGCTCATTTTTTGAGCTTATTGTCCTTTTTCCAACAGTTGATTCAGAAAAAAATTATCAAAAATTTTCGGAAAATTCAACACAAAATTCAAAATTATTTTAAAAATCATAAAATAATTTGAATGCTTAACCCCCATCTGCACGTGATGTTATATTACCCACCTGCATCTGAGTGTTTTAAAACACGCTAGTATTTGCTAGCTATGAAACATGGTTAGTTTTTATGGTGCCTAATTTTTACTCTATTTTTCTGGCTTCAAACTCGATAAAAAGGAGATAAATATTGATTATTTATAATTAAAAATGGCAAGAGGCGAAATTTTGGTTTAAACAGAATAAATAATTTTTGAATAAGTTTGAAGAAAAAATTTAACCATCAAAAATGCGTAGGCGAAAAATGTTTTCTTTGAAAAAATTAATTCAGTTTCAGCTTCCGGAAACTTCTCAAATCGTCAATTTAAAATTTTGACCGCCATTTACACCACCAGGTTGTGCCGGGTACCAAAATAAATAATTTCAAAATATTCATGTCCGAAAGTAACCCTTATAAGTATATTTGTAGATTATTATCTGGTTCCAGTGCTGTTTTAACTGCATAAAAGAAAAAATTACATCCAAATCATACATTTCCGGTCTGATGAGCAATTTCTGTAACTCACCACAATTCTTGAAATTAAAAACAAGGGGAACTTTTGGGGGTCTGTTCCGATATTCCGCCGGCCGAAATGATACTTCCCCAAAATATTTTTGGTCTCTGTGTATTAAAACACAGCGGTGCAGGTGGGGGTTAACGGTTAAGACCTGACCTGCTTTTTTTTTGTAAAAAAACTTGTGGTTGAAAATTGCATTGTTTTTTAATCTAGAATTCTAAAATGTAAAATTAAAAAAGTTTTCATCTTGTTTTTCATATTTCATAAACCATAATAATTCGAGGAAATATATAAAAAGGTTTACCTTGTCTTTTTTCCCGGTGATGCTGCCTATGGAGGCTCTCATGAATATAAGCTAAAGTTTAAAAATCATCTCAAAAAACTTGTACCAGTTTTGGAGCGAGGACTGTAGTGACCCCCCCCCATATAAAAAAATAAACCAAGAAGTTTCATAAATGAGCTCCGTTAAAGGTATCAGAACACACAGAGGAAAAGGTCTTGCAGCATTTTTGAAAGCCATCGGTTACGTCATTCCATTAATGGACGCAGAATACGCAAATTATTACACCAGAGAAGTAATGTTGATTTTGATCCGAGAATTTGCTTCTCCAGATGAAGAAATGAAAAAAATTGTTTTAAAAGTTGTAAAACAGTGCTGTGCCACAGACGGAGTTGACGCCATTTATATCAAGGAGGATATTTTACCTCCATTCTTCAAAGGTGATTATTTTTTGGTCGTACGAATTTAAATGTGGTTTTTTGCCGAAACAATGATAAAGACCCCAATTTTTTATTTTTCAAATTGCCCGATTTTCTAATTTCAAATTATTTTGCGTATTTTGAGAGATTTTCCAAAATAATTCCTCGAATTCAAACAGAAGATTATAAAATTCGATTTCGTATTTTAGAGAAAGTATGCCAAAAAAACATTTAAAAAATGGAAAAAAAGCTGAAAAACCTAATTTTCGTGAAAATGGCAGAGTGAAACCATACAGATGCAAAAATGAAAATTGACCAATTTAAAAAAATCCTGACGAGAGTTCGGTTTTTTTTATCTATGCCTGATGTCACATTTCCTTTAGCATTCTGGAACCACCGGATGGCACTCGATAGAAGAAATTATAAACAATGTGTTGAAACTACCGTTGAAATTGCCAAGAAAGTTGGAAGTGTCGAAATTTTAAACAGAATTGTAGATGACTTGAAGGACGAAAATGAACAGTACCGAAAAATGGTCATGGAAACAGTTCAGGAAGGTTTTGTAATCTTGATTATTGATAAGTTATCAATAGGCGCGTTATGTGAACAGTTCCTTTTTTTATGGAATATTTTGGAAACAAAATGTAAATTACAATAATTTTGGACTAAATTTTGTAATATGACCCCAAAAAGCTAAAATTTAAAAATAACCTTATGGGGTCATAAAAAAGACGTTTCTTGAAAGTTTTGGGTAAATATTTGAGGCAATATTTTTAAGTTAATTTTTTAAGTAAAATTTTTTAATAAGACCAGAAAATGCATAACTTGGAAAATAACCTTTATGTGGTCCTATTTGATTCGATGTCGAAAAAAATGTCACGACGATTCCAAATGAATATATATTGCAAACGTTTTAAGCAATTTAAAGTCAGGCAAAAAGTATCTCACGAGGACATAGAAAAAATTGTAATATAAATATTTTTAACCATACATTATCACATAACGCGCCACCCAGTGTAATATTTAGATAAAAAACTGTACTTAGCAAATCATGCAAGAAATGGGAAGCTCTGACGTAGATGCCAGATTAGAAGAACAACTTATCGATGGAATCCTTTACGCTTTCCAAGAACAAACAACTGAAGACGCCACAATGTTAGCTGGGTTTGGAGCAGTTGTCAACTCACTAGGTAAACGAGTTAAAGCATATTTACCACAAATTTGTGGTACTGTTTTATGGCGGTTAAATAACAAATCTGCAAAGGAACGTTGCTTCAAAATAAGCGATATTAATTTTTTTATGAACGAAAGATCAAAAACGCTTTAAAAAGCGATGAAAAACATCACACTCTGATAGCCTTGTCTATTAATATGTTTATAAGATATTATTAAGTTGCTGTACTTTCAGCAAATTGAAGGGAGATAATATTTACGTTATTTAACGTAATCTTTTTAAAGATTTTCGTCGAAATATTTTTTCGTCAAAAATTATTAAAATAAATGAAAGTTCTTCTTGAAATTTTTTTTTTGCAAAAATGCTCTTTCGATGTACTGTGGGCCTTGGCCAAGCGGACAAAAGTTACGCATTTTTTTCTGAAAATCCGAAAAAACGTTAGTCTAAGCGGACAAACCGGAATTTGACCATAAATTCAATTCCACGACCCACAGTATTACAAATAAATATATAAAGTGTCGATAAAAGGCAAAAACCTGCATAGATGCATTTTTGATGTAAAAATTTTGTCGAAAAACGAAATCCTACTTATATTTTTTTGACGAAAAATTTGGATGTAAAAATTTTTTGGCGAAGAAGTTTCCAGAAAAAATGCAACTGAATAAATTAAAAATCGCTAATTTTTAATCACTGTGAAAGGTTAGACAACAAGCTGCTGATTTAATCTCAAAAATTGCAACGGTTATGAAAACTTGCCAAGAGGAGAAATTAATGGGTCATTTGGGCGTTGTTTTATACGAATATTTGGGAGAAGAATACCCAGAAGTTTTAGGATCAATTTTGGGAGCGTTGAAAGCTATTGTTAACGTTATTGGAATGCACAAAATGACTCCTCCTATTAAGGATTTATTACCAAGATTGACGCCAATTTTGAAAAATCGACATGAAAAAGTACAAGAAAATTGTATTGATCTTGTGGGAAGAATTGCAGATAGAGGAGCTGAATATGTTTCTGCCAGAGAATGGATGCGAATTTGTTTCGAATTATTAGACCTTTTGAAAGCGCACAAGGAAAAGTTTAAGATTATATTTTCATTTAATTTGGGAGTGAGAATATAAGTTATATTATATAACCTTATTTTTAATGGAATAACAATTTTATTATAATTTTTTATATAAAATATTGAAATTATATAAACAAATACATGTATATTTCAAGAAAAACCAAATTGCATGCAGTAATGAAGTATCTTTTTGATAAATTGAACATACACAATGTTATTTTCGGGTTAATCGGATTTGATAAATCGAAAAAAAAATTATAAAAATTCGCTATTTTGATGTTAACCCTTCGAGGGTAAGGCTACAAAACGCAGGCCAAATTCAAAGCATATGCTGCACCAAATTTTTGTTTATGTATCATATCAAAATTGACATAAAATGTGCCAAAGTGGCCACAAGAGCCCTAGAGACAAATGCGAAGCATTTGCTAGACTATTTTTTGTTTGGCCTAATAAACTTAATTTGTATCAGGACATTCGAAATAAAAACACTTAAAAGTCCTAAAGTGACCACAAGAGCCGCTAGAAGAGCATGCGAAGCATTTGCTAGACTATTTTTTGTTGGCCTAATAAGTTAAATTTGTATCAGGGAAGCCGAAAATGACACTTAAAATCCTAAAGTGACCACAAGAGCGAGAGAGCAATGTAAGCATTTGCTGGGACTATTTTCGTTAGCCTATTGAGTAAATTGTTTTAGAAAGTCGAAAATGACACTTAAATATTTTCAAAGTGACTACAGAGCCGCCAGAAGCAAAATGAGGACAAAATGAAAACTTGTTTGATCGAAATTGAGTTTCAAACTTATCAAATGTACACACATTTGTTCAAGGTGAAAATCCTCACAAAATAATTATAATTAATTTCATATTCTCTATGAATCTTCAAAAGTCGCGTAGAAATAATGCAAGAATATCAAAAATATATTCGCATTAATTAGTGTTTTAGAAGAGATTTTTAATTAGCTTTATTATAAAGTATAGAATGCGGAAAACATTTTTAACAAAATAATCTTAAACAAAATCAAATTTTAAAAAAATATTTAGAACTCGTGCCAGTATTACACAGGATAAACCGTGCAAAACTGTTTGTCAGGAAAAAAAATAGGGTTAGGGGTTAAAAAATAGGTTGTGTTCCGCAGAACAAACGACCATATTTTTTAACCATAACCATAGACTTTCCGAGAAAAATTTTGCCATGCCATGAGTGTACACTTTATAGTTATTTTTCTATAAACAGCAAAATTTTACGGTTTAATATGTTTTTTTAGCTAAGGTATTTTTTTTTTTATGCAACCCAATTTCTCAGCATGTTACTAAATATTTAAGAGATATAAATCAACGTTTTTTGTATCATGTACTCAAGTAAAAGTTTTCCATGGCCTTAGTGCACACAATTATCTTTTCTAAATTATATAATCTGTCGAAAACAATTTAGATCGATATATTTATAAAAAGAATATTTTTCGAAATACCATGTTTTTGTAAGTAAAAATTTGCCATGCCCTGTTTAACACAATTGATCTTCTAAAACAAATTGTGAATGTGGCAGGGCCCGCCGGATATGCAATACTATCACGAACTCTGATTGTTATTCTAAATATCAGCTTCAAAACATTGTACATCAAAAGTTTTCGGAATACTCTTAGTGTACACAATAATACAGAATACATTCCCGGCAGGGCCCGCATTGAGAAATGCTATCTTAATATGATTAAGAGAAGAAGCCTTATAAAAAATCTAAAATTTAATGATTTTAAACAGAATTATTTTAATTTATGGAATTGCATTGACGGTTTCCCATGATATTCTATTTTCTGCATCAACCTTGTTTTTTTACATCAAAAGTGTTTCACGCCTAAGTGTACACAATAATAAATACAACAGCCATTACAGGCCGCCGAGAGGCATTACTATTGAAAACAATGTCGAATATAAAAAATTTAAATCGATATATTTATGGAAATATTTATCGAAAATTCCCAAGTTTTGCCTCAGAAACCCGTAATTTCAGAAGTCTTTACACGTGAACCAAATGATACAAAAAACTTTATCTCGATATATCTTATAATCTCAGAGTAATCATTGCTTACAAGGGTTGGTTTCATCGAAAAAAAGCTACGTTAAATATTTTTTGTTTGAAAAACTTTGCCTACAGAAAGATATATATATACAGATTAAATATGGTAGCACGGAAAAATCAATATTTATATCTCTCGAGTTTTCTGTAAATCAAGCGAAATTTAGAACAAAAGTAAATTCGATAGTTTTTTGAATGTTAGAAATCGACAAAAACGAAAACTTCTCTTTTCCAACTTCCAATTTCATATAATTTTTCTGAACTTTGTTTATTCATTTGAAAATATATTGTAAGAAATGCAAAATTTGATGCGAACAAAACATCTTATTTTTTTTCAAAAAAAACATTCTTCTTCATTTCCACTTTTTGCTCTTTAGTGGCTGGCGGGGCATTTTTTCAAATTTTAGATCATTTTCGGTTTCTCTGGATCATTTACATCCTGCCCTTATTTTTTAGGGCCCGAATATAGCAAGCGTTTTGCTCTCTAGCGGCTCTTGTGGGCATCTTTTCAAGTTTTTACGGTCATTTTCGGCTTTTCCGATACTATTTACCCCTAGCCTTATTTTTTTAGAGCCTGCACATGGCCCGCGTTTTTGCTCTAGCGGCTTTGGTGGTCAATTTAGAGCTTAGGTGTTATTTTTTTTAGATTGACTATCTATTGTACATATTTTGAACAAACGGTGATGGCAACCTGAATTTTTTTTCGAGCTACGTCAATTTTAAGCAGTATATCTAGCCCTCAAGGAATTGTGTTTTTTGAAATTCGGATTATTTTAGGGATTTTGAGTATAAATCAGAAATACTGAGCTGTGATTGGCTGAGAAAAGGCGAATAATAGAATATTCCGCATGTGATTGGCTTAGGCAATTCGCCTACGCAAAAGAAGAACAAAAGGCAAAAATTGATGTTTCTAGTTATCAAATAATCATAATTTTTATTTTTCAAAATAGAAATAAAGAGAAAGTCTAATTTAATATTATATCTATTTAACTCACTTGATTATTAACTATGGTCTGTAAAATTGGTTTTTGTTATCGCCAATTAATCTTAACACCCTAAATCCTAAAATAATAAAGAAATAATCCGAATTTTAAAAACAAATTTCCGTAACAAGTCCATTTATCTTTTAATATACTAGCCCAAAATAAATATACAGGTCCATCACCGTTTGTTCAGATACTGTTGTCCAATCGAAATTAAAAACTACCTTAACCTATACCGAATTCGGATTCCTGAGGTCGATTTACCCCCCATTGGCCCTGTGGCGGGCCCTATTTTTGGCCTGCGTTTCGTACCCTTACCCTTCGAGGCATATACCCTCTTGAAAGGGTAAATTCACTTAAATCAGCCAAAAATGATTTAAAAAAGCTCTCTTTAGAATACATTTTAAAACTCAACAATGTGAATCTGAAAATATCACCCAAATTTTTCTGAAAAAAAGGTTCAAATTTATTGACGAGTGATTGAAGGCGATTTTTCTCTTAAGCTTACTTCCGAAAAAATAACTTTTGACTCCAATCTGGAGTTGAAATTTAAAATTAGCCAGGATTTAAAAGATGTTTCGAGTACGATTTGCGAAAAAATTAGCATCCTAGACATATCTGGAGCAGAAAAGTTTCTTTGGGAGTGACGTTTGAAAATTGAATGATGTGGCGAGGACTCAACTTACCAACTTTTTTCACTCAAATTTGAAAGTAAATACTTTTTTCAATTTATTGAAATTATATATTGAAATAAGTTCACAAATTATAGTTCATTATAATTTATAAAATCGGATGAACCGTTTTGTTGCTGTGAGTGTGCAAATGTACCTCTGAAAGGGTATATGCCTCGGGGGAACTTTTTTGTCTATGCCTCGGTGGGTTAAAGTTTATTTTTAATGTTTGATCCAAATTTTCGTATAACAGAAATCTGAATGAAAATAGGAAAACTAAATTCTCTGATCAGAAACCATATATACAAAAACTATACTCTTGTTATTCACAGAAATTAGGGCGATTAATAATTGTTATGAGATTAGGGAATAACTTTTCATTGAACGAGCAGCGTTTTTGACGAGAGAGATTAACGCTTTAAATTTTAAATTCCAAAAGAAGATTTAAAGCATTTTTTGAGACGAATATTTTATGGCCAAATAAAAGTTTTTTTTTAAATAAAATCATATTTTTTCCAACTTTACGGTCTGTTTCATGAAACATCTGTTTCATGAATGTTCGAAAACATCTGGTAAAAAGTGGAAATCGATAAAACGGGCACTGTAACATGTGAAAAACTCACCTTGCGTAAGCTAATAAATTCACAAAATAAGAACTTATTTGCAAACTTTTCGGTAGAAATCTATTCGACGGGCCACTGTAAACACTTTTGTATATTGCAAGCCATTGTGTCCTCACGAGTTTGGCTACATTATTGATAACTTGAAAGTACAAGAACGTCAACTTGAGTCTGCACAACAATCGCAATTGCTATTGTAGCGGAAACATGTTCACCTTTCACGGTAAGCAAACATTAGACAATAACAAAAAATAATTAATTTCTAAATTTTTGATTTTAATAAAAATATTTAATTTCTAAAATTTTTTTTAGGTCTTGCCTGGGTTAATGAATGATACAGAGTTAATTGAATGTCAAATGGTGTTCTGAAAGCCTATCATTTCTCTTCGAAATATCGAGAAATGGGAAAAGGCCGGTTACTAATTATTTCCTGGGACAAAAATCGACTTCATCGTTTTTCAAAAATTTGTATAACAATTTCGTAGCGTATATACATTTATTTTTTTCTCAAGGCCATCAAAATCACTGAAGTTCCCAAAATTTTAGCGAAAAACAGACACTTTGAAAATAGAATTAGCTGGATTTACTTTCCCTTCAAAAAATGTCGTTAACTAAAAAAACAGTTAATGTTTATCTTGAGAAGACAACTTGTGAGACGAATATAAATTTTGTGACTAATAATAATTCTGTCGGTCGAATGATCTAGAAACGGTACCATTCGATTCGAAACTTTTCAAAAGTGGTTACTTTTATTGCTTTTATCTCTGTAAAAATACTATTTTGTTACCTGGTGTATACCCAGTAAAACGTGGTCAAATCTAAAATCGACATATGTCCCAGTCTCGAGAATGAGGCTTTATTACCATCGTCAGAATGGACAAAATACTAAAAAATGTTTTAAAAAAACTTTTCGCTCCGTCGGTTATTTATTTTGCGAAATTACCTCTGCAGAAAAGTTTTTTTTTTAAAACGTTTTACATGTTATGTATATCTGTGCACTCTATAACGGTAATAAACGAAACTAGTCAAAAATTGAAAAAAAAATATGAATACTATAGTAACGTCCCCTAATTGTTGTTTGCTCAAAAATAGGTGATCATTACGCTTTTGAATCCGCGCCTGTTATTGCAGCTCTTAATAAAAATTCGTGAACCTGCCACATCGAGTGTTTATCATTTAGGTACTTTATTATTTTATGTCGAACAAAAACAAGAATAGATTATTAAATTATCCTTCTTTCGATGTATTTGAAATTGTAAATTTTAACTTTTAATTTTTGAAGCTTTTATGTTGCTTATCATCAAAAGCATGAAATGTATAAATTGTCACCCTCAGCACAGATTATATTTACTCGGCACTCCTTTATCGAAGATGCCCTTCAAGAGCGTGATTTAGTTCATCGTCAAGTACGTATCTTTTGTCCCGATCTTGATATTATGTAAATATTCGAGATCGCCCACGGCTGCAATTTCCCACATGACGATTGGGGTAGCTGGGTTTGGTTTGCGAAGACGCACTTAACCATTGTTAAATTATATTTGGCCAAATATTTCGAGAATTCCACCACATGTTTGTCAAGCAGTTCATGCTTGTTTGGAGGGATGAGGGTGTCATTGGACCCATTAATCATGCAATATTCATACAGTAATCTAATAGGCTGCGGATGGGCAAATATTTAACTGGGGGATCGATGCATAAAACGAGAAATCCGGGGATTTATAAAGGATCGGCTGAATTTATAAAAATGATTTTTTTGCTATTTTGCCGGGAAATGTAAATAAAGGTTTATTTTATAATTTCGAATTCACCAGGTGGCCCAACTTTTTTTGAAATGTAATTCGTCTTATCTGATATTTAACATAGTAAACAGAAAAATCGTTCTGGGAAAAGCTGGGAAAATACCTCTTAAGGCTAGTACTGTCGCATAATGCAGTCGGGACCTTGGGGTTCTGCCCGTTCTCTGTGATCAATAAAAGCTATAAATTATCTCTATCTTCAAAACTCAGGAGGAGTAGGCTTTTGAAGTGAAAATATTGCCACTTTTGAAAGTCGTTTCCTGTTGGTCGGCCAATCAGAGGCCTCCGATTGTGTTTCGTGGAAGCAAGATTATTGTTCAGGTAGCTTTTTTTTTAATACGGCCCACCCTACTCCAGTCATTTTTCTCGACAGCCAGTTACCAATAGTGAACAAAACGGTTTCCTGCTATGTGTTAGCCAAGTAAATCTTGTTGGGCGGGCCGCTAAAGAATATTTTTTTGTTTTTCTCCTGGTTCAATCCGTTCAACGGTAATGATGTTCCAAATCGCGAAGATATTTTTCCAAGAAGTATCAAGCAATTTTTAATGAGAAATACATTTCCGGGTAGTTTTTCAAAATGAAATTCATTTGAGCCATTATATATTTTGACATGTGACACTAAGGGTGCACAATTACACTTTTAGCGTATTAGACTGAAAACAGAAAATGTTTATGTAGAACTACACTTCGGGGTGGTCGGTTTTCAGATGACAAATTTTTGGACATTCCATTATTTTGATATTGGACACCTCAATAAGAGTGTCAAATTCACTTTTTAGTCGTATCGGCGCTGACACCAGAAAATGTTTATTCGCAAGATTAATACCATTTTGCGCCGGTAGATTTTTTCAGAAAAATGTTGTACAGCAAACGGCGGGAATATTGATTATACAGTCTGACACCTCGGAGAGTTGTCCAAAGCTACGAACTGTTTGGATTCAGCTAGAATACATAAAGATGTTATGATATTCATGTAATAATATAGGGGTACAGCTTTTCTCAAGAGACATTTTTTGGCAATTACTAGTATTTTGAACAATTGTGCAACCTCAAGTGTCACAATTACCCATTTTAGGTACAAGACTCGCAAAACACGAAAATGTTTATGTGAGATAATACATTTCGTCGGTCTTTTTCGAAGAGCCGACATAATTTACCAGATCCTATTTTAAGACTTCCTATATTTCAAAAACTGTATGGTTGCCGAAAGCTTGATAATGTTCAGCTTAGTTTGACATGAGCGTTAAAATGTGAATTGAAATTGTAGTTTGAGATACTGGTCTCTGTATTTGTTGAGCTCTCGTTCTATTTCCTGTACAAGAAATGAAAAATTGGAAGCATTTGCAACTTATCAACATGACCAAACAGTTGATAAATTCCAGAATTAAGAGCTTGGAAATTCAAATAATTTAAAAACAGAGCTAAAAGACAATATCTTTTTTTTTATTGTGGATATATTATAGCTGAGATGAGTAATTTTACAAAGAGACATAAGTAGATCACCATCACAGCTAAACGCAAAACGGTTATTCTAAGCACAACCAACACTATAATGGCAGTATTGGACAATAACATTATCTCTCGTTGTTTTTTACAGTTACGTAGTGGATATTCACAAAATGATCAAGTCTCATATGTCAAGAAACCTATTGCAAAAAAAATCTGAAAAATAACACCCACTCTCCACATCAAAGATCAATGTTGTTATTCATCCGATACCTAAAAATAGGTGTAACTCTTGGACACTTTTCTCAGGTCGTCCAATGTCACAATAGATCTTAATGCCAAATTTTCTTTTGAAACAACTACCCGACATGTATCTTCTCATCATACAAAAATTCTTGCTTGATCCTTTTTGTCTGAAAAAATAGTTACGCTTTCTGAACATCAAATTACGCGCGAACCGGGCTTGAATCAGCAAAAAAACCAAAAACAGTTTAGGATCCGCCAACAGAATTACTTCGGCTACAACCATGAGCCAGAAAACCGTTCTCTATATCTGGCTATGGTTCGAGATAACAAGCTGATGAGAGTGGGCCCTATTGAAAAAAAAGCTACCTCCAATTATCCTAAACTGCTATCCATATGTTCCGTGCTGTTTTAAGTATTTCCATTTGAGGCGACGCTGAAAACCCTTTTTTGGCCTTAAAAATGCCCCGCAAGTACTCTCCTCCTAAAATTAACTTGATAAAACTTTTATCTTGCACCTCTTAGATGCAGCAGAACATTTCTCTTATAATCACTACCATCACGGTATTTTTTTTTAATGCACCACCCTTCATCTGAACGATGTACGGGAAAACGCTGTATGCAGATCGGAAACGTTCTTTTGCATTCTACTGCCAACGTAAAAAATCCAATGCGAGAATTTTTCTATTTTTATCGAACTACGGTGTTCACGGTAACCGACGATACTATATTTATTATATAACCATTTTCAGTATAAACTTTGAGAAAAAAAAATCGAATCTCGTTTTTTCTTCCAGGAATTCATCAAAAATATAGTTCAAGCAGTCAATGTGTAGATAATCGTGATGTAAGAACGACAAACATAAAAATTCAACTTCCTGGCTGATTTTAAGAAACAAAATTTGAACATACCAAAAAATTACTTTCCGGTTTATATCCGGTAAACCGGATGTCAAATCAACTTAACAAAATTTCTTTAATGAGCTTTATTAGTTGGCAGTTGAATGCAAAAAAACGTTTCTCGATTGCATTTACAGTTTTCCCGTCATCGTCATGAGAACGGTGGCTGCCATTAAAAAAAACTACCTAAGAGAGTATATTTTCGGGTAGATAGTTACTCGCCATTAAAAGATACGAAAATAGAATTAGTCTCCTTGGCGAAGTAACAACCATTTTTCTATACGTGATTTAGTTGATTTTCCGACGAAAAAGACATTTTTTTTATAGTGATGTTACATCATGTTTCTGTGGGTCAAAGTCGTCCAAGATTTGAACTTTTGGATGTCAACGTTTTCTTAATTTGAATGTTTGAACTGTTTTTTATGGTATGATATCACTTTCCTCATATACATTTTGTAACTATGTGACCTTGCAATTTTCAGGTGAAAGTAGCAGACATACAATTTTTGTACAATTTTTTTAAATGCCAAATAAATCCGAATTACGCTATCAATTTAATTTATGTGCTGATTTTGCTCAATATTATATCTATCGTTTATCTAGCAGTAAAAATGCAATCATTTGATCCGTATTTTTCATGCAAGTATTAATGTGAGGGCTCACAGTGTGCAGATTTACACACCTCCACTCTTCTAACCTTTGTTTTATACAAATGATAATAAATATGTCCGATCAACTTGC
The DNA here is from genome assembly GCA_004367855.1 of Oikopleura vanhoeffeni. Taxonomy (NCBI): domain Eukaryota; kingdom Metazoa; phylum Chordata; class Appendicularia; order Copelata; family Oikopleuridae; genus Oikopleura; species Oikopleura vanhoeffeni. The sequence continues at coordinate 417,735 of SCLH01000331.1, read as the reverse complement.
AATTTTGAAAACGTAAAACACAAGTCTGTATTTTTTGCACTGGCCTACAAAAAACAGGGGAATTTCGTTTTCAAGGTGAATCGGTATCAGGGCAACCGAAAATGACCTTTAAAACTATCAAAAAACACCACAGGTTCCGCAAGAGCGCAAAATCTCAAATTAAGGATTTTCTTATAATAATGATTAATGGAAATTTTTGAAACATCGCCACATGTTACGGTAGAGAGCAAAATATCTGGATTTGAAGATTTTCAACAAAATTTTGATTACAAATTGCAATTACTTACACAAATATATGATTTGAGAAAGTCAGGTCTGCATATATGGATTATTATGCCCGGGTCACTTTAAAAACTTATTCCCTATTCTTTTAACAGGCAAATAAGTTTTTAATGTGATCCGGGCATAATAATGGATATGCACAGCGGCTGGGTTGATCGTTGTTTCTGACCCCCGTTAAATTTGTTTATAAAATATAAATAATTTTTATAGCCCTTTTATTTGCTGAGAAATACTTTTGAACGGATGTAATGAAATTCATGGAATTTATTTAAAATGCGGAATATTCGCATATTTAAAGACATGTATTTTATTTATTACAAAACATATTTATTTGTACAGTAAGGCAGAATGTTTAATTTTTTAATGTTCAAAATTGCATAAAAACTCTTATCCAAAAAGAATTTTAATAAATTTATTTGAATAAAATCAATGAAAAATTCTCGCAAAAACACTTGCCAGCAGCAATATCAGCGAAATACTCATGGTTTCGCTGAAATTGTATGTTTGTTTGTTGCAAAAATCTCCAGCACAAAATTCTGTTTCATTGTCAAGTTCTTCAAATTCATTCCAACAGCCGCGCGATACAGTACCATCTGAATGTTTTATGTAATGAAAAAATTCTAATTAAAATTGATTTTTCAGAAAAGGGTGTCCGAGGTCAAATCTGTTTTTCTCGAAATAACCCCCATTCAGGGTACCACTAAAACGTAGTATTTGCTTTAATGGTATTCAATTTTTGCGCTGGTAAGCAAAAACATGTAATTTTGGTTATTTTTCGTGTTTTCCGGTTTTCAATGACGAATAAAAGACAGAACTTTTTAAGAAACATATAATAAAGAGATATATTAAGAATCAGCATTAAAATAACATTGAAACCTTAGTCGAAATAAGCGATCCCGATTGGTTTAAATTTAAGCCAATCAGAATCGAGACTTTAAAATTTCGAAAAATTAAAAGAAATTCGAATTCCTTTGAATTTTAGGTTTTTTTTTGATTTGGTCAACAAATGAAAATTTTGGTCGATTATTTTGTTGCTTACTATCAATTTTTGTATAACATCCGTCAATCGACATGCAACATTTGTCTTCCAATTTCCAGCATTCTGTTGGATCTAGTGGGGTTGAGGTTGAATCACAGTCTGTACATCTGTGACAGTTAAATTCTAGATATTGTGGTGGGGTTGTGTTGAAACAACTTTCCTTACACTGTTCTAGAGCTGGAGCTTCACAGTTTTCTCTGCATGAGTTGTCGGGAAGTAAAATTTTGCTGCATTGTCCGACACACATTTTTGTTATACCACATACACACTGAATAACTTAATCAGCTTTTTTTCTACATTTTAAATCGTTGGTGGTTATTTTTTCTCACATTTTTTTGATGCAATTTCCAAAAAAAATGTGTTGGAAAAATTACGAACTTTTTGTAAAGCTTGCAATAAGTTTTCGACCATGTTTCGGACTAACGTCAAAAAAGATCACGGGAATAATTTTTAGTGAAAATGCAAATTTTTAGTGAAAATGCAAATTTTTAAAAATCATGTTGAATAAATGATGTAAATTTATAATTTTTTTATAGAATCACAAAAAACATGTATACACTATATTGGTATACCCTACCGATATTAACCCTCGACATCATCATCGAAAAAATTTTGTGTTATTTACTAAAAATAAGGTTCACTTCACTAAGTTTCACAAAATATAAACCCACCTGAGTCAAACATTCCTGTTGCTGTTGAGAGTAAATCTTATCAAAATTCAGACTTGGTATACGTGACAAACTTGAAAAACTTGCGACTTCAAATTTCTCAATTTCATCATTATCAGATTCTCTGTCTAGTTCTCCACATATCGGAAAATCACATGTATATTTACAAGTATTCATACATGCAATCCAACGTAAAAATACAATTTCCGTTTTGCATGTTTCGCCACAAGTGTTGTTCAGACAGTCACAAAATTGATCGACGATACACTCTACTACCGGGCTTATATTATCCACTGCGCTTGAAACAGCGAGAAAAAATAAAAATATTTTAGTCATTTTTTGTTACGTATTTTCATGGTAGAACCTGTGTTGTAAGCTCTATATATCAAGACGGCCCAAACTGCTTGGTAAATAGTAAATTCATGTAAAGTTCAGGGGTGTTCGTGATAACGCACGGTGCTTCAAAATCTTAGACCAATACAATTTTTTGTGATTTTTTCTTTTTTCTATGCAGAATTCTAAAAGCGTTTCGATGAGGTAGGAATCGCATGTTTTTCTTAATATCCCCTGAATTATTATTTAATTGTAGCCCGTAAAAAAATTACTTTGAGTGAAAATTTTTTTGTGAAAATAGTCAGCAATCCCTAAAAATGAAAATCCGTTTTTAAAGAATTGCCGACCATTTTTCATAAAATTTTTTGTACTGAAAGTAATTTTGCCCTACTTGAAATTCAGATTTCAGACTGAAGTGGGCTTGGGTAAATCTCTTGTTTGAAACATATTTGATAATTTGAAATTTAGGGACTTTTCCATCCGGCTCGACGTGTCCGTGAATGCTACTGGAGAATATACAACAATCTTTATCTAGGAGCACAGGTAAATTTTGTGTTAAGTTTTTTTTGAAATTTCAGATTATGCAATTATCATACAGGGTGTAAGGTTTTTACCTTCTTTTTTCCAAATTGGATTCATTTGATTTTCGCCGTTTTGATTGGTTGAATCTGAGAAAACCTACGTCTTTCTCAAATTAAACCAATCAAAACGACGGAAATCAAATGAATCCAATTTTGAAAAAAAGAAGGGAAAAACCTTACACCCTGTATATATAAAACCGGGTAAATCTAAGCGGACAAAACCGGATTTTTCAAAGTGTCCGCTTAGACAAGAACCACAGGAGTTCTTTTGACTCGCACGCAATAAGCGAATGGTTCTCCATGTAATTTTAAGATTTTTCGTCTGCCGGTGGTGCATGTCTATTTAAAATTTGCGTTGCAGCTAAATGACGTAGAAAAAACATTACAAATCAACGAAAAAGTTCCCTTATAATAATGCGACTTGAAAGTAATTCAAGTTGAAAATGGTCCGAAACAAATCTGATTATTATGAATTTTTTTATAAAAATATTTATTTAATGTTTCGATTCATTTTAAATTATCTACAGAATGAGAGGAAAAATTATTTTTAATCAAAAATACAGTGCAGAAATATATTATTTTCAATCGGGCTCTCAAGTTTAGCCAACAAATCTGAGAGCCCGATTGAAAAAAATATTTTCCTGCGCTATGTCTTTGATCGAAAATATTTCTTCGTATAATTCTGAAGATAATTAAAAATTTATCGAAACGTCGAAAAAAACAAATTTACTGACAGTTATACTGAAAACTTTATAATTTTATTAGTCTCGAACGAAAATAACAAATTTGATGCTGAAAAATTGGCATTTTCATGTGTTATTGAGCATCACATGTAATATTCAGTCATTCCGAACAACAAAATATATTTTGATGTATGATTCATACAGTATGATATAAAAAACAATCCGAAATTTGTATGTTTTTAACATAAGATTTACTTTGAAAACGTTTTCTTCAAATTGGTAGACTTTTTGCACCTACGCATTTTTCAAATCAAACGACAGGTTTAAAAAATGTAATGAAAATTGCGGTAAAAAGTTGAAAAAATGTCATAAAAATATTTTTATGTGTAAATTATGTGTGTATATGAAGATCGGAAAGTTTTATTTTATAAATCACTTATCATCACAACAGGTTGGTTAATAAATTAACATCGACGATTTGAAATAAGGAATTTTATTGGCTCATTTTGTAGAGAATTTTTTTTTGACAATTTTAAGACTTAGGATTTTTTCGGTTTTGAAATTAAAAAAAAATGATTTTAAGGTAAAATTTTCATGCCTTCAGTTTTGTAGCTCTAAAAAACGCCTAATTGAGAGCTATCATTGTTTTTTCTCTGCAAAAAGGAGTCAAGNATTTTTAGGTTAGGGGTTTTTCGATGTTCAAGGTCATCGAATTCATTTGCAAATACACAAAAATAATCCTCGAGGTCAACTTTCTAATGAACTTATTAGCAATTATGGGTCAATTATATACTGAAAGGTCGCTAGAGAGCAAAACGGATCATATTTTCGAAATTGCTCTCTAGCGACCCTTCAGTTCACAATTGACCCATTGTCGCTAATACGTTCACTAGAACACAAGGATTTTTATAGTCTTTTTAAGTCCTAATGATAAACTTTAGATTGACCTTGTGGTTTTACTTGTTTTTGCTCTAGCGAGTTTTCAGTATATAATTGACCCAGAGTTGCTAGTAATTTCATTATAAAGACCTCGAGGATTATTTTGGTGGTATTTGCAAATGAATTCGATGACCTTAATCTTTGACCAGTCATTGTGGTTGACCCCTCTCCGAAAAATCCTTAACCCTTAACTCCTGATTGCAGAAAAATTTACCTTGAGAATATTTTACCTTGAAATCATTTTTTTTTAAATTCATAAAACGAAAGAAAATCTCAAGTCTTAAAATGGTCAGAAAAAAAATCTCGACATGATAAGCCAATAAAATCGATACCAATTTTTGACTTTTGAAATTCCTTATTTCAAATCTTCATTCAAAGTGAACAATTGTGACCATTTTATTTCTTCGAGGAATTTAAGCGTTGCACAAATTGACTACCTTATGATTCGGCTAGGGTCAATGTACTTCAATTTATGATCCATTTAATTAAAAACTACTAAAAATTAGTCATAGCCAAGTTCAAATGAATATTTGAATGACGCAAATTATTAAAAAAAGGGAATTTTAATCGACTAAGTTTAATTCCATTATTATCTATTTGTCATTCAGTATTAATAATGTCGTAACATTTTTCAACTAACGTAGAACTTCAATTTGATTGATGAGTACTAGGCTGGTCGCTGTCTAAAATGGGTCATTTTGAAGGTCGTCGATTCCAAACTACCCCTATGGCCCATATGTACCCCTATAACCCATATGCTATGGGTTACATAGCACTAAAGTTGTAACAAAAAACCTTCGTACAGTTTTCCCAAAAAAAAATTAAAAGGCCGAAAATCTTACCTAAAAATCTGGATTCGGATGTGGTCAGTAAAATAAATAGCTAAATTCGTTTTTTTTTAGAAAATATAAGATTCTTGACTAAGAAAACGGTATGGTGAAATAATACCAGATTAGAGAATTTTTGTAAAAAAAATATACGAATGATCTACAAAAATTTCCTACAACGAACTTCTCCTCGAATTTTTTTGAATTCCCATAAATGCTTCAGACCGTGGCCACTCTAATGAGTACTTGATGTTTGACAAGGATGAATTCACCAAAACCAACGAGTTCTATTTATTTTTTCGTTTAATAACTTTCTGTTTCTAAGATGAACTTTCGGGGAATTCTGAGTTCATCTTTTAGACAGAAAACTAATACATATATCAAACTAATTTGCCGTGTAATAACTTCTGGGCTCTAAAACGGGCCATTTTTCTCAAAATAATAGCCTGTTTATAATTCAAGTAAATTAGGCGTCGTCGCAATATGTTACTTGAGTGGTTTACACATAACTTACCTCGCATAACTTTTTGGTTATTGAGTATAATCAACCGAACAATGTCTCTTGTTAATTTTAAGGATATTTTCAAAAATAAACTTATTTTCTGAATTATACTCGTTTAGAAACAGTTAAAATTAACTTGAAAAATTCAAATCTTTGGCTTCCAAAGTTACAGTGAATTGCTACTAAAAGGGCGCGTCCTATTAATATAAAACGTAGTATCCTACGAAACAAACATTACCTTGCCATTAAAAGTTCCTTCGGTGCGATACATATTTTAGATAGGAATTGAACCAAGGCATCATTTTATAGTAAAGTGAAGTACTTTTTGTATGACACTACTTTTTAAATTAAAAGAAACGTCCTTTTNGAATTAATCCTTATATTTTCCAACAAAATCATACTTATTTTCGTGAAATTGTCTTATATTTGGAAATTGTCTTCCATATTTGCCCAAATTTTTATTAATGAATTTCTCTCAATATCCTTATATTTTGACTACAATTTGAAAATATAAGAAACAATTTGGATATTTATAAAGGATAACTTGAAAAATTAAAAATAATTTTGGACATATACGACAATTTATGAAATGTAGGACAATTTGGGGAAAAAAAAGAACAATGTTTAAATATAAAAGGGGAATTTTGGAATTTAAATAGAGAACTAATGGTTTTTGCCATATTGTCCCTTATTCTGCCTCATTCCAAATTTTTATCAATTATTTTTGAAAACCATAATTTTTCCCCGAAATATGAAGACCGCTTTTTTTTTTTTTGGCTCTTTACTTGAGATTTTGCGCCAAATTGTCCTTATTTTTCCAAAATTTCATTAATATTTTTGAAGAAACCTTTTTTTTTTTTTTTTTTTTTTTTTTTTTTTGCTCTTCACCCATATTTTTCACGACAAAAAGAGGTGAATTTTGAAAAAAGACCCTTTTGAATTTTTGCCCATATTGGTCCTTATTGAGGACGCCCAAAATCTCAAAGCGTAGGTTTTGAGCCATATTTTCTGCATCTTGTCCATATGAGGTGTCTTATAGACGGGTGTCCTTATGACCAAAGCCACAGTTAATGAAATCCGCATGTAGAGATTAGATCTAATGTTTGGAACTTTCGCGAATTTAAGAAAGAACTAAATAAAAATGTTATTGTTTAAACGGTAAAGTGTCAACATCTTACGACCCAAATAGGAAATTTTGTAAAAGAATGCATGCTAAATGAATCTGATGAATATAAAAACTCCATTTATGGCGGGGAAAAAAGAATTGTTCACAATCTCGCGCAAACCAAATCAAAATGAAAACATCCTCAATTTTTTCGGGTCAAAAGACCGCTATAGATGTTGTATTCTATTACTAATTAGATCTACAGCAGTAAATGGATCGGGTGACAAAAAAATAGTGGACGCGCCTTCCGATATTACTATTGATAATCATGGATATATATAGTAAGGATTTCTATAAAAGAAGCAACAGATTAGTTTCAGTGTGAAAACGGCATGTAGATTTTATGACAAATCTAGTAAAGATGAATATGCAAAACCATGCGAATCTGTTAATTAAATTTCAGCACTGACTACAATAAATGGTCATAAAAAACTAAAAATGATTGTTCAAAGTATACGGCTGACGAAAATAAAACGTGAAATATAATCAGGAGTATTGTATAAAAAACGGTCTGTACCCCATGCATATGTTGTTATTTGTTTCGAAAAATTTTGCACAACACAACAACATAAATATAAAAAAATATCTCCACATTAAAAATAATTACAAAATAGTAAATTTTAGACCTACTAATAATTTATTTTTAGGATCTGTAAATTACGACCATGACCAGTTTAAATTAATTAGTTCAATGTGCAATCCTAGATCCTAGTCCGCTCAGCAGACAAGGAACAACCAAGGGCAAAATCATGAGGAGCGAAATTTCCGGATCCGAGGATCGTGCAAAATCTGCTCGAGTTGCATTCCCTGGATTCGATTACGTTCAAGTGAAACCGAAACAACATATATGACCGGAAAAACCACTATCAAGCTTTTATGTTATTCTAATGTCACGACGAAATTCTCACTTTTTAGTTCAGCTGGTTCTCACGTGAATTAACGCCTGGCTTTCGATTAAGGGAAAATTAACTTTGGGAGTTACCGTACGTGGGTGCCGCTTAAAGCCTTTTATTTAGTTTGTTACGGAGTTTTTTTGTTCACCACTAATCAGAAACATTTTAAATTTTGAAATAAATGAGTATGATTAATTTTCTTCTGCATTGTACACAAGGTATAGAACAATTTTCGTTTACCTACCGATGTTGAGTGAAACACTATTTTAGATGTCCAGACACAGTCTTTGAAAAATAAAAGCAGTTAATTATCGGAAAAGAATAAACACCGTCGCCATGGATCAAAACTTGAACTTTCAAAAAAAAATCCGGCCTAGTTACCATGTTTTTACTGCGAGAAATTTCGTTCGATGCAATTTTCAGTTTTGCAAGTAAAAAACACATACTTGTGGCAGAAATGTGTAATAAGACAGGCTTTCACCTGTCCAAATTTCGGGTTCGGCCCGATCGACTAAATTATGTCGATTTCGCTTATTTTTCTCGGCTTTGATTGTATTTCACCTAATTTCAAATTTGAAGACTGCGCCGTTCAAACTGATTTTAAACCAGTTAATTCTTATTTTATGGGTTAAAACTGTTAAAATTGGCTTAATTTTGTCCAATTTGAAACGCTCAAGCCGTCCGACTAAATTATGTTTAACGCTCCGCAAGCATAGTAAAAAAAAGTTCCGCCAAGGCGATAGATAACCCTTTCAGGGAGGCCGTTTTTTGAGGCGTTGTTTACAGAAAACTCTTATAAGATCAAACCTTGCAATTTTTCGCTGTAATGATTCAAAAGTTTTGAAGAGTTTGAAAAAAACTTTTGAAAAATATATTCTAGAAATTTTTTATGTTAATTCTAGAAAAAAGAACGTTTGAAAAGCAAGGTTAATAAACCACGTGATACTATGTCATGGTTAGGCTCCAGAAAATTGTATGTTCATGCCTCATACTGCGGCAGTGCTTTGTCTCAATACTTTTGGTCTGATTGATCTTTATCTGTTGCGAATCAAAGAACATATTTTTTAAAAATAAGTTCAAAATATTCAGAAAAAATCACGTTTTTAGGTGAGAAATTGTTAGTTTTCTCGATTTAATGAAATTATTTGATTATTTTACAAATATTAAGCCAAAATAATGGTCTAACTGTAATCACTCTGGGCATGATTTTGCACAAATTCAATCTTATTTTTGTCAAATCATATCAGTTTATCCATACTAATGATCGAAATCGGATATTTTGAAATTTCCTCGCCAAAATATTTTAGCCATCCGTGTCTAGCTAAATTCGTTGTTTTGAAATTGTAATCATCACTTATTCTAATTGGTGAGTTTGATTATATTCCAATTTTGAATCGTTTTTTCAGAAGTAAAGTTAGCGAGAAAATGGCCTCTCCAATCACTAGTCGATATTGAAGCAGTTTCCCGCAAGAAATTTTAGAAATTTTTAGTTCATTGTTGATCATTTAAGCTTGATACTCGGAAGGCGAAGTTTCTGCGACCATTTTTCGCATCATTTTTGGCTGATTTAAGTGACTTTACCCTTCAAAAGGGTAATAGTTGCCTTGAAGAGGGTTAAAGAACCAGATTTTTTGTTTGTGGCCATGACTGTTGCCTAATTTTCATATGCAGGCGTTCGGATCAGAATTTAGTACCTAGTTTCGGTTATGTGTTCACAGCTAATAGACATATAAGTTTATTAGTCTATAACTTTTAGACCTATAAGTTATAGAGGGTGCGCCAGCGGGAACCTCTACAGACTAAACTGTAAAAACTGTCGATAAAAATGTATTTGCTAAATCGGGAGAAAAAAACGATGCCGAGCCAAAAAAAGATTTTGGGCCATCTAGTGCTCAGAAAGTGAGTTTCAAAAAACCCTCATTTTCACACGTTATTTTCTGTTTTGAGGGCATAGTAAAGGCTCAATTTTTAATTTCTTATGGCAAGGATTTTTTTTGAAAATTTACAAATGTTCGAAATTTCGAAAAAATTTTGGTCATTTTGACAAAAAAAATGCGTAGGCGGAAGACACATGTTGTAAACCTGAAAATTTTCGAGACCCCTATTTGTTACTGTATTTTATTTTTTTCAATTTTATGCAAATTCACAGAAGCTTTCAAGATGCGCATGTGAGAACCATGCGGAGAACTGGCCCAGAGAATGCACATGCCGATTTGATATTCAGAACCGTCATTTCCCTGGCCAAAATGCCGTAAAAATAAAAAATATTTCATTTTATTTCTTCGATTTTTTCCGTTTGGTCTCATTATCGTAAATTTAAAACTTAGAATTTTTTGACGCGCTGCGCACTTCTGTTATTAGCCTTAATTATCAGGCTAGAACTTGAGAGGGGCTTATAACCTCTTATTTTTTGAAATTTTGAAAAAAAAAAAAATTTGGTCAATTTTGAATGAAAATGCGTATGCGGAAACTGTAATCCAAAAATATCCAGCTGCCCGGTTTGCCTAAATTTCAAGGGCAGAATTTGCCCCAGCTTTCAAGATAGCCATCATAAAAGCTTAACCCCTCCACAGACCTATAAGTGGTGTCAGATGTAATTTTCGGATATTTTTTTTATGTCCTTGATGTTTGAATCCATAAGAGGGCGTTAAGTGAAGTAATATTGTAATACTTTCACAAACTCTTAACTTTGCTCCGAACTCATTCGAGTAACGTTAATCGATAGCGTTACCACGAAGTAAATAATTATGACTGAATTTTCCAGTATGTAAAAAGTGAGTTTTTTGCCGTATTATTTTGTCTTGAAATTAACACTATAGACGAGTGTAAATTAAAAAAAATAATTTAATTTAAAATGAACGAGTTTTTAGAAGTCTAAAAACCAGTTGTTTTACCCTTCAATCTTCATTCATAACTATGACAATACAAGAAAAAAAGGAAATTTTTATAAAATATGTGGATAGTCTTTAAATTTTTGGGGGAAAATTATGGTTATTAAGTAAAATTTGTACTATAATAGCTTAGGACAATTTGAGAAAAATTTTAGATGAAGACCCTTTTTTTGCTCTTCACTTTTTGAAAAATGGGTCTTTTCTATGAAATTTTCACTAGAATGGTGTATTTTTCTAAAATTTTTCCAAATTGTGCTTATATTACCCGAATTATCCTAATTTTCCTCAAGTGTCCTTATATTTCCCGAATTGTCCTGAAATTACCCGAGTGGTTCTAATTTTCTCCAAATTGTCCGTATATTTATGAAATTGTCCTAATATAAGCATAATTTGGTTTATCTTAGAACAATTGGGAAATATAAAGACAATTTGTTAAATATAAGGACAATGTGGGTAATATTAGGACAATTTGGCTAATATAAAGACAATCTGGGGATTTATAACGTGAATTATAAAAAAAGTATTAGGGCAATTTTAAAAATATAAGGACAATTTGGGAAAATAAGGATAATTTGGGCAAAATAAGGACAATTTTGAACAATAAAGAATCCCTCTTGAAAAGTTTAAGGGAGTACTGGTCGCATTTTAAGGCCAAAAATAGAAAAATCGAAAAATTTTGATTGCTTCATTTTTTTATAGAAAATTTTCTTACTAGAATTCAAAATATTAAATTTGAAAGAATTAATATCGTTATTTCAATTTCAAAATTTCGATTCAAAATATTATAAATTTAAAAACTAAAACAATCGCAAAAAATAAAATTTGAGAAATTTTATTCAAAAAAATTCCATAATTTAAATTTGAAAGTTAATTTCTGAATTTGAATTTTCGAGTTTGAAATTTAATTTTGTGAATAGATATAGTCTATATCATATAGATATGAAAGAAACAACTCCCAAAAAATATTTTTTTGAATTATTCTTAAAATATTGAAAAATTTTTTTGAGTATCAAAATTTAATATAGTATTAACCGATTCGCAACTATGTTTCCGGAAATGGGATTACATAGGCCAATTATTTACCGTTCTCGCGCAAGGGCAAAAAACATTTTCTCATTTTAGACACTTCAGAAAATTCAAATCTTTTTGAAAATTTATTGTCAAAAAATGTTTTATGTTAAAAATATTTTCCAATAATATGGCAAAACAGTTATTCGGGCTGAAGAATAATGGAAACTGTTTTTGCTCTTTGATCAAATTTTCGAAAAACAGGTGTTTAACGATTTTAGAAACAGGTGTGTTATCAAAAATATTGCCATATATTGCCTACTGTGATGGGCGTCTATAAGGACAATTTGGGGAAAATAATCAAAGGGTATAATTTCAAAAATTCGCATATTATTATAATTTTTAGTCCGTCAAACATTTTGTCTAAGCGACGTGCGTCTAACTTCACGCTAAATTTTCAAAAAACGTCCGCTTAGACAACTTTGACAGTACATTTGTTGGGGATTATGTACGCAAATTAATTTTGCTTAATATTTCGATCCTGGGTTAGGTGCGCTTTTGTCAAAAATGAAAATTTAATTTTAAATTTGATTAAACACTGAACAATTTTCTCCCATTTTTTCAAAATCAGAATTTAAATTAAGAAAAAAAAAATAAACATTTTGATTCAAATTTTTTAATCAACACACTAACAAATGAAAAAAAATTAATAAATAAAAAAATTCAAAACTAGAGATTTTTTTCAAAAAATAAAATTAATCTCAAAAGTTTTGATTTGGAATAAATTTTCATTATCGAAAAAACTTTCATTTTTCACCATTAGTTAGTGAAATTCCTCAGAAATATTTCGAAAAATTCTTCACAAATAATTTCTGATAAATCAAAATTTATCTTCAATTATTTTTTTTATTTTTAATACAATTTTCATGAGAAATTTCAAGTTTTCATCAAATTTTTTCAATTATATTTTTGAATATCATTATTCAAAACTACTAATATACAAATTGTCTAAAAAACAATAAAAACTTAAAATTCATACAAAATTTCTAACAATTTTTGATTCTCATCTTCGAACAAAATTTCCCAAATTGTCTTTATATTCCCAAATTGTCCTTATATCCCAAATTGTCCTTATATTCCTCAAATTGTCCTAATTTCCCCAAATTGTCCTTTTATTCCCAAATTGTCCTTATATTCCCCAAATTGTCCTTATATTCCAATTCAATTCCTTGTCCTATATTCCAATTGTCCTTATATCCCAAATTGTCCATTATATCTCAATGTCCTTAATTCCTAATGTCTAATTCCCCAAATTGTCCTTATATTCCCAAATTGTCCTTATATTCTCAAATTGTCCTTATATTCCTCAAATGTCCTAATTTTCCCCAAATTGTCCTTATATTCCCCAAATGTCCTTATATTCCCAAATGTCCTTTAACCAACCCAATTGTCCTTATATTCCCAAATTGTCCTTAATATTCCAAAATTGTCCTGAATTCCCCAAATTGTCAATTCCCAATGTCCAATTTCCGCAAATTGTCCAATCCCAAATTGTCCTACATTTCTAATTGTGGGAAAATATAAGGAAATTTGTAATTATAAGGCAATTGGGAAATATAAGGACAATCTTGGGAAATATAAGGACAATTGGGAAATATAAGACAATTTGCGGAAAAATTAGGACAATATTGGGGAAAATTAGGACAATTTGGGAAATATAAGGACATTTGGAATATAAAACGACATTTGCGGAAAAAATTAGGACAATTTGGGAAAATTAACATTTGGGGAAAATTAGGACATTGGGAAATATAAGGACAATTTGGGAAATATAACGACAATTTGGGAAATATAAGGATAATTTGGGAAATTAGGACAATTTGGGAAATATAGGACAATTTAGGTTGGGGGATATAAGGACAATTTGGAAATATAAGACAATTTGGGAATGTAGGACAATTTGGGGAAAAGTAGGCCATTTGGGGAATATAAGAACAATTTGGAAAATATAAGGAACAATTTGGATACTTTTAGAAAAATACACTATTTTATTGAAAATTCTATAGAAACGACCCCTTTACGGTTTTTCAAAAGTGAAGAGCAAAAAAAAAAGTCTATTGACAATTTTGCTAAGGACAATTTGAGAAAATCTCACCTGTCCTTAAGACGCACATCACAGTAATATTTTTGCCATATTGTCCTAAATTACTTTCCATATTGTCTTACATTTTTGCAATATTGTCTTCACTTTTGCCATATTGTCCTTAAATTCGGCAAATATTGTCCTTAAATTTTGCCATATTGACAAAATGATATTGTCTTAAATTTTAACGATTGACCTTAGATTGCCAGATGACCTTAAATTTTGCCATATTGTTCTCATATTTCTGCCAAATTGTCCTTAGATTGTGCCATATTGTCCTTCAATTTTTCATATGTCCTCAGTTTGCTATATTGTCCTTAACTTCTGCCATGTTGTCCTTAATTTACATTTTCGCCATATTGAGCTGTAATTGTTCGAAATGTTCTTTTTTAATTTTAAGGACAATATGGCAAAATTTAAGGATAATATGGCAAAAATCTAAGGACAATGTGGCAAAACCTAGGACAATATGGCAAAACCTTAGGACAATATGGGAATACAAGCACACTCAGCAAACCAAGTGAATATGCAAATCTTAGGCAAATGGCAAAAATATAAGGACAATAATGGCAACACTAAGGACAATATGAAACTTAGGAACATCAGAAAACTAAGACAATATGCAAACCTTAGGACAATATGGCAAAACCTTAGACAATATGGCAATTTGTCTCTAAATAGGTGTTTTTCATAAATTACTATAAAACACCTCTTTTTCGAAAATTTAGACCGAAGAGCAAAAAAAAAAAGGTCTCACTATTTTTTGCAAAATTCTATAAAATGACCTCTTTTTCGAAAATTTTTGACCGAAGAGCAAAAAAAAAAAAAAAAAAAAAAAAGGTCTTCACTATTTTTTCGAAAAATATTTTATTGTTAAGAATTACCCCCGAAACTTTGCTTATGTTTTCAGCTCTTCACGTTATTTTTGAATTTTAGAGAATTTTTAAAATAAGGACAATATGCAACAAAGCTAAGGACAATATGGCAAATCTCAGCTGTCCTTATAGACGCAAACCACAGTATTTAGCAAATCACGCATAAAAAGTAACCCAATCAGTTTAACTTATACTAAGAAACAGTCAAAGGTAGAAAGCAAAACACAATTTTTGTGTAAAAATACATTCCTGGGTAATCAATAATTAAAACAGTATTGAAATTTTACGGCAATAATGAGAAATTTCAAGAAAAATAATGATTTTTAAATTGCAAGTGCATCTTCTGCACTAAAAACCTTAAGGGGTCGGTGCAATTTTGACAGAATTTGTCTTTTTTTTCAATTATCTTTTTCCTTGATGATAAACCACTTTTTTTTGCACTTCCAAATTTTCGGATACGAAACTTCACCACACACACAGAGCACGAAAGTTGCCACTTTGAGCTTACTCTTATACAGCACACATTCTCAGATCGATTATTTTTACTTTATAAGATTGTATTTTGAAAAAAACACTCCAAAAAACGCGGGGTTTAAATTTAATTTTTATTAATCCCACCAACTGAAAACGGTCTCGACCACCTTAAAAACTTATTTAATTTGTTTTTATACGACTTTAACACACTCAAAAATTTTGAAAAAAAACCGAAATTTAGCACATCGAAAAAAATAATTTTATAGACATAATGATGGATTTTATATGGTGGATGGTGCTTACCAAATTTGGCAAGTTTCGGTAATATTTTTTTTCCAAAATTCCTGTATAAAACAAGGGCTTCGATGGATCTCTGCAAAATCGTAGTTTCGTTGCAAAAAATTATGTTCCAGAGTAAAAAGTTTATAACAAGAGCGAAGATACAAATGAAGTACATATTTGAATAAATAAAAGGTGAACATTCCCGATATGTTTCCGCCAGTGAATTCAGAACAAATAAGTTTGAAAATTTTTGAACAAGGAATGAGGGAAAAATTTTTTCGAAATTATTTTGACCAAAGAATCACAAAAACCAGTCATATGATTTTTGTTCAAAGAGCAATATTAAAAAGTGTGGTCACCTACCTAAAAGAAATGCCCCATTTTGAAGAGTGTTTTTGTTGATTGGAAACCATACACATGAAAAAAATTGAACAAGAAATAAAGCATTTTTCAACATAATGTTCGAATTTTTTGAAAAGTCTGATAATTTGTCGAAGTCTAAAAGTTTAATTCGAACTCACAAATTTTCTCATACAAGCAATAATTCGAAAATCTGTAGTTACACCACCACCACCAGCCAGCCTCACTCACATGACACATTACTTTGATGATTTAATGAGTGGAATATATTAAACCCAAGACTATAAGGTTTTCACAATCAAGAGCCCTATCGTATCTGTCAAATAGCACTACCCCGTTAGTATGATTTCAGACCTTGAAAGTAAAAAAAAAAAACTGACGTCATAAACTGAATTTCTGTAAATTGTCGCAATAACAAATATTTTCACAATAACTTTATATTTTGTCAGAACCAGAAGTGATTTTTAACAATATCCATTTTAAGAGAAAGCTATGTAACTGCTGAATCTCTTTTAAAAAAAAAATATTTAGCGGTCAAAATTTACAGCGAATTTGTGGGTTACGAAAAACGAAACATGATCTGTACAATAATTGGTACGATTCGTGTGTGATGGTTAACGGATTTATCTGATTTTGATTTCGAACGCTGCAACCGGTAGTTTTACAAAAAATAGATTTTGTAATAAACTTGCCGAGAATTTTTGTTTGCAGCGCGGTTCAAAAGCCTTAAACCTTCTACGGAAAAATCTGGCAAATTTATTACAAAAAATCTTAATTTTTGTTGAACCCCACCGTCAGACAATCCGCAAAATTTAAATTTCCTTGAGATTTTAAATATTTTTCAAATTACAATGAATATTACTCAAAATGATGTCCAGGTCAAAATCAATTCCAAAATCAGGATAAATCCGTTTAAGAGATATTTGACGTAAATATTATTGTTATTGGCATGAGTTTTTATCTTTACCGCCTCAGAATTTGGACGACAATTGCCAGACGATTTGCCCACAAATTTGTATTTAACGTTCATGCACTTTTCTACTCATTTATTTTAAAGCAACCTGAAATAATTTTTCGAAGTCGACCAAAAATTTTGTCGCCGAAAATACCAAAAATATTGGAGTTTTTATCTAAAATAAATTTTAGCGTTATCACGCGGCAAAAAAAGGTTGCATACCGTGTCGCATTTTCACTCAGCTTAACTCTATCCGGACCCGTTCGCCCAAATCTCCACCAAATGAAATTATTGCCCAATCGACCCGTGGGAATAAAAGAGGATTGGCCCCTTTCGGAACGTAGGTGGTTTCGTGCGAGATCTCGCTCGAAAAATTGATCGAATTCTAGCCTGAACTCAAATTCGAACAATTCAAATTTTTCCTAGAAATGTCCACTCATTCGGCGATCTTTGGCATGTTTCTGAATCTCCAAAAACCTATTATCAAATCATCGACAATACTCTATTTCATCACCAAAAACGCCAATTATTAAAACTAAAGCCGCCTCAACTGTTTCGTCTGTAACAGGAGATTTTCTTGAGAAATATCGAAAATGAATAAAGAATCAAAAGAAATTTCGTTAGCACCGCCGCAATGCTAAGATCCGAAAAAAAGTTCCATGAAACTGACCGAACTTGAAAATTTATTTGACAAAACAGGAGAAAAAAGTCCGATGCGAAAATAAGGATACGCCGAAAAAGTTCGTTTGGAAAAGCAGAATCACAGTTTGTATGGGTTGGCACAAGAGNCATTAATCTTGCTTTCACAAAACAAATCGAAGGCCTCTGATTGGCCGACCAATCAGGAACGACCTTTCAAAAGTGGCACTATTTTCACTTCAAAAGCCTACTCCTCCCTGAGTTTTGAAGATAGAGAATACTTTTATAGCTTTTATTGACCACAGAGAACGTAGGCAGAACCCCAAGCTCAGTTTTACTCAAAAAATTTCATCCGGCGCTTAAATGAGCAAAAAACTGTTTTTTGGCCTTATTTTGAGTGCCTCGGGGAAAATACTACTCCTCCCTGGATTTTGACGGCAGAAACCTAAAACTGGTATGTATACGATCCTTAAAGATACGCGCAAAACCCCAAGTTCGACAATTTGCATTTTTGTATCTCGTTTTTTGGAAAGAGCGATTCAAATTATCAGAAAAAAACATTTTAAAAATAATCTGGAAAATTTCATGTCCGAGTCTCTAAATGCAACTAGTACTCCCTTAAACAACGACAATAAACAGATTATTTGTTTTATTGATGATCTAGATTGATTATCGATTCCGTAGAGCAAGGTTGTTTGGTGAAAAACAGCGGGTGCGAGTAAACGCAATTCCAGGTCACAAAACAAACCATTTTCGATTTTCCATATTTGATTATCATATTTTTGATTTAGTATTCCTGAGATATATAATAATATAAATTATATATTTTCGTCCAGGCTTCGGTCTTTTTAGGACGCT
>SCLH01000331.1:370813-396698 GCA_004367855.1 Oikopleura vanhoeffeni | reverse complement strand
TTTTGCCATATTGTCCTTAAATTTTAACGCATTGACCTTAGATTTTGTCAGATTGTCCTTAAATTTTTGCCATATTGTCTTAAACTTTTGCCATATTGTCCTTTAATTTTTGCCATATTGTCCTTAACTTATGCCAGATTGTCCTTAAATTTTTGCCATATTGGCCTTAAATTTTTACGTATTGACCTTAAATTTTTGCCAAATTGCCCCAATAAATTAAAATTTAAGGACAAAATGACAATATCTAAGGACAATATGTCATAAATTCAACGACAGTCTGGCGGAACCTAAAGACAAATATGGCAAAGACCTAAGGAAAATATGGCAAAATCTAGGATGAAATGGGCAAAAATCTTAGGATAAAAAACGCTTAAGCAATGTTTTCCGAAGAACAAAAATATTGCTACATTGTCCTTATTTTTTTTGCCATAATTGTCCATTAGGTTTTTTGCCATAATTTCCTTAATATTTTTCCAATATCGAACCTAGTATTTTGCCAATAATTGGGTCTTCATATTTCTGCCAAATTGTCCTTAAGATATTGTTGCATATCTGTCCTTCAATTTTTCATATTTGTCCCTTAGTTTTGCTATATTGTCGTATAACTTCTGGTCATGTTGTCCTTAATTTTTGTCACACATTTTCCGCCATATTTGATGCTTGTGAAATTTGTTCGAAATTGTTCCTTTAAATTTGAAGGACAATATGGCAAAAACTAAGGACATGTGGCAAAACTAAAGGACTTCAACCCTAAAGACAATATGGCAAAAACCCCTAAGGACAATATGGCAATACCTAAGGACATTATGGCAAAAACCTAAGGCAGAATATGGCAAAATTTTAGGACAATATGGCAAAAATATAAGGACAATATGGCAAAACCTAAGGTCAAATATGGCAAATTAGACCATAGGGAAAAACCTTAGGACAATATGGCAAAACCTTAGGACAATATGGAAAAACTAAGGACAATATGGCAAATTTGTCTATAAAATAGGTTGTTTTTTAATAAAATTATTTATTTTATAAAACACCTCTTTTTCCAATTTTTTTTTGACCGGAGAGCAAAAAAAAAAAAAAAGGTCTTCACTATTTTTTCTCATAAATATTTTTTTTATTATTAAGAAATGACCCCCGGAACTTTGACTTATGTTTTCAGCTCTTCCACCGTTATTTTTGAAATTTTTAGAAGCAATTTTAAAAAAAATAAGGACAATATGGCACCAAAAGCTAAGGACAATATGGCAAAATCTCAGCTGTCTTTATAGACGCAAACCACAGTAGTTTGATTGCGATGATAGAAAACTTTAAATTGCTGGCAATTTTCCAAGATTTTACATCCACAAACCCCTTAAGATTCAAATTACAAATAACCAAATTTCAATATGTAATATGACTCTCAAAGGTCGTTTTTTTTGCAATTGACCCACTTGAGGGGTATACAGTATACTCTAGTTTATTCTATAGTATGTTCTAGGAGAACCAGACTAAACGTTGTTTTGCATTTGAATTCTAACCGAATTTGTAATGGTAAACATTTTTCTTTTTTCCGGTGATAACCGGTTCACAAAAAATCGTTTTTCGGCTTTTCTCAAGGTAACCTTGACAAGGTTTCACATGCAAAAAACATTTGTCATAATCTTGTCTAGTTCTCTCTGTCGAAATCACAGTGGACCCATTGCAAAAAAGCGACCTTAATTAAAAATGGCTTGTCATTTTCCGGATTTCTTCAGACTTTGAAAAGTATAATAATCAATTTCGTCAAAATGTAAAAATGCTAAATTTTCCTAGCATGTGATTCGTTCAAAATCAAAATTTTAATATCTTTGACGGCAACAAGTGGTCGAAAATAACTTAATTTTTTGTTGGTCAATAATAATTAGTGATTCATAAGAGTTGATATAGCGTCGGAAACCTTCAAATCGGTGTTATAAAAAAAATTATTGGTCCAAAAAATGACTATTGATATTCGCTAAACTTCCTATCTAATTATTATACCTCGGATCTATCAAGTTTTCACGAAATACAGGATGATTATTTTGGAAAAAGACTGGATCGGAAGCATTTTATAGCAACATATCATTGCACTTCCGTTTCCAGGTTCTCAAAATATAAAAATCTATTTGTAATATTTAGGGAGTTACCAATGCATTTTTGGAGAAAAGAAACTTTAAAACTTAAAAAAATCTGTTTAGCCTGTAGGGTTCCCGCTGCGCACCCTAGATATGAAACATATTCGATATTTCTCACTTTTATTCTGTTAACAGGACCTGTACGTTTGTAAATTTCCATTTTAAATATTCCGCATTTTATGTATAATAGCTCTGGCGCAAGTTGCAAATAAAATTGCTTAAAAGATATTATAGATCGATTTAAATACGCAAAATTATCTCAAAATATAAGGTATCAAAAATATCTGGAGGAAGCTGATTTCCAGGCTATTAATTATAATTATGTATATGCCTACCTATCATCCAATGAACGCCACAAGTTATTAAGTAATTTTTATACACGAACTACGCATTCGTGGACACGCTATGTCGTTTTTCGATACCCGAGAACTCTATATCTAAAACTCTCGAAAATAATCTTTTGGATTTACAGGCGGTAAAATTCACAAAAAAAACGATTCCAAGCATGTAAAATTTTGGAGCCGTCTTTTAGTCAGCATTTGAGTCCTAAAAACCAACTTTTTCACTATGAAATGCGCTTCAAGCTCAGAAGAAAATCTAATTTTTCGATTTTAATTTAAAGTGCCGTTTTCTTGAACCAATAAGATGTCGTTAATTATTTTTTTAATTTTAAAAACAAAATTTTTTGGTTAATTTTGATATTTGTTGGGTAATTTTGGCCACGAATAAGTATTTGGTGTATGTCGTTTTATTCAACCTACTCTACTATATACATTGACTACAGTCTTCACATAGTGTCTAAGTGGACTCTCACTAAGCGCACAAAATGAGAAGAACCTACGCATATTTTCTGAAAGCCTAAAAAAACTCTCGACAAACTTGGAATTTTCCAAAAAAAATCGTTATTTTGTGTGGTTCGAAATGAAACGATCTAATTCTTCTTTTCACAATTTCGTCGTGCTTATTAGTTACACCTGCCTCAAAAATAAAATCGGACCTTACGCCACAGCCAATATCTCATTCCCAATTTTACTCAAAAAAATGCGATTTTCTCGAACATTTTTCCTATCGTCGATGGTTTATGAGTAAGAATATCTGTTTATATTTCGCCAATTTTCAATTGTTTTTTCAATTTTAAGAGTTATTAGCGAAGAAATTCCAGTTTCCTTAGATGGTATTTGGGTACTCGATGATTTGAACCTTGGCGTAGAGACTGGAAAAAGTGTTTTTGGGCGAGAGCTACGGTCTGTAGCAGAAGGGTCTGGCGAAGATTTGTGCCTAGATAATGCGTCAAGTTTCTTGTGCAAACGTTTTGTCGATAGAGGATTGTGTCAGACTGAAAGAGAGGTAGCAATAGCACAATGTCAAGAAACATGTGAATTTTGGTAAGATTTTTGTATACTGGCGAGATATAAGTTTAGCGAATTGGAAAATGTACTAGCAATGGCTTCTGAGTGTTTTCGGAACCGGTTCATCGTTTCAATGAATTTCAAAGTGATAACTGCATATTGTTTTGGTGATCCAATTCACTAACCGGTTTGGACAGCCAATCAAGTATCTCTCACTATTCGAGTGTCTTTAGTAGGACGCGTCCTAATGATTTTCAAAGTACTGACCTACGAAAAGTACTTTACTATACTTAAAAATATGCCTTGGTATGATACATATGTTACATACGTATCGTACCATGGCGTATTTTTAGAGAACAGTAAAGTACTTTTCGTAAGACAGTACTTTTTAAATACTTAGGACGCGTCCTACTAAAGACACTTTACTGTAGTCGTTTTCTTCAAAAAGAATGGGTTTGCCGATTTTTAAACACGCTTTATCGACCACCTACTGTTAAATAATTTATAATTAAAAAATCTTGGGTCAAAAATATACATTTTCATAAGGTCAAAGCGGGTACAATTTTGGCTGTATAGTACCTTTTAATTTTACAGACATTGTTTAAAAAGTGTCTATAAAGACTACACGCGATGACTTTTAAAGGAAAAAAATAACGTCCTGATAGACAATTAATTAGACATTAAATAATATCGTCTCGTCGCATGGGAGAAAAATTGGGGTTACTCGACAGTTATGGGGGTTTTGTCTTGAATCTTTGTTTGCTTATATACCCCACATGTAGGAGCATTGTTTGTGGAGCATATAAGCAGATACAAATTTTTAATTTTTGGCGGCTCCTTTTTAATTCTGGCCTCGTGAAATAAAATTTCTGGAATTCGATTTCGGTATTTTACTAAAAAAAAATATTTTAGTCAACAATGTCCAACCTATTACAGTAGGTGTTGGCAATGGGCAACAGTGAGGGCAATGTGCAACACTTTCTAGCCAAATTAATGCTACAATCGGGCTTAAATGATGCCAATGGGCAACAGTGAGGGCAATGTGCAACACTTTTGGCCATAAGCTCGTGTTTGCCCATTGCCAACACCTACTGTATGTTCTATCGATTACGATCCCCGAGTCCAAAACAATCCCGCCTTTGTTTTCTTAGGATAATAGATTATTTTTTAAGACTTTTTTGGACCCGGGGATCATGATTGGTACACCAGTTTAGTGCGAGTTATGGCAAAAAATATATACAGATTTTGAAAATTGTGTGTTTACAATGAGCGTCACTAATTGGCCGGGTATACCAAAAACAAAAGCTGCGCCCACGCTAAAAAATGTCGCGAACCCACAATTTCCCCGACTTGTATAAAATTTCATGGGGGGTCAAGAATGTGTTGCCAAAAAACCTCTAAATATTCGTTTTAGTAACTTGAACGAATGCGTTGATCTCCGTGAGGCCTATTGTAATTGGTTCAACGATGCTGGCCATTGTAAAGGACCAACAGATAATCTATCAAAAAACGTTTGTCCTGTTTCATGTGATTTATGCGACGTTAAAGCACCTTGCGAAGACAAAGGAAAAGCAACTTTATGTTCATATGTTATTTCAGCTCATAAATGTTCAGAGTATGGAATTATGTGTCAAAAATCCTGCAAAATATGTACTTAACCGCTTCAAAGGTGTTGTATAGACTGGAATGTACTTTTTAAGGATGTCTATGAAAAGTGCGTAGGGGGGAATAAGCATTATAAGTAAAATCCGAATTTACGAAATGTTACATTTTCGATAAATTCTTAAATTTTTGCATTGAAACCGGTCGGTTAATGTCAACATAATTAATTCTAAATTTGTCTATTTTGCGACGTAAGATTTTTTTGCACACGTTCTTATAACTGGTAGAGTATTGGCGCCTACGCATTTTTCATAGCAAAAAATAGGAGAAAAGTAGACCAAAATATGTACTGTCCCGTATTTGTCTAAAGCGCACGTTTGTGCTAAGCGGACGGTTAGTGTCTCTTTTGCGTTTTTGGGCCGAAAACTACGCATTTTTTTTCAAAATTTTCGTACGTCTAAGCGGACGTTTTAAGCTCACTTTTTAACCGCCATAACTGCGTGAGACCGTCTGGTCGTAAATTATCATGAAAATATTCAAAATTCACAATCTATACAACACTTTTAAGGAAATTTAAAAATTAATCTTATTTAAAATGGTGACGAAAAAACTACCCTAAGTTCTTATTTATTGCTCCTTTCTATTTATTAATCCTTATTGAAAACCAATATAATCGTGCATATTTTTAGCTATAGCTCAATATATATTGAATTTTCAAATTTGCAGTATTTTATTCATTTTCAAAAACATTCATTTCTTATCTTCATTCTTTCTCGACTATTTTATTTTCAATTTTGTGTTCTAGAATAGTAATTTCTGTCCTTCCCTTTTTAATGCAATATCATGTCAAATAAATTTATTGAAATTGCACTCGTGGCTAGTACAGTCTGATGTTTGTAATGTTTCTTTGGCAAAGTATATTGACTTCAAAGGAACAAGCTAAATGGATAGGCAGTGTTGGAAAAATTAACGTATTTTGAATATAAATTGTTTTTATTCATTCTTTTTTCCTTAAAAATTGTCCAAGTTTAATGAAAAGAGGGCCATATAAATATAGGCGTGTCCACGAAAAACTCTTTGCTTCAAATCATTTTCACGAAACGTTATAACCATGAAAAGAAGTAAAATATACCTAAAAAATGCGATTATTTTATTGCCGTAAATATATACCAGCAGGGTCCTTAGATAGTAATAGATATAGCAAAAAAGGACCAAGCAGGTATTATCATCAGCAGGGTTGTAAAATGGATCATCTCCAACCCAATTTTCCATCCCTATCCCCTGGTGTCATCAATCGAACGCCTAAGCATGCCATTTTTTTCTGCGAGACGTCTTCGAGGTCCAAAAACGATTCCGAGCACAGAATGTTTTTTCCGCCATTTTAGTGAAAACCCTCATTTTCAGGACTCACTTGAATTTTGAGCATAATAAACTCCGTTTTTTCGATTGTACCACCAGTTCACCGGTCATTCACGGTTTGAACTGGTGATTTTTCAGCCACTTTCACAGTCAAATCAGTCGCTGCTAAAAAAAGTTACCTACTATAAGAATTATGATCAAATTAATGTCAATATATAAATTTTCTATTATTTTTAGATGAGAGCAAAATTCGCTGAAAAAGAAAAAATACTATGTTATGAGCCGGACGAGAGCAAAGCTCGGGTACTTTACGATGCCACAGTCAAACAAATAGATCATAGTAACAGCGTGATATCGTAAGAAATCTGTTTTTTTCTCGGTCTAGTTTTAACTCGAATTTTTCAGATATTTGGTGCATTTTAAAAATTGGAATAATGCGCATGATAGGTGGGTCAGTGAAGAGCTGATACTCAAAGTAACCGACGAGAATAGAACAGAGCAGCATGAATTGACGAAAAATTTGATCAAAAACTCCAAAACGGGGTATTTAAATTTTCTACTTATTATCAAATAAAGTTAAACTAAATTTGTCGTCATGGGCACTGAAATCACGATAGCCCATCAAAGACTTTGAGATAGAATCTTGTCTATCTTAAAGAACACATTCACCATTTTTTGAGAAACCGAAAAATTTATCATATATGTATGGGCCATAACAGTTACATAGGCTATGTATGGCCCATACTGTATGGGTTATTTCAGCTGTTCTTATAGACGAAACTTAAGGGCGTATGCAGCATACCGTATGCAAATATTTCGAGGCCAACTTTTGGTATCGAGTAAAACTTTTCCCCGGATATTTTTTGGCATTACACTTTATGCATCTTTTAAGATGACTTGTGTACCTGCAAATATACCTGCCTGCAAAGCCTTTCAAGAGAAACATTTTGCAAAAAAAAATGTGACATACAGTGGTTGTCTAGATAAAGCCCCCTGACTAAATAAAGCACCCTTTTTGGTTATATTTGTGACAATAGTAGCCTATTACTATAGTAAAAGGATATTTGGAGAAAAGGGCTGCCACTTATCTAAAAAAGGGGATTATCAAGACCTCAACTATATGACACTTTAAGGGGGTAGCGCCCTTGTACTCCACTTTACCAACCCGAAACAACTCTTTCGGAACCTTTGAGAATAGCCATTTGGTAGATCTTAATCCTAAATCACAAAAATAGTTGATCAGAATCATTTTTGGTGGACCTGGGTGACGCACCATAGCGGCGAGTTCTAGAACGCCTAATCAAATTTCAAAGTACTACTCCTCCTAGAGCCGCATACGATTACAAGTCAAACTTGGCATGAACCACGAAACAATAATGCTCGTGACTTTGGGGAAGAGCAACAATTTTTACTTTCGGACTAGTAATTCATAATTTCAATGTTTTCGCTCTTCAAAGGCTCCTCCTAGGTTAAATTTCAGAATGCAGTATACATTTGAGGAAAGAAGCAAAAAGATATTTTGTTTTTTTTGGCGGAAGCGAATTTTTGAAATTTTATGTCCAATTTTAGAGAATCGCATTTTAGTAAACCGGAAGTGAAAACCTGGAAAATAAAAGTCTTCGGATTTAGTCGAAAGTACCATCAAATTGAAGCTTAGATGATGCCGAGAAGAAAATCTGCTTACAGCTTTTTGATATTTTTAGTTTTTCTGGCCGAAAATTAGGTTTTTATGATTTGCTTAGAAAATTTCTCAGAAAAATTCTCAAAAAATGAAAATTTCGAACTTGTTTCGGAATTTTTTATCCTGTTTTTGTATCAGTTTATGCTTTCTTATCATTCCCGAGCAATTTGGGCTGTTTGTAGACCTCAAAGTATTATAAAAACGGTACAACCGCTACCCCCTTAAAAGTGGTCAAATTACAAAAAATATCTTTTTCTCAGGACCGACTTTAAATTTTTTTAACCAAACGTAAAATGCATTTAATTATGCTAAGGTCGTTTTTTTTAAGGTTGTCTTACTGTGATTTTGACTGGGAGAACTAGGCAAAGTAGCGACAAATGGTTTTTTGCATGTGAAACCCTGGAAATTTTTTAGCTTCCTAGGTTGATCACCTAATAATAATCGTGACCGGAAATCAGTCATTGAAATTGCTCAAAATTACCGAAAAAACATTTTTTTGTGAATATTCAGTGAACCGGTAAACACCGGGAAAAATAAATATTTTCACGACTACAAATTCGGTTAAGATTCAGATGCAAAAAAACGTTTGTCGCTATCTAGTCTTAAATTGAACAATCTTAAAAATGACCTAAAGCAAATGGCTGTTATATGCAAAAATCCCTCTAAAATTGTCTAGTTCCTTTAAAAAATAGGATGGGTGAGGTAAAAAATTTTGCCTTAATAAGATACAGTCCTCGTTCCCTCGCGGGTACAAATACAGAATAAAAAAGGTGTACCAGTTAGGGAACAACCGTTTATTTTTGCTAAAATTATTTTTGTAGTTAACTTCGAATTTTAATGAAAATTTTATGTTGTTTAACACAAATCAAAGACAGCTAGCACTGTTATATAATTTGTTTGAAAAAAAACTTGTAATTGATGTCATCTTTCTTTTTGATCTAGAATTCTAAAATGTAAAAATCAAAAAAAATTTACTTTCACTCTGATATTTCAAAAATCATAATAATATATATTATAAGGTTATCAATGCTATCAATTCAAAAAACACCTCCAAAAACTTGTACCAGTTAGAGACACAATGTCAATGTGAAATTGACGACAAATACTTGTACCTCAAAATTGTTGCCCAAACTGTTCCCTAAACAACCAAATGGCATTGTACCAATAAGGGAGCATGGGCTGTGAACAATTCTGTATACAAATAAAATAGCTCAAGAACAAGTGTTCTTATTTTCTTGTATTTTTAAATATTTTTTCAGTCAGCTTCGTCCAATTCCTGGCATTGACAGCTCTCGAAATTTGGTTAAAAAGGAGCGCCAAGAACGCATCTTAACTGCACGCGTCCCATCTCGTCGGTCACATCTAAATGATTCTCGTAGCGAAGAAGAAGAATCCGAATCTGAAGAAGAATTTTCTGTCGAAGACTTTTTACTGAGGCCATTTTCAAAAGGACAAAAAAACTCGAAAGCAAAAGGGGAAGACGTGCAAACAGATGATAATCTTTACGTGCCCATTCAATTGGATGACAAATTAATTCATCATTTAGAGGAAGATTTTGTGCTCATCAATAAGAAAAATAAACTTATAAAACTTCCAGCTGAGCTGAATGTGGTTCAAATTCTGGAAAATTTTGTGAGGCATTTTGCGGCGAATATGACAAATGTTCCAAATGTCGGGACAAACAGATCCGATCCAGATATAAGGAACGAAGGTGTACCCGGTAAGCGTCTGATTCCAAAAAATGGAAAATGTCGGCCGCGGTAGTTTTTTCGTAGGTCGTTTTCAAGTCTAGGAACTTTTTTAATTTTGATATTGAAAGTTGAAAAAATTCAAGAATTAAAATTTTCCGAAAATTTAACCTACTGTAGAAAAAAAATATATCCATAAATGTTTCGAAAATATTTGTCCCCAATTATCTTACTTGATATTATGAAAAACATAGGCCAGCATGAGATATTTTGACGGTAAAAATCGGTTTTCCAGAATAATTTAACGACATTGTAATTTTTTAATTCAACTTTAAACTAAAGCCTCTAGAATCTAGATGGTCAAAATTGTTTGAGATATTTTATGTTGGGCTAAATTTCCACGGAATTGTTCATGTTTCGTTCGAGGGGTGAGTGCCAACAATATAAAGGCTACCTAAACAAAATCGACTTTTTGCTCCTTATCCCATTTTCTGGGTCTGGTATTAACTGATTACAAGTATCCTGACACATAATACAAAAAAGGGTATAATTTTAAATCCCCGGGGATGTTCTCATTAGCAAATATGTTATTCTGTTCTTTAAAGTTAATTTTATAAATTATATTTTATAAATATATTTATTTGCAGAAATGAGCCAATATACACTGGAACTCGCAATGGAAGTGGTGGACGATTTGCGCATTCTTTTTGATTTTATGCTGCCCTTGATTTTGCTCTATGGGCCTGAAAGACAACAGTACAAAAGACTTAGAGAAAACGCCACGCTCACGAATCAAAACCAAGGTTAATAAATTAATAAATAGGTTATCTTTATCATGGAAAATAATATCAAAATTGCATACCCCCTAATTCAAAAGTTAGATTTCGGCCTGGTTCGCTCCCTACCAATGTGAAAGCATTTTTTTATGTATTTTTTATTCTATTATTGAATAAAATAAAGTCAAAAAAATTTTCTCCGAAATATTTAAGGTACCTAGGTTCTAGATAAAAACTTTTGAATTATTTTTTCAAGTTTTTTTGTGGCCAGAATTGTCTTTTCAGACAAATTTTCCGTGATAAACATACAGCCACATATATATATTGCACTTTATTTATCTATGAAGGTGGTGTGCCAATACAAACTAAATTTGAGGGTCGCTGCATCCATTTGATAAAATATGACGAAAACTTATATTTTTTGAGCCAACAAGAAATAAGCAAAAAGTGTAGTGGGGTCTCTAACTCGAACACCTCTTATTTTTTTTCGATTTTCAATTGCTTTATTTTAGAAGACTAGTACAATAAAATACAACTTAATTTTGTGGGCTAGGTCGAACTGGGCAATATTTTTTCCTACGAAGATTGACCCCTATATGATACAGAGAAATGCAAAAATATCATACATAGCCTATGTAACATAGGCATAATCTTTGATATAGGCTATATCAAAGATTATGCCTATGTATGATATTTTTGCATTTCTCTGTATTTTTTCTCTTAGGACTCAAGTCTCTTAGACCCCTCTGACGTGTTTTTTTTTTAGTTAACGGTAAATTGTAGCATTTAATAGATTGAAAAAGACATAGGATGAAGTTGTATGATAGCTCCTTCGAAAGCTAGTGTTTCAAACTTACTAATGCACTAAAGTCTTGGCCTGTACCATTAACCGTTTCACCGGATATAAACCGGTTCACCGGATATAAACCGGAATTTAATTTTTTGGTAGGTTCAAATCTCGATGAGCCCAAAAACATTTTTCTGAAAATTAGCCGGAAAGTTAATTTTTTATGTTTTTTCATTCTTATATCATAATTGTCTACACATTTACTGCTTGAACTATATTTTTGATGAATTCCTGGAAGTAAAAAAAAGTTTTGATTTTTTTTTCTCGAATTTTATACTGAAAATGCCTATATAATATATCTCCGGTTCATGGTACAGGTCCAGACTTAAGTGCATTAGTTAGTTTCAAGTACCAGCTGTCGAATACAACAGCTATCATACAACTTCATCCTATGTCTAGTTTTTCAGTCTATTCAATGCAACAATTTAGACATGGGTAAAAAAAAGCGACTTCACTGTAATTCGTTTATCAAATGTAAACCAACGATTGGTGTCTTTTAATTGAACCTTATTAAAGTTCTTGTTTTCGAATTGCAAAAGTTCAGAGTAATGTCACAATTGTGAATTAAAATCAAGGTTAATAATCGATAAATAAATATATTGGCACCTGCTTTTATATCTTATTTAGATTTTAGATTTAAACAAAAAAATTATTTTAGCAAATAAAAAAAATCCGACTTAGGGCTAAAAAGCTAAAATGACCGAAATTTTTTCACTTTCGACAAGTCAACTTTGCAAAAACAAAAAAAATGCAGACATCTCGGAGTCAGGATGATACGGGTACTTTGAACACAAATTTTTTTATTTTTTTGAATCTTGAGTAGTTTTTTATTTTTCAAAAATCTCATTACGCTTTCCCGTAATTTTAGATGCTAGGTGTCCAAAATTAAAAAAAAAGTGTTGAGCCTTAATTTTTAATCAGTTTTGATTAAGGGGGTGGGGAAAGCGACCTTTTTAAGGCATTTACAATACAAATCGAAAATAAAATATTTTTGGACTAAGTCGAACGAAAATTTAATGTCTATATAACCCCCACACCAAACGCCATTCGGGACGCGAGATTTTAAATCCCAAAGGAGATAGAATAATTAATCCACAGACTTTTCATTCAATGTGTCATAGAGTTCGCAATTCTTTTTCTAGAAATGTTTAAAATTTTGATACGACTAGCAGTTACAAAGATATTTTCCTCCTATTTATAGATTTTCGCCAATTTTCGGTAAAAAAATCCTAGCGTAAATACGACCATAAATTAAAATTCTGAGGAGATTTAGATTTAGGAAATTATCTGGCTACTCCTGGTATTATTATTTTTTTTTCTTGGTCTTTATCGAGGTTTTTATTTTCTCAAGTGATTTCTCTAAAAACTCGAAAAAATAAAAAACTCTAGTTTTCGCGAATTATATATTTTGAAGGAAATACGTTAAATTGTTTTGATGAGAATCTCATAGTTTCTTCGCAAAGCAATTTACATTTTTTAATCATTGGCTTTTCATCCATTTCAATTTCATCTTCAGAATCACTAAGATCCTCAGTCTGTGTTCATTATTAAGTACAGCAGGGTCGGCGGATAGGTGAAAATCCGGCTAATAGGTGAAGGTTTTAGAGCGAAAAAATTTTCCGGCGATAGACGTAAGGCAAAAGATAGGGTTTTTTTCAAAACTTCCTAGGCAAAGAAAATAGACGTTTTCGAAAAGCCAAAATAAAGGCATATTTGAGAATTTTTATGAATGACAAAACTATATCAATTAATTTGTCGTTTTTATTCTTTATCTAGTACAGTTGATTTGCCTCAAAATATGCACACAATTTTTGTTGAAATAAAATCCCAGCAATTATTTCATAGCAATTTTTTTACGTATAGCTATTTTTTCTTTTGTTGAAAATCAAAGTTGAGCATTTTCTGGAAATATTCTCTGCGATTATAAGTCAGCCAACCAAGTCTACACCATCTTTAGTGTGATTATCATGACACAATTAATTTCAGTCTGGTCGATATAATTCAACCTCAAAAGCGGAAACGTTCTCCAATCAAGTGAAAGAATATTTTTTCCAGAATATTTAAATTTTCGCATGGTACGAATCATAATATAACAGAAATCCGTATCTGCTCTAGAATTTTTCTAAATTTTCAAAGTCAACCGCATTTTAGCTGTGTTGGCTAAAGTGAAAAACAGAATTAAACATGTTTTTCTAGTAATCAACTACGAGTAATTGATGTCAAAACAAAGTTTATCGTTTTTTTTGCAGTCTCTACATTTTTTAGCGCGTTCCGCAAATATAAAGGTCTTTTTTTGGGTGGTATAACTCGGATTATTTTGCAATTTAGTTGCAAAATTATTAATTCTCCTTTTTTACCATTTTTTGCTGATTAATAAATTGAACATGTGTTTATATAAAATGTTACACATTCACGTGTGACAAATTGTCAAATTCAATTTATTTCATTTTTTTAGAGCATCTGTTTAAATGCTCATCAATGATATTCCGATGCTTACTAAGATATCAATCGAAAACGCCAAAAACTTTGATGGCGTGATCAAAAAAGTAATCAAAGGCCTCTCTTATTATGGTGAAAAATGACAAATAAATATTTTCGGTTATTTATTGCGGAAGATAAATACAAAGGAACTTGGTGCGAAGAAACTTAGGATATTTCAACGCTGTCAATTTCCTGAGCCGAGATTAATCGCGATTTAATAGACTATACTAAGAAGTTAATTCGAAATTCGCTTGAGAAGTTTTTTATATAGATTTTCTCGTGACTGACAAAAATTGAGAAATTGTAATGTACCATAATGAGATCATTATGTTAGTGGCAAGTGATTGATTTTTGCGTTTTTGAGACTTGCGGACGATAATTTAAAATTTCGCCTTGAAGTCTTTAAGATAGATGAAATAACAAGATTATTGAAAATATAGAAATGGTTAATAGACGAAGCCAAACTAACTTTTTAAGGGATTGAATTTTGGCATTTTCTAGTGCGTAGAGGTCGTTTGTGCGGTCAAAAATTTTTTTGTTTTTTCAGAGTGACCAATTGAAGATTTCTCGCGATATAGTGTCAAAATGAACAATTTCACATTCTTAGTTTGTTTCAGGGAGACAGCGATTGAAAAATATCTAATTGGCTGTTCCCCACCTTTAAGGGAAACTATCAGGTATTCAACAAACTTGACTTTTTCGTGATAGATTATTGATAAAGTCGTTAAGGCAGTAACGACGCGTTTTCAACTGTTTTTAAACACTGTAGTTTGATGAGAAAGGAGTCGTACGATTCTGAAATTACAGTATGTTTGGAGATAAATGTTTTGAAAATTTGTCAAAAAAAGTTACAAAAGTTTTTTTGTCGGTACGGTACTAGTACCGGTCCAAAAGGGTCGATTTTTCGCTTTTACACGATAGAATCATTTTGCCGAGGCAAAATATTCAGATTTTTTATTTTTCGTTACGCCACTAATAATGGGTTTTTTCTTCGAGTTACTATTGGCGTCAGAATTCGGATTTTAGGTCTTTCTTCCGATTTCGGTATTTTCAGCTGTTTTATTAATATTTCAGCACTGGTATCAAAACTTTTCACAACAAAATTCATGTTTCGCAATTCGATAGAGACGTGGTACTATGGCGTGGTTTTCTCGATATCTGATTTGTTTTTAATGGCACAATGTGGCAAAGTTCAGTACGACAATTTTGACCATTTCAGGATTTAAAAATATTTTTCAGCTTTTTTGGAGAGATTTTTTTTTCTTTTTATTGGTCTGAAAGATTAACTAACAGGCTAACTTGTAAAATTCCAAGTAATGTAAGTCATGCGATAAAGCGTTAAAAAATATAGCATAAATACTGAAAAAAATACTTAGCAACAATTCGAATTTCCGAATTTTTTTGATTGATTTATAAGCAAACCGATGACAAAATTTAGAATGCAAGAAAAATTAAGTTTCTACTATGTATAGATCTCGAGAAACTGCCTCCGTCGGTTACGTCAAATTTCCCCATCTAAAAAATATTGTTGAAATTTTTTTTGATATTTTTTAAAAAAATTTTTAGTGGAGTTCAAGATTACATTGCAGGCTACCTGGTGCAAGTTTAATTAAGGTTATCGATTAGGAAAAATTCGAATTTCCGAAAATTTTTTTGGTCAAATCAGAATGACAAAATTTCGAATGCACGAAAAATTTAGTTTCTGCTATGTATGGATCTCGAGATACAGCCTCCGTCGGTTACTCCCTTAACCTCCACCTGCACGAGCGTGTTTTAGAACACATAGACCAAAAATAATTTGGGGAAGTGTCATTTTGGCCGGCGGAATATCGGAACAGACCCCCGATAGTTCCCCTTATTTTTAATTTCAAGAATTTTGGTGAGTTCTAGAAATTTCTCATCAAACCGGAAATGCATTATCTGGATGCAATTTTTTGTTTAATGCAGTTAAAACAGTACTGGAACAAGATAATGATCTACAAATATACTTACTAGAGTAACTTTTGGAGGGGAAAACTTTGCCATTATTCATTGTGACACTCGGCGCCACCTGGTGGTGAAAAGTGCTATTTCGCTATATTTGAATAATCGCTATATTTTGATCACGTGACGACCAAATTTTTTTTTCGTAATTTTTTTTCCATCTTCCCATATATTATTAACCTCCAAGAAATTTCGGAACAACCCACCCTTTATTTCTATTAGTCGATATTAATGATGGACAATCTAACTATGTGTGTGTTCTGAAACACTCTCGTGCAGGTGGGGGGGNGGGGGGGTAGGACATCTCGTGCAGGTGGGGGTTAAGAAAAAATACCGTATTCAAAATGGACTCTTTTTGATTGATTTTCTTCATTTATCGCTTTATTATAACTATTCTATTCAGTGATGTCACCATCTAATAATGTCAACGAAACTTCGCCCAAATCGGTAAAATACAACTTTTATTCACAAGAAATTCCCAAAAAAATAATGAATGTTTTTATAATGATTTCATGTTCAGGATTCTGGAGGCAAAATGATATCTGCAGAAAAAACCACCCCACCCAAAAAGAAGGCTAAGACCGCCGAAGGTAAACTTTTTCTGATTTGAAATAAGCTATCGCTGGAGACCAAAACCGAGTTTTTTTTTCAAAATTTGTAAGAATCCGAAATGACCAAATATAGGTATCAAAGGAAACTAGAGAAGATTTTAAGAATAATGGATAAAAATTAAATTTTAAAATTAAGACTTTCTATCTAAAATCAAGATAAACATAAAAACTTTTTGACATTTTGTTCAAAAAATAAAAAAGGTCCAACCGAGATTTGAACTCGGGATCTCCTGATTACTAGTCAGGCGCTTTAACCAACTAAGGGCATTGGACCCATATACAAACCAATTAGTGATTGCATAATAAATCGAATACAAGTTGTATTATACACGACAAAAATAGATTATTTTCAAATTCTTGTTATCAAAATCAAAATGTAAAATTAAGACATTTACTGTAAAATCTTGGAAAAATCAAATACAGTTAAATTAAATTATTTTTAAATTGAACGATTTTAAATAAAGAATTTTTATTCGTCGTAATTGATTTCTCAAGACCGATTAAGGGGATTGTGGGTGCAGTAGGTTATTTTCGAACCACGGTCGCAATTCCGATTTTTTAATTGCACTGACCAATCCAGCACCCTCGGAATGCGTTTGCAGATTAAAAAAAACACAAATTATTATTTCTGGAATTTTTTTCTAGAACCATTGAAAATCGCTTGCTCCTCTGAAATGCGCCGAATAATGAAGATGACAAGAAAAAATACCATTAGTGATAATTTTCACGGAGATTCAGACCAAAATAAATTGGAAACTTTTGACAATATT
Organism: Oikopleura vanhoeffeni; assembly: GCA_004367855.1. Lineage (NCBI taxonomy): Eukaryota > Metazoa > Chordata > Appendicularia > Copelata > Oikopleuridae > Oikopleura > Oikopleura vanhoeffeni. The sequence goes on along the minus strand of SCLH01000331.1, from coordinate 379,419 downwards.
TAAGAAGATTTCCAAAAAATTCGTTTCGGACTTGCATAAAACGGGAAAATAATTCTAGATATGGTATCATTTCAGAATAAAAAAAATCAACTCGCAAGAAAAAGTAATTCTTACAATGGAAAGTATTTCATATGATAGTTGTTCAGATTTTTGCGCCATTTCATATTTCAATTTTTAGCCTTTAATTTGATTAATAATGGTAATAATGGGGCATTAAATCAGATGGAAAAGTGAATGCGAGAAATATAAAAATAATTAAAACTTCTTGGTTCAAAAGTTTTTAATAAGAATAATAGAGAAGAATTTATGAAAAAAAGAAAAATTAAATCGCATGTACCGTTGCGTGAGGTATACTTTTTTTGGTAAAATAATCTACATTTTTGCCTATATTATAACTAAGAAGGATTTTCAAAATAATTTTTCGGCGAATTAAATGGAATTTAAAATAATGCTTGGTTGCATTGTGAGATTTTTTTTCTGACCAAATAATATCGGCATTATGTGATTTTTGATACGTGGATATGAGGTATACTTCAATAGATAAGCAATAAGCAATTAGGTTTTACTGCATTAGGTTGATGTATAATTTCGACGAATGATATTTTTGACTTCTGCAAGGTTCGGATACAATATACAATTGGAAAATAACGTTCACTCACTTCACAAAGATATTGGAGTTTTAATATAAGTTGATCAATTCGCGAAATTATTTTTCGATCCTTGCTAGTCATATACAATGGTTTTGCAAAAGTTAATCGGAACGCACGCGATCTTTTACTAAATTTATGCTTATACTATTATTCGAAGCAAATTTGTGGAGTTTTATTTTTTTGTATTCCTACTATTTGGATTAGCGCGCAATTAAGTGTTGTGATTGAAATATTTGAGGCAAAACTTACAAATATTGAAACATTATTTTGTTCTCGTGTAACATGTTTACTGATTTGAGACTATCCAGTCATAATTTAATATAAAAAGGGTAATAGGTCGAACACACTTTACGAAAACGATTTTTCTCAATCCTAATTTTGCCTCCAGCAGGAAATAACTCTCGCGAGTTTATTTCCCAAGTTGATTCATAACTTGTAAACATAAATAAAAAACATCGTTGACCACAATATGTTAGAATTTTTTTCAACAGGTTTACTTGTGGGTTATTAGTAAAAATGAAAAAGTGACTTTCGTAAGGTTCGAAAAACTCTCTTTATATTAAGATTTTTTTATTTTTTATCATTTTGTGGTGATCTCTCTTAATCAGACATAAGCGCGCACCCGCTATAAACATAAAAGCGCATGTCAATATCATAAAAACAAAAGAGGCCTGATTATGTTATATAGTGTCAGTCTTTTTGAAACATACTTTTCTAGGTCAGTTTTGACAAAGAATTCAATTTTCGCTATTCAAATTTCCATTGTTTTCATATTATGTTGATATGCTCATTTTGGTTAAACTCCAACAAAGACTTTAAAGTCAAATTACATAATTTTAATTCATTTGTGATTGATTTCTCAGCTGCCAATTTAACCGGGAATTGTATTTAATTGTTCATTTTATCGAACAAAGAAAGATAATTTTTCATGCAAAGCAGCACCGCAGAACCCACTTAATAGTCAAAATCGGCTCGATTTATTTGCCCCATCTTGTTCGAAATTTGATTTCTCAGTCAAATTGTCAGTTCCTAGCTAAGATAATGACGAGCGAAAGCTAAATTTGACGTCAACACACATGGCTTTTTCTGGGTAAACTTTTATAACGCAGAAGTTAAGTAATATTATTCAATTAATACCTTCCATATCGATATCGATATTATGCCTAGGTAGGTCTAAACACTTTTTGTCCTAGTTAAAGATAGGCGATAAGTGTTAGACCTACCTAGGCATAATTATCGATATTTCTAAATCCACAAAAAACGGAGTTGAACAATACAATTTTCCATTTTCAGCTGATTTTGACATCATTATTTCGAGGTAACTTTTTTCTAAATCGCCTTCAGGTATTGGTCTTCAGCATGTTTGAGTATGTGTAGGGCAGCGCCTTTGGGAAAAATCGTCAAAAAATTAACTTTTTTCAACCATTATCGATCATGATGCCGCAGTTACTTAATCCACTATTCCCTATTCTTTAAAAGGCAAATGAGAGATTTAAAGTACTCGGCATCATGATGATATGCAACCAAATTAAAAATGAGTTTGTATTTTTTTTTCAATCGCTCATTTTCCGTTGAAAATCGGAAATTTATGTAGGTGGTTGTAAATATTTTTTTATTAATTTAAGGATGATATTGTTTGAACTGTATTCATGGTCCAATGGCTTAGTTGGTTAAAGCGCCTGACTAGTACTCAGGAGATCCCGAGTTCAAATCTCGGTTGGACCTTTTTTTTTCTATATTAATTACATTTTTAGCCGATCTAATTGGATTACAACAGGAATATTTGATACAGAGAGCAAGACTTAAAGAATACCGGAAGTTTATAATGAAGATGGCACTAGGAGATCAAGCAGATCTAGTACTGTCATCAGGTAGTTGTATTTACTGCAAGTCAATTATGAGAACGAATAATCAATTTTAAGTCAAAGGTAGCAAAGGAATTCAAACCGCAATGAAACCACCAAAAACTACACCACCGCACGGTAAAGCTATTTAAAATTGGGAACCACACTTTTCATATTTTGAAATTTTTTATTCGCTACTGATAGCCGTTCGCTAATCCGATAGACCATTTTTTTGTTATTATTAACAAAGAATATTTTTGCTCAGTTTGAGCTATCTAAGATGTAATCGATTAGTTGTTTTCAAAGCCGAATTTTCTTTCAAAATTTTGGCCAAAAATCTAGAATATTAACTGACCAGGAAGTCGCCGCTAAGTCGATATGCGCGTCACCAACGCCTACGCGATTTTTCATTTTTTGAACAGAAAAAAAATTTATTTGATTCCCATATTGCCGAGAAGTGCCCAATATTTCCGAATGTGCCAATAACAGCCATGTGGCGTCTGCAGAATCTTCAAATCTTGGTGAATTTTGCAAAGATAAACTTATAATTTTGTCGTGCTCTTTTTAGCTTTTTCACACAAAAGTATTTCACACCTTACGCATTTTATCTAAATAAATATCTTTAACCCGTGTGAGCACAGAAAAAAAGTTCGCGCCAAGCACCGACACCTTATATATAGGTGACTGTTCAACGCCTATTACAGAAAGCCAAGGTGTTAGAGTTTCATTTTTTTTGCTAAGGAAAGTTCAAACCAGTATATTTTGCATCGAACATTTGATATTCTAGAATTTTGATTTTTAGTTCTAGAAAATTTTACTGATAAGAGCAAGGTAGCAGCATATCAGGTGATACACTCACAGTGGTGTTTCCACAATTATTTTGGTATTAGAAACTGGATGCACAATTGATCTGACGTAATGTCATCGTTTTTCTGATTTGATTTATATATAATCAATCAAAATTATTTTAAATAGGTTTAAAATTTTGATGAAAAAATCACAATTTTTTCATAAAAAATGGTTATTTTCCCTATAAAAGCAGAATAAGTTACACTTCTGAATATTAATTTCTGGGTCGATATACTAATCAAGTGACTCTGTGGACGATATTAAATTGGCCGAATTAATTTTTTTAATAATTAAATCATTTTCGTGACAAATATTAAAATGAAAATTTTGAAGATATCACTTTTGAAAAAAAATATCTGTTCCTGTATACCAATAATCATTTTGTTTGAAAGTGTCAACGCAGGAACAAAAGCACTTTCTAAAAAACTGGCTATTTTCAAATTTTAATTGACGCAATAGGTCGCATTTAATTTTTTTAGAGGTAAAAGATTGGAAAAAAAATCTCAAAAAAATCAACCCTCCGTAAAATTTAACCAAATCTTCCAAAAAAAAAATAATCAGCTCTTTTGAAAATCCTTGCAAAATTCTTTATAATGTATTCGGAGAGACCAATACTAAATGGTTTTTTTTTGCATATTTTTAGAATGATTTAATATGCAGTCATCCCTAATATATAGGTGTTTGTGCTCACACGGTAACGTAGATCGTTTGTGCCCGTTCTGGGGCTATTTCATCAAATATATAATACCATTCAAAACAACGAACCTAAGCATTTTTATTATTTGCCTAAATTCAAAGGTCTCATTATTCGGAAAAATAATTTTTCTAATTATAAATAGTAAGGCTTAATTTTTTGATTTATCGGCGGTTTACGACTTCTAAAAGGTTAACTTTCTGAGTGATCTTTTTTGAAATACCCCTCATAAAATTGTGTGTTGAGGTTGAAAACTGATACCAGAGTGCTTTTGACAGAGAAAAACTGAATTAAATAAATTTTATAAATACAACTTTCAACTTTTCAGGAGAAATAAGCACTACAGAACAAAAACGGATGACCCGCCGCGTCAGCTTTCGCCGATTGTTGTAATCGATTTATTCGCCGAAGTTTTTGTAAGGAGACGAGTTTAACTTCAAATCAGCCCTAATTTCCGGCCAATAAGCCGCAAATCCCAAAAAGAAGGAAAAATAAAGCTTGAAATATAAAACTGGTATCTGAGGAAATACGAAAAATGCACAGCCTAATTTTGGAACAGTAAAGAAGAAGCTGGACGGAAGGAAAGCAGGGANTCTTATTCCCTATTCTTTTAAAAGGCAAATGAGAGATTTAAGTTACTCCGGCATCATGATGGATATGCACCAAAATTAAAAAATGAGTTTGTATTTTTTTTCAAAATCGCTCATTTTCCGTTTAAAATCGGAAATTTTGTAGGTGGTGTAAATATTTTTTAATTAATTTAAGGATTGATATTGTTTGAACTGTATTCATGGTCCAATGGCTTAGTTGGTTAAAGCGCCTGACTAGTAATCAGGAGATCCCGAGTTCAAATCTCGGTTGGACCTTTTGTTTTTTCTATATTAATTACATTTTTAGCCGATCTATTGGATTACAACAGGAAATATTTGATAAGAGAGCAAGACTTAAAGAATACCGGAATTGTTTATAATGAAGATGGCACTAGGAGATCAAGCAGATCTAGTACTGTCATTCAGGTAGTGTATTTACTGCAAGTCAAATTATGAAACGAATAATCAATTTTTAAGTCAAAAGGTAGCAAAGGAATTCAAACCGCAATGAAACCACCAAAAACTACACCACCGCACGGTAAAGCTATTTAAAATTGGGAACCACACTTTTCATATTTGAAATTTTTTATTCGCTATCTTGATAGACCGTTCGCTATCCGATAGACCATTTTTTTTGTTATTATTAACAAGATATTTTTGCTCAGCGATATCTAAGCTAGTAACGGATTAGTTGTTTCAAAAAGCCGAATTTTTTCCAAAAATTTATGGCAAAAATCCTAGCAATATACTGACCAGGAAGTCGCCGGATAATCGAATAATGACGTCATTCCAACGCCTACGCGATTTTTCATTTTTTGAAGACGAAAAAAATTTATTTTTCCTTCCATATGCCTGAAAGGCCAATATTTCGATACGTGCAATACAGGCCATGTGCGTCTGCACTGAGCATCTTAAAATACTTGGTGAATTTTGCAAAGGATAAACTTATAATTTTTTCGTTGCTCTTTTAGACTTTTTCACACAAAAGTATTTACACACCCTTAACGCATTTTAGTCTAAAATAAACTATCTTTAAATGTAGATCGTTTCGTGCGTGCCAGTTCTGGGCTATTTCATCAATATATAATACCATTCAAAACCAACGAACCTAAGCATTTTTATTATTTGCCTTAAATTCAAAGGTCTCATTATTCGCAAAAAATAACTTTTCAATTATAATAGTAGGTTAATTTTTGATTTATCGCCGGTTTACGACTTCTAAAAGGTTAACTTTCTGAGTGATCCTTTTGAAAACCCCTCATAAAATTGTGTGTTAGGTTGAAACTGATAAAAGAGTGCTTTTGACAGAGAAAACTTGATTAAATAAATTTTATAAATAAATTTCAACTTTTCAGGAGAAATAAGCACTACAGAACAAAAAAGGATGACCCGCCGCCGTCAGCTTTCGCACGATTGTTGTATCGATTTATCGCCGAAAGTTTTTGTAAGGAGGACGAGTTTAACTCAAATACAAGCCCTAATTTCCGGCAATAAGCCGCAAATCAAAAAAGAGGAAAAAATAAAGCTTGAAAATAAAACTGGATCTGAGGAATCGAAAAATGCACAGCCTAATTTGGAAAGTAAAGAAGAAGCTGACGGAAAGGAAAAGCCAGGGACTTCAAATGGAGTTCTAGAAGAGCCTATCATACCAGAACCGATCACGCCAGCACAATTCACAGATGCAAACGAAATAAGGCGAGCAATTTCACTATCGAATATTTGGAAGGTAAAATTAGAAAGTTTCTTATTACTATTTCTTAGTACTATTATCCATTTATGAAAATTTGACCGCTTTTATTAAAATATTTTTTATTCCTAATTTGTACTTGTAAAAATACCGATTATGACGTTAAATTGCCTTTTTATTGAATTTTAATTTTCCACCTTCTTAGGTGGCTTTTTTTTTAGGGGAACCCACCCTTGTCAGCATAATAACTCGAAGGCCATAAGAGATATCGAGATTTTTCTAATTTCGGTTCAAAATGACCAAAATTTTTGAACATTTTATTTTCTGAAATATAGCAATGTTTGTGAGAACGGCCGTGGTTATGAAAAACTTATTTTCTAACCACTAGATGGCCGATTTGTTTCTACCTTGTTTTTTTTGGTTGGCGATAACCCCAAGAATCATAATATTTGTTTTACTTTTACTGTAACTCTTTTAACTAAAGTTCGGTTTGTAGGGATACCCCCTAATTATGTTGCATTTTTGCACGAACACTCTTATTTCAGACACGATCTAGCTAATTATACTTTAATTTGTTTTTTCACACGCAAATTATAATTATTCACTCGTCCCAAGGGGTGGTTTATCTGATGAAAAACATTTCAAACTATCAATAATGAATTATTTTTAAAGAATATAAAAAACTCAAACAATTAAAAAAAAAGTATTGCCGGTCCTAACTTTAGTGTTTTTGTATGGAAAAGAAATGATTTAAAAACAATTTGACCTTATTTTGCATTTTCAACTGTCACTTTATCCCGAAAATATTATTTTTCAAATATTAGCTGTATTTTTTCGAGATTTTCTCAAGTTCAGATTATTTAAATAAGTTTTAAAGTTTTCCACTGTATTTTTACCGTGAAATCAATCTGCAATGTCGTTATTAATTATTTAAAAAAACGGTCATTTTGGTTTAAAAACCGACGAAATTTTGTCAAAATTTACTCATTTTATTTTGAAAACCTGAAAGTTACTCTAAGCGGACAACATAGTCGGACAAATTCGTCTTGACGAGATAACACAATATTTTAAAAATTTATCGAGACGTGCGCCAAAGTCGTGCGAGAATTAGAATTCACTATAATTTGAACGCGTATAACGGAAAAAGTTTAATATATCAGACCTTGATTGTTCTTTAGTTTATGAGATCAAGGATAGACTTAAGTTTATAGCGTATAATATTTCCAAATTTTAATTTTTCGTTTTCATTACAAAAAATAAACTATTCGGAAACAAGAGTTTTTATACTTTCGACTTTTCGAGAAATCACTTCCGAAGAAAATGAACTCTCAATCAAATCTGATATAATTTCCTAAAAACTGAAATCCCAAGAATTTTATGTTTCGTATTAACGCTATCATATTTCAACGAATAGCCGGTCTACGAATGACCAAAGCGGCTAACTTGAATATTTCCGTATAGACAAAACCTACAGTAGATGATTTATTTATATTTAGTGGCGTATGTTGCCATCTGAATATGTGCCCGAAGTTGTCCCGCCATCGTTGATTTTTGGTGCCCAACATTTGCTGAGGCTGTTTGTCAAACTACCTGAAATCCTCGGTCGAATGCGAATCGAAGAAAAGCGACTCAACATGCTCCTAAAGTTCATCACCGGATTTCTCGAATTTTTGGTAACTTATGAAAAAGATTTATTCACGGATCTGGCCTATGAAAAATACGTCGATTTATAAACCAAAATCTGGTGGTTTCAACACCGTTTTTCACCGTATTAAGAGATTCACTGCGGGGTTCATTCACTGTACCAAATATAATTAATATGAAGTGGCCGATATAGACGCCATATTATATCTAATAAGCTTGAATTCAAAATATTAGGTTAAAATCAAAAAATAGTTCGGTGACGTTTAAGTAAAATTAATTTTTGTCTATTTTATGGTGATTTTGTTTTCAAAAGTTTCTTATCCTTTAAAAGTTAATTTTTCCGGTAAAATTGCGATTTTAGAGTCTCTAGATATTTAAAGATGTACTTAATTTAAAAACCCGTGTTATTGTTCAACATCATTTTACTCTGGTCTTTTATCTTAAAGGGGTTACCGACGGGTTTTCCTGGGACTATTCTTTTGACTTATTTACTTTATCTCATGATCTTGACATCAGATCTTCCTAATTTTGCATTTTGAATGTAAAATTGGATTTTTTTAGAAAATGTTTCTGAAAAATATTTTTGTCGAATTTTGAAGAAACCCGAAATTTTAGCGCACCTAATTTAAGGTATGAACGGCAAAATTT
>SCLH01000331.1:345607-370342 GCA_004367855.1 Oikopleura vanhoeffeni | reverse complement strand
CTTAATCTAAAATCAATTTTTTTTTTAGAACTTTCATTTTTTGTGAAATTTGGAGATTTTACAATGTTAAAAAATGGCCTTTCAAGGATAAAATATTTTTTAATCTATGTTTTTCTCTACTGCCTTTTAACTGCCTTAATACAACTGTGTATTAACTCCTTCTTTCTATTTGAAAAATACTAAAATTTTCAGAATCTAGATGAGCGATGAGCCAGAAGTTAAATTCACAAATTTAACCCTTGACGATGTTCAAAGTCTATCAGCCGCTTATGGTTTAACCCTCGGGCGAAATGGAGTGCAGAAGCCGCCGAGAAGCCTTGCTCACGGTGCAGTCGCGGGTGGTTCGACCCCAGATTTACGAAATTTAGAAAACCAGAGAAATCAGGATACTCATAATAGGGAAATTTTAACAAGAGAAAATCACAATAAAGGGCTTTTGCCACCTAGTGGTGGACCAGAAAGAGTAGTGAGGCAATTAAAAGAAGAAAATTATCAACTGAAAAAAGAAGCTGCGGTAAGAGAGGCTAAGCTTCAGGATTGGTTTACAAATAATACACCTAGTAGTTTTATTTGGCACCTTTTAAAAAATTTTAACACTCACATGGTTGTCGAAACCTAAGCTCAGAATGTGAAAGTTGACAAAAAATCATTTGAACCCTCTTTCCCGTTAAAAAAAATATTTCAGAGTTTTGGCCCAGAGAAAAATTTGTATACACTTACTAAATTTTTGTACAACTAACCATAAGGTAGCTTTTTTTTTAAAGGACACAAATAAATATTTTGACGAAGTCGAAGCTCAGACATGGTATCATCAAACGGTTTTTTGCATCGTGTACCTGACCAAAATCTCTGAAAAGCGATTTAACCGGTTGAGCACGACATTTACCGGTTGACTGGAAAAAACGAAAAAAAAATTTGTCGTTGGAATTGTGGTCAGGTACACGATGCAAAAAACCGTTAGATGATACCATGTCTTAGCTTCGACTTCGTCAAAATAGTTTATTTGTGTTCTTAAAGGGTATCCCGGTCCCTAATTTGACATATTCTAGATAAAATATTAGCCAAACACTGCTTCAAGGATATTATTCAGATTAGCCAGTTTGTAGAACTAGCCTTCAGCTTGCGTCATAAATGTGCCAAAACTTTTTTGTATGCTTACACTCCGTGACACATAAGCGAAACAAGAAGACATAACGCAAAACGGAAAATCTATCTCCTCCAAGGTTTTATTATGAAAAAAAACTTAATTTTAATACAACCTGTATAATTACTATTCAAAACTTTACAGTGGCGTTTTTGTCGATAAGTGCTATATTTTTTCTAGAACATGCAAAAAACCACCGTTTTTTGGACATTACGCCTCGAAAAATCTATCTCCTCCCAGGTTAAATTTGCAAATTAGCTNAAAACCGGTAAAATACCGGAAATCGAAAAAAGCGGCTCTGCAGCGCAACGCACAGTAAAAAGTTATTGCATGACCCAAAATATCAGGGATATCGTATGTGCCGATCTTGACTTATCTCAAACGCCGTTTGGGGGATCTAAAAAAAACGGACCTATGTGGGTTCTAGTGATCCTAGAAAAATGAAAGTTTTACCAAATAATCATAAATGTTGTCATTTTGTTAATGCGATGCCGAAACTTAAAATAATGGGAAATGAAAACTCTTCTCGTGACGATTACGGGAAAACCATAGATGACATCGAGAAATGTTTTTTGCATTCATCTGCCAACTAAAAAAGCTCAATGGAGATTTTTTTTAGTTTTTTCATCGGACTAACGGTTTACTTAAATTTGAGAAAAAAAAATCGAAACTCTATTTTTTCTTCCATGAATTCATCAAAAATATAGTTCAAGCAAAATATGTAAAAACAATCGTAATATAAGAATGAACAAACATAAAAATTTAAGTTTCCGGTTGATTTTAGGAAAAAAAATTGAGCCCATCGAGATTCGAACCTACCAAAAAATTTTATTCCGGTTTATATCTGGTGGATGTAAAAACAACTTAATAAAATTTCTCTATTGAGCTTTTTTAGTTGGCAGTTGAATGCTAAAAAACGTTTCTCGATATAACCTATAGTTTTGCCATAATCGTCATGAGAAGGGTGGCTGCCTTTAAAAAAAACTACCTAAGAAAAACTGTGTTTTGAACACCTAGAGCTTCTAAAGAAAATTGAAAAGTTCAAATGAGAACTTTTTCCTCCTATGATCATCTGAATGAAAACTAAAAAATGCATTCAAATTATTCATCTATTTTAAGCATGAAATAATTATCTAAGCAAGATAACTTTGATAGACTTGCTTTAAGAGAAAAAATGAGTAAAATATGCCCTTTAGGCCACATTAATGTAGTTTTTGGGTTCTGTTTCAATATTCTGCTGGCCCAAATAATAGATCTCCAAAATATTTTTGAACTCTGTGTTTTAATACACAGCGGCACAGATGAGTTTTACACCTTCATTAATCAGGAATTGACAAGTCCAAATTGTGCTCATCCAAGTAAATTAATCCCATTTCAAAACTCTCAAATATTTTATTAAACCCTGAAAAAGCACTTGATGCCGCTGCTAGTAAGAAAAGTTACGATTCTATATTTTGTTCGGGTGGGTCTCACGGTGGTTTTTTGACCGCTCATCTATCAGCAGCACGCCCAGATCAATTTTGCGCTGCGGCCATTAGGAATCCGGTGATAAATTTGAATACAATGCATTACGTAACGGATATTCCTGATTGGACTTGGTATCAAACTTTCGGAGATATGAAACAATTTGATTATGGAAAAGTTGCTACAGATGAGGAAATGAAAAAACTTAGGGAATCCTCGCCAATTTCAAAGGTATTCAAAAAATTTTCTTTGATTTTCCGTTCTTGTCGAAATTACGGGAGAAACATAAGTCCGTTTTCATTTAGAAACCGAATTTCGTAGGTTGGCTACTTCAGGTATTTTTTTTTAAATCCGCCAACCCTACTCAGTCATTTTTCTCGAAGACCATACCAGATATCAACGAACGATTTTTTGCTATTAAATTTCGAGTAAATTTGTGGCCCCTATTTTTTTTTGTTTTTCTCTTCTGCAACCGGTTGGCCGGTAATTAAGCTTTGAAATTACCGGTTTTCCATAGCAGTTTACTTCATCAAGTGATGTCGGGTGTCAAAACAAATGTTTTCTTTTGCAAAGTACCCCCAATGATCCAATATATTTAAAAAAAAACTGGAATGTTGGCCAAAAATAAAATTTGATACATCAGGGGAGTCAAATTACATATTTTTTTCTAATACCGGCAATTTTTGCGTTAACTGGTAATCGGACACCTATCATCATTTTTTTTGTTGACAAAATCATAAATTTTTAATTTCCAGGCCGATAGTGTCAAATGCCCGACAATGATGATGATTGGTTGGAAAGATGCTCGTGTGCCTCCCCCACAAGGTGTCGAATGGGTTCGAGCACTCCGCCGAAATGGAGTCGAATGTCTTCAGCTTGATTATCCAGAAGATTGCCATCCCTTATCACAGCCAGAAACTGATAACGATGTTTTTGTTCATATTCATTCATGGTTTCAAAAACATAAAGACTTTTTGAAACAATAAAAATATTCTTCAAAAAAGTGCGAAATGAAAATTCAATTGTGGTCGGCTTTTACATCCGCACTATAATATATGATATGATGCATATTATAAAATTAATTTTGATTAAGCTATTTCAATATTAAAAATAGTTGACCTGAAGGTTTTGGACATAAAATTACGCATACTCAAATTTAATTCGAACACCCACGCAATTATATCAAATTGAGCAATAACATATAATTATTGCCTATAAATTATAGACAAACTTGTTCTTGTGTTTTTATATAAATTTAAAAAAATCCATTCTAAGTATACCTTCACCTTAAAAACAGGTCAAGTTGTTTCTTTAGCAGAATACTGGCGAGGTCAGAATTATTCAATTACTTTTAAGTTATAATTTATTGATTCATTCTGACGGCTTTTCACTTTAGTGCCATATGCGACCAGCGTCCGGTTTGGTACTGATTGTAGGAGAACCAGATATCAGAAGCAAAAAATATTTTTGGAGGCAATAAGGAGTTCATTTCACCACCAAAACCACTTAAATTTTCCGCCAAATATTTTCAGGGTCAAATTTTGTAATATGAACCAAAAGGTCTAATTACAAAAATGAACCCTATTGAGTCATATCACAGATCATATGAAAGGAAATTTCATGACTATTCCAAAAGTATAATTGTTTTTTCTGATGTTAAATAACCCTGGAATGTCGATATTAAGCATCTCGGCCCTTAAATCTTAAAACCGCGATATTTCGAGAACAGTAGTCTACGGATGATTCTCAGCACTTATATGCGTTTTGAGTTACTGAACCTACGCTCAGAAAAGGCGATTTAAAAAGTCTCGAAAAACACTTTAAAACGGATCTCCTCCTTTCCTTGAATGCGTATCTATCGAAAGCTATCTTAGGCTACCTAGGCCCTATGATGTTGGAAAAAGCTACCTTAGGCCCTAGGGAAAAGCTTCCTCAGATAGTTTTTTGACTGTGTCACCACAGACGAACTGTATGAGATATCACAAAACGGTTTTTTGCATTCAACTGAAAACTAAAAAGCTTAGGCCAAAATTTAAATTTTTTTGGCTTCTAAACGGTAATTCTCTCGGTTTGAAACCGGTTTATTTGGCGATTTCGCCTGAATAATACAGTTTATTATCACACAGAAATACATCTAAAACAAGTTATATCGCTTAAATTTCATAGAGAATATTTCTGACATCAAATATTTAGAAATTTGAAATTCAAAAACTTCTGGTTTTACGGACAAAAACTCATCGAAGAATTAAATTTTAACATTATCAAAAATCTCACGAAAACTTAATTCTTGGAATTTTAATTTTCTGCCATTATTCTTAAAAAACAGATGTTCTCACCAGTATTCAGCTAGAAAAACACCTCGATCTGTTTTTAGGGCGATGGTATATTCAGCAATGATTTTTTTACTTGCATAAAAAACACAAAAAATGACTAGCGTGCGCAGCGGGAAAAATTAAACCTTATACCCGGCACATTTACCAAAAACGAGAAAAATCGATAGTCACATTAACTTGCGCCAAAATCTAAACTCCTATAGTTTGTATGTAGGGATACCGCTGCGCACCCGAATTATTATTATTTTCATAGTGCACCGTGATAAAACTGGCAAAAATAAAATTCTAGGTTTTATCTGACCGAAAAATTAAACTAAAAATGCAACTTTGAAATTTTTATACAAATGCGTACTACTTTGACTCCCTATTTACGATACCTGTTCAAAAAATTCATTAATTTAACTTCAAATTTCTGCGATTAAATCTTAAAATATTCAAAAAAAATATTCGACCGTTCAATTTTAAATTCAGAAATCATGGCAGACTCTGAAGACAGAGGTGAAACCGTGGATACCAGAAAGCCTATTTCTGATTATATAGCAGATGATAAAATTTCGTTTGTGATGTATTTATTGCGCATTTACACTTTATATGCTGGATTCATGGCAATGTTTAATCCTTACAGGTAATTAAAACTTATTTTTGACTTCTTTCAATAGATTTCCCCAAATCATTATGGTTGTTGAAATAGCAAAAAGAGTACAAGTTTAAATTACAGTAAATTAAAAAAAAATGCTAATTTTTCAAATTTAGTCAACATTTCTCAAAAGTATTAATGGCCTCCGCTGCAATCAATGCCCTCCGACTTCACCAACGAATCGGCGCGAGAGGTGGTATTCAATTCAACGCTCAAACTTTACAAAATATTGTCGCGGAAGACTCTGGCCATTACCTTGCATATTCCCTCATGTTTCTAAGTGGACGACAAACGTAAGAGTATATTTAAATTTTAGATAAGAAAATAAAACATATACAAAAAGATATGATAATGCCGGTGAATAGACAAATACTCATTTTCAGATATACATTATTCAATCGAAAAAAAATTACAATATAATCACGCTCAAAAAGTTCAGAAAGCGTTTTTCTTTTAACTCGCATCATAAATTATTATTTATTATCTATATGGTGCCAGCCTACTCACATTACAAGCCCCTCAGTGGTCAACCAATTAGAGCGCGGCAAATTAGGAACTTATTACCAGATAAGGAAACTATGCACATGTGAATAGTTTTCACAAAACGCCCAAAGTTCATTTTGTATATTTGATTTAGTAATTTTCTGCTATCGCTTGTTTTAAGTGAAGGTTCTATAGTTTTAGATTTATGAGACTGAATGTGCGTGGCTCCATTAAAAAGATTCCTAAATAATTTCAATTTTTGTATTTATATTTCAGGTTAACAATGATTTTGATGCCACTGATTGCTTTTGCTATAATGCACTCTGCATCATTCACATTAAAACTTTTTAATGACGCCAAGATCAAACAGATTTCAATTATCCAAAACGCTGCTACCTATGTTCGAAGCAAAAATGCATTTTTATTACAGGTAAATTTCCAAATTAAATCTTTCTGGCGTTTATCATTACATTGGAAAATTTCAGAAAAAATTCATTACAGATACTTTCACCGTTTTATAGTGAAAAATTATTTTCATTCTGGCAAAATTTGAAAATTATTACTAGAATTTATTTTAGTTTATTGCCATGAATGAAATCTTCATGTGCCCCTGATGGTTTATGTGGCTTTTACAGGAAATGGAATTTTTCTACCGATTATTTATTATCGCTTCATGATCCTCCGATATTCTAGTAACGTAATCCTTACAAGTAAGTCATAAATAGAAAACTACAAATTTCCGAGTCAACATTTTAAAACAAAAAAATACTTTGGGTTTATCTGAAAGTACAGGGTGAGTCTTTCGATTTCTCCGTTTTTTACCCAGGCGGCTAGACAGAGGTTTTAATTTCAGTCAAATTGGTGACTAATAATGTCACGTGACTTTGTCTCCGTTTTTTCACTGCTAGCCGCACTGCGGCTAAAAAAAAAACGGAGAAATCGAAAAGACTCACCCTGTAAGAAAAATCATTTCAGTTAAAACATCACGAATCCAAAATTTATTTTTCGGTATCTTCACAGGTGAAAATAAAGATTTCAAATAGCCGTTTAATTTTTACTTGAAAACTATTCTACTCGTAAATATACGGGCGACGTTTTTTTTAGCTAACGGTATAGGCTATTAACCATCGAGGGAGAGTCAGTTTGCGTCGAAAGTTCTCAGAGATGGCTCATCCGATTGACCTAATTTCAAAAAATGNTAATAAACCGGACTTCCGGTTTACCGGTAATTACCGGTGTTATCATATAACAAAATTTGACCCCTGGAAATGTTGGTCAAAAATTTTTAGAGTGATTGCTGAAAAAATCAACCGCGGACTATATCGACAATTATCCCTATTAATTCTTTCTCAGCACGCGTCATAACTTTCAGAAAGTGACCAATGAAATCGCGGGATTCTTGAATTAATCGAGAATTGTGATTGGACACTGGCTCAATGACGCGTGCTGAGAAAGACTCAATAGGGATAATTTTCGATATACTGTACTCGAGAAATCCCTGTTTTAGTGATAACACCGGTAATTACCGGTTAACCGGAAGTCTGGTTTTTAAAAAACAAACTTTTATGCAGGTATCAACTCTTTGGGCCTTGGTCATTTTTGAAATTAGGTCAATCGGATGAGCCATCTCTGAGAACATTCGACGCAACTGACTTTCCCTTGATGGTAAAGCTAAAAAAGGCCGCCACAGTGAGTTACCACAAAAACTTTCCGACAACCTTGGCGATTTGTTGTAATTGAGGCAATAAACGGAGTACTGGTCGCATTTTGAGGCGAAAAACATGGTTTTCAGGGTCGATTCCATGAAATACTAGAAATCACAAGAACGCATTAGTTTAAGTTTTGAAATAATCGAACAAAAATCTTGCTCTCAATAAACATATCGGAGGCCTCTGATTGGCTGACCAATCAGAAACGAGCTTTTTAAAATGATGATATTTTCACTTCAAAATGTATCTCCTCCCTGAGTTTTAGAGATAGACAATAAATTCATAGTTTGTTTCTTACCACAAAGAAAGTGCGCAGAGCCCCTAGTTGAGTTTTATCTATGAAAAAACCTTTTTATCCTCCTATTTTGAGGGTCTCAAGCAAAATGCATCTCCTCCCTGGATTTTCACTACATAAATTTAAAAGCCACATAAATCAGAGACTGAAGGCTACGCGCAGAGCTCCGAGTTAGACGATTTTTGTCTTTCGTTTGTCGGTAAACAGCGATTTAAATTATCAAAAATCTCAAAATTAAAAAAAATATTTTCAAATAGTGATTAAAATACTTTTTTGGTCACTAATCATTCGTGACTAATGAGAATAAAAAGAAGTACATGTAAAAATGTAGTTACTGATAAACTTATTTTTGAAAAAGCTCGTTTTTTGTATTTAATAACTTAACTCCCGTAGTGTTTTCGACGCGTGGCTTTGAACACACTCTTTCTCTATATTTAACTTAAAGTCTAAAACATTTTTATTCTGTGACACTACGGGAGTTAAACCTTCGCATGAATCAAAACGGTTTCAACGATGATTGTTTACTTAACCTACATACTCAGCGCTGGCCATATCTGGCCAAAGTGACTTGCGATCTCTATTTTTAATAAGTTAACTTTTTCCGAAAACATTTTTATTCAAATTGGTCGGTGTTTTTGAAATTCTCTATTTTTTGGCTAATTTATCTTTTCTCTATCTTTTGTAGTTCTTGAGATAAAGCAATGTTGTCGACCCGGAATCGGGGCCCTGAAAACATTCAAATGAGATTTGAACTTGAAAAAATATAAAAAGAATGGATTTTATGAACTTTGCCACCGTGATTTTAGGATTTATTTTATGTGTCAAAAAATGAAAATAAAATATTCATAAAATCAAAAATTNAAGGATTTTAAAATTTCACAAGAATAACGAATATTAAGGTCTCAAATATAATCTTCATCACTTTGATGGTATATTGAGAAAAATATATAAACCCAGTGAAAAGTTTTTTATCAAGAGCCCATATCCGTATCTGTCAAAATGCACCGACCCCCCTTAAGCTGCTGGCGGTATCTGCCGGTCAATGTAAAACAAAAAATATTGGAAATGAACTCACAGATCCTGTGACTATAATTCAACACGACAAGTTAAAGTGCCCAAAATCGTAGATAGCAAATTCTGGTCGAAATCTGGCATAATACGCACCATAAAAATAGATATTATTTATTTTTTGGTTGATTTGAAAGACGTGTACTGAAAACCCGATCAGGTTCGAGCACGTTACAACCGAACCGATCACATATGTGCCCTAACCTCATCAACCAATCAGCTCCTGGTGTATCAGACAGCTTTTTCAAAAGACCTTTTAAAAAACTATTTATTTTCAGGAATTTTGTAGGCTGAAGGCAGCTTGTATTATTAAAGGGACTAAAAGTCACATATAATTATTACTGCAAATAAACAAAAATGAATATAATTATTACTACTAAAGTATATACTGGCTGAGTACAATACGTGCTTTGATAAAAAGATACTGTAATATCGTACGTGAGAACTATATAAAGCCTCAGGTGTTAGTGTAGTCAAGTCAGTTAGACACACTTTACTTTGTGACCTAATTGTAGGGAGGGTACTTTAAGTACACAAAAAATTTTCGAAAAGTTCACTTAAGAAAAAAAAATTACATTAGTTAAGTGTGTTTATAAATGTCTGTCTAGAAATAGTCAAAATATTTTATCAATATCAAATTTGACTTTTTTTGCTAAATTTCAATAAGTTCACCCTAAATTTTCTATAAAATGTGTTAATAATCAGGTGTGAGATTGGTGGCAATGTTTTTTGTTAATATTTTGGCCAAAATTTTTCATGTTTAATTTGAATATGGAAATTTTTACTGACAAGTTTTATTTATTCAAAAATATTTTTTTTTAATTTAAAGTGGTGAAAATATGACACGATAAATTGTTCTTGTATTGGGGTTTTGAGTCACAATTGGGTAAAATATAAATATTGCAATTGCAATACAAATTGTATTTTCTATCTATGAATTTACCTCTGTTATAAGTTATAACCTAAATAATAAATTCAAAACTTTGTACAAAAACTATTCTTAATATAAATACTGCCGTATTTATCTAAGCCGACGATTTAGTGTCTATTTGCGTTTTTTTTGAGCGAAAACCAATTTTTTTTTCAATTTTAAAATTTTCGTGCGTCTAAGCGGATTTTTTTTTGGCAAATTTTTTTGAATGAAAAAGAATTTCATAAACCATGATAATTTAGTATTAATAATATAACTCGAAATAATTTACGAGTAAAAATCTCTAAAAAATTTATCTGCATATTATTATTTAAATTAATTCAGACTCTATCAAATGTGGATGCAAAACAGTCACGACGTAAAAATCAAAAGTCGGACATAGCAGATGGCGTTCATGAACCGGGTCACTGTACCTGGTACGGCCAGTGTTACCAGACCGATAATATTTGGTACAATTGTCTCGCAAAAGGAAATAAAAGAGCGAAAAAAATGGAGGATGACGAAGGACTAAAAGTCTTAAAAGAAATATGCCCGGCACTTTATGGCGACGGGCAGAATGTAAGAACCTGTTGTTCAACGGATCAATTGCTTTACATGCAATCGTCAATGCAAGTTCCTTTTACGGTGAGAAAAAAAATCGGTTTATTTGGTTGAAATGAGGAAAATAGGCTTTTTTGGGCGATCTTAGGACGCAGAAGCTGAAATCGGATCGTATTATAGAGACACTCTACTGTACTGTTTTTGAGTTATTTTTATTTTGGTGATATAATAAAACAATGGAAATCAACAATGAGTAAATGAGTTCTAATGTATCGAAAGATAAAGATAGAAAGTCAAATTAAAAAATTATATCAGTTGTCACTGACAACTTGTCAGTAATTGTTTTTTAAATGACAATTACAGGTTTCGAATTTGAATTATAACTTAAATATTTACTATTATTGGTGTCAAATTTCAATTTAATTTTTCGTCGACATTATTTCTGTTTTATTTTTTTCTGAAAATTTGAAATTGTAATTAATTTCAAATGAAAATCATCATATAAATATTAAAGTTATTTGCACTACAACAGTATTGGACTTTTATTTAAAAGCCTTCAAATGGTCTGTGAGCTCGGAAGAAATTTTGACTTTAATGTTAAAGCTACATATTACTGAAGTTTTTTCGATTTCCCTTCTATCAGTAATTTTTATCCTGTAAAAACGGAAATCAAAAAACTTTAAAAAAGACCACTGGATATATTGTTTGATGATGATCATTTTTTGTACATGAAACATCGGGTGGCAGTATAAAACGCGAACCAACTGTTAGCCAAAAAAATGCTTCCATGTGGAAAAAAAATTTTAATAGTTTTTCTGCGTTTTTTTGCTTGTACGAAATAACTACCATTCGTTATAGCTTTTATCTCGTTGTCCATCCTGCTGGAAAAATTTCTTGAATTTTTATTGCCAAATGACTTGTTCTCCAAATCAATCTCAATTTACTAATGCCGCTAAAATTGGAACTGATGGTTCAAAGTCTTATGTCAAAGAACTTGATTATGCTGTAAATATGGATTATGCTGACGGAATGTTTAATTCTTGTAAAAATGTGTCGAATCCGACAACTGGATCAAAAGCCCTAGATATTATTTGTGGAAATTGGGAAGGAGAGGATTTTAATAATTATTTGAGGTCTTGATTGAAATACAGTGGCCGATGTGTAAATTGACCGCGAGCGGCACAAATTTCATTAGCCCCCGAAATAAACAATGTTGACCCCACTTGCGTGATAATTTAAATTGACCAATAGCGACCAAGCATGAACAGCTTAGAGTAAAAAACATTACACAATACGGCTTTCAAAATCGTAATGAGAATCCACTTGGTCAGGCCAAACTTGTTTGACGCGATGAGTCTTCCGATTTTACGTATCGGGCACTGTAAATGAATTTTATTTAACAAAATTGGACCGTGAAACTTTAGTTTACCACTCAAATATGTTTTTATAATTGCGTGCTTGAACGCGAAGTGACTTTTCTCAATAACGGCTCCTTTACGTTTTTAATTCGAAAATAATTATTATTTATTAATTATACGACTTTCTGAGTAACTTTCGCAGAAAAATCATCGAAAATCTTAATTTCCAACGATTGAAACAATCTTGCAACAGTGCGTTCTCATCGTATAATTTCAGTCTGTAAACTTAGGGTTCCACATCAGGGCTTCATGGGCAATAAATCAGCTAATTTTACTACCATTGTGTAGTATTAATTTAGTAACATAAAGAATCTGAAGACTTAAAAATCGATGTAATATTAGTAAAATCGTCAATTGACATTTGTTACTCTTGGAAAATGAGTTTTAAGCTGAAATTTGTAAGTGCACTATGTCACATAATAATTTATGTGACATAATTTATGTCATATAATTCATATTATATAAATGATATATTTATATGATATGATCCAGTTTCAAATTCCAGCTAAAGAAATGCTATTTTATTTAAAACTCACTTTCCAAAAATAACTTTGGTGATTTTACTAATATAAAATCGATTCATAAGTCTACAGATTATTTATGTCACTGAATAACANAATACTACACGATGGTTGTAAAAATTAGCTCATTAAGCCCTGATGTGAAACTATAAGTCGATAGACTGAAATTATGCGCTTAGTCCGCTTTGTTACATGATTTGTTAACAAATTGTATTAATATTTGTTAATTAAAATTTTCAATGATTTTTCTGCAAAAGTTACCAAAAACGTCGTTCAATTTATAAATAATAATCATTTTAGAATTTAAAACGTAAAGCAACCGTTATTGAGAAACGTCGGATGACGTTCAAGCACGCAATTATAAAAATATATTTGAGTTGTTAGCTAAAGTTTCACGGTCCAATAAAAAACTAAATCATTTAATTAATTATATACCAAAGATGATACAGACAAGAATTCCGCATTTCTCAAGCCATTTGTAATAGTTATTGTTGAGCTAGCTTATTCCCAACCAAATTGCGTCCAGTAGTAAAAAGGGTGTCCACACTGTTTTCATTTCGCCTTTTAGAGAAGACTCATCCGATTAAGTTCTTATAGAATCGGACCATTTTTGTATTTTTTTTAAAAGAACATTTTAAATTTATTAATTACGATTGAGTTTTTGAAAAATGAGCCATTTTTCTCTGAATATGTGTGGTCCTTTTGAGCTATCTGAGAAATCAATCGAATGAGTCCTTTTCAAAGCCTACATGTAAACAGTGTGAACACCCTAGTAACTACTGCGAGGCACCTTGGTTGGGATAAAAATATATTGTCCTCGGGACAATTTCGATATATCGATATATATGAAAATGTTATATTTAATTTCAAACTTTTCAAATTTTGATTTTAAAATTATAAATCCTTAAATTAAGGAGGTTGTAGTCCAGCCAACTGGCTTCGATTTATTACTGATCGATCCATCAACTCAATGGTCCCATTTCAAATTAATATCAAAACCGAGACTGCCAACACAGACATGACAGAGTTAATGAATTCGAGATTTTTCAAGTGCAATGAAACCGCAACTGGATCTGCAGGTCCTTGTTCTTGTAATGATTGTCCTGACTGTTGTACGGCACCACCAGTAATTCCAGGTAATAATTTTAATAGATAAAAAACATTAAGCTAAATAACTGTGGTTTTGGCCAAGCGGACACAAGTCTAAGCGGACAAAACGGGCAAAGCCTACGCATTTTTCTGAAAATCCGAAAAAACGTGAGTCTAAGCGGACAAAACGGGATTTCTTCAAACATTTACAAAAAAGTAACATCGGACATTCGACATTATAGGTCGGAAACCATATGATCTATCAAAAAACGGTTTTTTGCAACATGTAGCCGACAAAATTTGTGATCTTGGAAATTTTTATTTTAACTTCAGTTAAATTTATTCGTTCAGAAATCTAATTTTCACTCGGAGGAATCTGTATATGATATACAGTATATCTGTTAGAAATCAAACTTTTTCATGTATTTTTCTACAAGTGCAGAAAAAATTGCAGACGTTTCAGACAATTTCAAAAAATGAAGAAAATTGTTTTTGAATTTTTCAAAATTGCCTGAAACATCTGCAAAATTTTTTTTGTCAGATTTTTGTTTCCAGTTGTAAAAAAATAAGCAGAAAAAATTTCTTAAAAAAGTGTTATATCATATAACTTATATGACACCATCTATCTGATATGTACTAAGTATTTACCAAAAAAACTGGTGATAATTAAGTTCAACGAGGCGGTTAATTTGATTATAAAATTATTTTTTTCGGATCAAACGGGCATCTGTTTTTTCTTACTTTTACGTTTTTTTCTCGAAAAATCGAGGTTTAGGAGCCAAAAATCATATTTTTTACGAAAACTGCGTTAATTTCATAAATAAGCCCAAAAACTACCGATTCGGCATTTGTTTTAAAATAATTAAATACTGAAAATACGAAAGTCGCTATATTTTGATCACGTGACGACCAAATTTATTTTTCCATATCGATATACAGTTGTTACTCTGTTATAGTTACCCCTGAACTATAGAAAAAAGGTAACTATAACAGATAAACGGTAACTTTAATGAGTGATTGCTCGGGGTAACTTTATCAGATAATTACTCAAATTTTTTCAAATCTTTTTTTGAACTTATATTCGTTTTTTTGTATTTTAAAAACAGACATAACTTAAATTTCATTATTAAGGGAGTACTGGTCGCATTAAGAGACTCGTACATGAAATTATCCGTATATTATATTTAAAATGTTTATTTCTGAAAATATGGACAAAAATAAGTTGATAATAAGTCTTTTTATTTTCATTTGTCATGAAAAAGATATTTTTATTGCGATTCGAACATATTTGTTTATAATATTTTTTCAAAATTTGAGATTTCCGAGAATTCGAAAATTTAGAGAGTTGATGGATTTTTTGTGAGACCCTTAAAATAACGGCAAAACGGGTTTTCGTCGATTTTAGCGCTGGATGATTTTTTGTAGATAAACCAGACCTCGGGGCTCTGCGCATGTCCTTTGTGGTCAACATCAACTATGAATTTTTGATATATCTTTAAAACTTAGGTAGTTGATGGATTGTCAAGAAAAAATATATTTTTTAGACTTCAAGAAAAAATCCAAAAAAGTTTCAAAGTCTTCTTGAATTTCCCCAGTTGACTGATTATTACCAAAGTTTTTTTGAGAGGTGCGTCTAATTCGTGCGAAAATTTGGTTGCATTTTAAGTTTTCTAGCGCTATTTTTCATTTTCTAGACGCATTTTTAATGAATTTTTTTATATGGACAAAACGTTAGTCTTCAAATCGACAAAAATTAGCTTGCCCTTATAGACACATTTTAAATGAATAATATTTTAACCCTTTAACATTTTTACAAATCTAAGTTTTTTACTAGATTGAAATTTTTGTAACATGACCATGGTCAGTGACTATACTTAATGAATAACACATTTTCAAGATGACCCTGAACCGTGGGAAATCTTTGGTTACAACGGTTGGACTGTAGTCGTTATTTTTGGTTATGTGATATTTGTTTGGGCCTTCGGAACTGTAGTAATCGCCTGGCATTTATTCTGTGCCCAAAAAGATGATATTCGCGAAGGTTGCTGCACTCTGGTTGACTATTATCAAAGTGATCAGAATACGGACCAGATTGATAGGTAATTGTTTGGGTATTTTTTTCTCGCCACTTAGCACTCAGAGGACTAAAAAATAAGAAGCGTTTGTAATTTTTCTCAAATTCCCTCTAGATTTGAACATACGGGGTTTCGCAATGTGTAGCCAATAAAATTTCAGGCACCCAATTTTGTTTTGTCCCGGTCAACCGGGTCGAACATTGATGTTCTAATCCGTAACGTCATAGCTTCGAAGTTTACTTAAGGCCATTTTTTTTCTGCTTATGAAAAAATCCTCGTGTTGTGGTATGGGTTTTGAGAAAAATGAGTAGGGTGGCGCTGTTCAAAAAAGCTAATTTAGGCTTATTAACCAATATTGATTTTTGTCAGGTATAAGGTCCTATGAGAGTTAAATAGTAGTGATAGATTATTTTTGCTTAGGTTTGAGAAATGAATAAATCCTATCCAAATTAATCGTGTGATAACACACCGTTAAGGGGGTGGTGTTAGTGATTTTTGGGATTTCAGAGGCTTCGTACGGTTAGACAAACGCAGACTGGACATTTTTAAAACATACATTAGGAAGATCTATCTTTGATCTCGCGATTCCATTAGACAGTTTAGTACCACTCCCACCAACCATCTGGTTAACCGCGGTTAAACACGAGCCCCTCAGCTTTTTTCAAAGAAACAAGGATCCTAGAGCTTATATCGAAAAGTTTTGAGGTTTGGTGAAAATCTGGAAAGTTGTCTAAATTTTAGTGAATCCGTTCCTTTTTTCGATTTTTGCCTCAGGGGTCAGCAATCTGGTTGAATGTGCCGGAAAAGGGTGTTTTTCGGAATGTAACAAGCTCAAGGGGTAGTGAACATCGAATCGGTTGTACTTTTTTGAATTTCAGCCTGATTGGCTGTAAATCGAAAAAAAAGTGCGCGAAATCAACAATTTTGAATATGAAAGTGAGAATTAGAAAATATAAATGCCACCAAAAGATTTCTTTTGTACGGTTTGCTGGAAACGATATTAGCAACTATGGTCTGATTTTGAACACAGCGGATTCTCTAAAAAAATTAAAGTTTTTCATCAAAATTATTTTTTTATCTCTAGCACCGTTCCTATTCAAAATCAAACCATNTAAATGTTTTTATTACCAGATGATCCCTCCGTTCTCGGCCAAAGATATCGCCGATCCACGCACGCTCAGAAATCCGACGAAAAATCAGGCAGCAGTGCCGTTCGTTCTTCGACTTAACCGATCTATTGGCCTTTATATTTCCGAAACAATTCTGACGATGAAAACCCCTTAAAAAACCAGAAAAATTTGATCAATTATAGGCTCATATTTTGTTTTATCCCCCGAATATTTTTCAATTTTTTACCAAACTTTTTCTGCATTAACCTCAAATGAAAAAAATATCTAGCGACTGGTCCCCCTTAAAACTGCTCATTTTTGGGCAGGCATACTACCTAATTAAGCTTTGTGCGAACCAAGCCTTTCCCTGAGATATTTTATAGCAGCTGCGCTGCTATCGTGGTTGGAGTTATGGGCCACCGCCGTTTTTTTCAGAGCAACCTGCAATCGGAGCGAATGTTCTCGAAAACGGTACATACAATTGAAAAAATTCTAATTGTATCTCAGAGTCAATGAGTTGATACACATGATAGACGTTGTTTCTCACCGATCCGATGACCGGTTAACCCGTAATCAGCAAAAATACCGATTGCTACTTCCTTTTGGGTTGCTCTGAAAAAAAACCATGCCAGTCTCATTTTTTCGTTTGAAATTTGAAAAAACTGAAAAATAAATAATTTTTTGGTCTACTAAATTAGTAGTTGTAATATATCATTTTTGAAAATATGATATGGATCATATCTATTACGGTACCTGTTTGGCTTTTATGCCACTTTTTAGATTTTGGTACTTGATTTTTTTCGAAAAATAAACAGAAATTAGCACCAAGTACTCAAATCTGAAAAGTGGCTTAAGGGGTGGTGATAGTGAATTTTGGGATTTCAGAGGCTTCGCACGGTTAGACAAATGGAGAAGTCCAGTGGACATTTTTGAAACATACATCAGGAAGATCTATCATTGATCTCGTGATTCCATTTGACAGTTTAGTACTACTCCCACCAACCAACTGGTTAATCGCGGTTAAACACGAGTCCCTCAGCTTTTTTCAAAGAAACAAGGATCCTAGAGCTTATATCGGAAAGTTTTGAAATTTTGTGAGAATCCGGAAAATTGTCCGAATTTTAGTGACTCGGTTCTGTTTTTTTCGATTTCTGCCTCAGGGGTCAGCAATCTGGTTGAATGTGCCAAAAAGTGTGTTTTGATAAAAGGCAAGCCCAAAGCTTTGCAAGGGGTGGTGAACATCGAATCGGTTTGCTGAAACCGATATTAGCAACTATGGTCTGATTTTCAACACAGCGGATTTTAGAAAAAAATTTAAGTTTTTCATCAAAATTATGTTTTGATCTCTAGCACCGTTTCTGTTCGAAATCAGGCCATAGTTGCTAATATCGTTTCCAGCAAACTGTATCCAAGGAATCTTTTGGTGGCATTTAAATTTTCTAATTCTCACTTTCATATTCAAAATTGTCGATTTACAGCCAATCAAGCGGAAATCCAAAAAAGTACGACGGATTCGATGTTCACCACCCCTTGGGCTTGTTACATTCCGAAAATGACGTTTCTTGCATTTCCACAGAAAAAGCCTTTTATCAAAACGTCGAAAAAACACACTTTTTGGCACATTCAACCATGTTGCTGACCCCTAAGGCAGAAATCGAAAAAAACAGAACCGATTCACTAAAATTCGGACAATTTTCCGGATTCTCACCAAATTTCAAAACTTTCCGATATAAGCTATAGGATCCTTGTTTCTTTGAAAAAAGCTGAGGGACTCGTGTTTAACCGCGGTTAACCAGTTGGTTGGTGGAAGTGGTACTAAACTGTGGAATCGCGAGATCAATGATAGATCTTCCTAATGTTTCAAAAATGTCCAGTCTGCATTTGTCTAACCGTACGAAGCCCCTGAAATCTCAAAAATCACCCCTTCTAAAGGCCCAGCAAGTACCGTGAAAGTTAGATACAAAGTATATTTAATGTTTTTTTTCGCTTTTCAATATCATGGGTGTGAAACTCGAAGCATATGCCGTTTTATCAGAAAAATTACAATAAACTTTCAGTAGGAAATAAAAAAAAATAATTGGTATCATAATTTTTCAGTTGTCAAGTGAGTTGCCAAAAATTTTAATTGTTTTATTTTCTAAAAATGTAATTTTTTTTTTACCTTTAGGTAATTAACTTAAGGGCCTCGGTGCTATTTGACAGATCCGGATATGGGCGCTTAATGAAAAACTTTTTACTGGGTTTATATATTCTTCTCAATATACCATAAAAGTAATGTTTCATAATCCAGGCAACTTTTGTAATTACAGAATTTTCGAATTATAGCTTTTTTAGAAAATTTTGAGTTCGAATTAAACTTTTCGAATTCTACAAATTATGAGAAATTTTGAAAAAAGTTCCGAACATTATGAAAAAAGGTATTATTTTTTGTTTAAATTTTTTTTTAATATTTTATTCAACTCAGCGAAAAACAAGTGAAGTTTCAAAATGGCAACTTTAACTTTTCGCGTAGGTGACTACTTATTTGTTTATATGCTATTTGAAAAATCATATGACAAGGTTTTTTGATTTTTGGTAAATTATGAAAAATGCCACTTTTTATTTTTCAAATATGTCCTCGTTTTGTTTCTTCGCACTTGTTGATACTCTTAATTATAATTTTTGAACGAAACTACGGTTTGGGAGAAAACCTTTTAAGCCCTTTTAAATTCAGAATTAAAAAAATATATACACCGAAACTTGCCGAATTGGTAAGCCGACCCATCCACCGTTTCAAATTTATTTCATTCAACTCATGAAAAAAAATATTTTTTTCGATGTGCCAAAATTTCGGTTTTTTCGTCTTTTTTCAAATTTTTAAATTTTCGATTTTGACTTGGAAACAGTACAAAAACAAATTAAATAAATTTTCAACGGTGGATGGGTAGGCGTTAACAGTTCTTTATTAATAAAAAATAAATTTTACCTAAATTTACTAATTTAAAGTGGCAACTTTTGTTAAAAATAGACTATTTTAAATAGTTTTTATCCGAAAATTTTGAAGTGGCAAAAAGATTCTTACCATGAGAAAAAAAATCAAAAAGTACAAATCTGTCAAATAGCACTGAGGCCCTTAAGTAATTTCTAACTTATTATTTTTAAGAATGATGTAAATGCCCAGAACACGTAGGAATCGAACTGAGTCTCGCGCTCAAAGTAGTCCTTATGCTTCACTACCACAAAGAACAAGAACGCGAAATAGCGAATCTGAAAATCCGCGAACGCCGCCAATTTTATCGGCTCGATTTGATTTTCCTGCTGTAGATAACCGTTCCAGGTACATTTTTCAATTTTAAGGGACTAAAGTATGCGTGTAAAATGATGAAAAATTGCAAGCGATTTAAATTGATATTATTTCTTTAAATTCCAGGGGCGTGCGTAAATAAAAAGTTACCTAAGGTAGATATTGCACAATCCCTGAAACCAAGCATAAATTGGAGAGCCAGTCTTTTTGATTTCCGTTTTTTACTTATTACGCGTTTATCGATTTCGAGAAAACCGCGCTTATGATGTTTATAAAAACTACAGGACTAGGTCTAAAAATCAAGGATTTCGAAAAAACTCTCAAAAATGAAATTCGACCCCACCCTTGGGTCATATTATAAGTTTTTGATATATTTTGACTGTATTATTAAAATTGAATGAAAACCATGTCATGGGGCTATAAATTGCAAACTCATTGTTAGAAATGAAATATGACACCAAATCGGGGAAATATAACACGTTTATATCGAAGATTATGCCCAGGTATGATATTTTTGCATTTCTATGTTTATTGCCTATGTTTGCAAAAATATCATACTTCGATATATCCGTCTAAAAACGGACCTACTATATGATTCAAATAGATTGTCCCAGTGAAAACGGGTCTATGAGCTGATTGGTTCGTCAAATAATCGATATTCAGTGTCGAAGTAAAAAAGGGTCGAAGCTTTTTACTGGAACAACCGAAAATCGATTTTTTGCCAAACTTTTCAANTAATATCTCGGCCCTACTACTTAAAAACACACTACGTTTCCTAATCAGGGCCGGGATATTAACAAAAGTGTGAATAGGGGATATTCATTCATACAGGATGTAGATATAAAAACTGAGTATAACCATGACTCATCATTTTATAATGAGTCATGAGTATACAACAACAGGTCATGAGTTGTCATGCCTTACTTTTTCTCATAAAGCTGTATGTCAAATACAGTATGTGTGATTTAACTAATCACTGACTGTATTGGTTTAGTTAAAATATTAATTCCTTAAATAATATAAATTGAAAATTAAAAGACATGTTTTTTCATTGATATGGATTACCGACCCTCAGAGAAGAGATCTTGAATATTTGAATGATACAAACAACACGGGATACTAGCACCCAATAAAAACCCTGAATTGCAGAATATGCCGATTTCATTCGTCAGATTTGAGAAGAATCAACCAATCAATTGCTCAGATTCCGTATTTTTTTAATATTCAGGATCTGTCCATGAAGGGTCGGTTATCAATATAATCATATAATTGTACATTGATAGAAAAGTTTACCAAGAATGCTTTCAGAGAGATCGAAAGTTCCAATGGAACTCTTCCATCAACACTTATATTGTCATTTATTGCGTTCAAGAGGGATCAAAGCACCTACACGTTTTCTTTTTTTGTTAAATAATTTTCAGGAAGTTATTTTGCTAGCCCATAAAACTGCAGCATGATCTTCAAAAGTTTGTTTGAGTTCTAATATATTTTTGATGATCTTTAAATCAGTAATGCTCTCGTTGGCTTAATCTCGATAGTATTTTAGTCAGCCTTCTTCAAATTTGTCCTGTTCAACCACAATTTTGATCCGATCATCGCTGATTTTGTTAGGTTCACTATCACTCTCATCAGGTCTATCCTATAATACTATAGGACCGTAAAAATTGTTTGTGATATACAAGTATTTATGAACGAGTAGCTCTGCAATAAATAAGAAACTTGAGTTGAGTATATGATAGTTATTATAATGTCCAAGACAAATACCGTAAAGATATTTGGCTCAAACTATTATGGTGTGCATTCTCGCGCGAGGATCTCACAACGTAACAACTCTTCAAGATCTGGCTTCAAAACACACAACATAACCGAAAAAAGTGAGCTATAAAAATGCAGTGAACTTTAAATTAAATAACTTATATATGAATTCAACTTAAGGATTTATGCCAATTTCTGACAGCATATTCCCGCACGGGATGCTTCGGAGGCCAAATATTTCAGGAGTCGTTCCCGAATTTTCGCCATAGATGGCGCCTCAATGCGGCAGAATCTCGAGTCCTCAATCAATTGCTGGCGGCAGTCTTGATCACTCGGTGTCGCCAAAGAGCCATCGGGCCCGAGGTATTGAGACAAACGTCCCTTATGGCCTAAAACCGAATATTTGATGAGAGATGGAAAACAAATTAACTCGAAAGTCAGATGTGGACAACTTTGAAAGCACTGTTATATACAATACTAATCAGAGAAATTGTAACATCGTGTGGAAATTTTTGCTAATGGGTTTGGACTTACCCTTTGTGACGCTATCTTCAGGCCACGCAAGCTGTCCGAATATCGTAAGACCTCTTATTAGTACAGGGTGTAAGATTTTTCCCTTCTTTTTTCCAAATTGGAGAGCGATGAGAACGCTAATGAAAACGATTAATTTTGGCAAAAACTTACGTCTTTCTCAGATTCAACCAATCAAAACAGCGGAAATCAAGTCTATTCAATTTGGAAAAAGAAGGGAAAAACCTTACACCCTGTAAGAACATAAAAATGAGTCCAAAAATGTGTCTTAAAATGTGTCCAAAAAATATTTCTAAAAATATGCCCGTAAAAACATGTTCAAAAAATGAGTCCTTGAAAATATGTCCAAAATATATGTCCTCAAACATTGTGTCAAAAAAATGAGTCTAAAAAAATGTGTCTAAAATGTGTCTAAAATATACTCTGATATATTCTTGCTTACACTTCAAGCTGCAAAAGGCACAACTCGTTTGCCTCGGCTACCAACTGTCGATGAATGTTTTTCAGTCAGAGTCTGAAACCCGCGAGTTCGGTGGGACATTATTACCTATAAAAAATAATCCCCATTTGAACGATGAGTTCCCTTTTGACTGAAAGACATTCACCGACATTTGGTAGCCGTTTTGTGGGTTAAAATAAATTTACTCATATAGCACAATTAAAATTTCTGTAACCGAACACCTTTCAATTTCGAATTGAACGATTTTAATATTTGTTTTTGAATTTTATTTTCAATATTGCCCACGAAAAAAAATTTGTGCCATATTTTCAAGCCCAATGCCTCTTGCCTATCTCAGAATAATCCCTGCCGCCTTTTTTATTTTGATGCTAAGCCTTCATAAAATAAACATTTATCAAAATATAGAAATTTATTTGTGAATTTATTTGTCTTTTTGTAATGCAGGAAAGTTGAAACAGAAGAATATCATCGAACGTTTTGTAAACTTTTCATATTGCTTTATTTAACTTTCAAAAAATATTCGATCAAAAAATAATGATTATATAAAATATTTACCATTTTTATTGGTATCTACTAGTTTCGAATTTTCTAATTCATGTCAAGATTTTTTCAGAGTACATATATAAATAATTCGTCTGATGCTCCAGAGCGAACTAAAATCTGACCAAGGAATCAGGATTGGTCATATTGAAGGTTCGGACCGAGAGAGCCAGGGGCCAAAATAAAACCGATATGCAAATGTGACTATGCTCACAAGGTGATTCAGTGCTGAAAAAAAGGTTGAGCAGAACAAACAAAAAAATTTGAGCCATCTAGTGGTCAGAAAGTAGGTTTCAAAATTTTCCAAGATTTTCACAACCTAATAATTTTTAAACCTCATCAAAAACGATTTGTCCTAATTAAATTGTATTTTTACTAAGTAAGATTTACTAATTTCAGCAATTAAAGAGCGACCACGGTCAGTTTACCCAGCATAATATTTTCAGATTAAAATTAAAAGATTTGTAATTTAAGGAGGTACTACTCATAAAAAAGCCAATTTGTATTTATTGAGGCCAAATATCTTGAAGACTACGCATTGTAAGAACCCATAGTTAAATATAATGTGATATGTGAACGAGAATGTTACATCCCGAAACATAATTGTAGATCACTGATTTCTCGACCAATCCGAAACGATTTTCCAAATAGAGTCATAATTTGTCTCCAAAAGCCTACTCCGTGAAATTTGAAGATAGAAAAATTATATTTAGATTTTATCGACCACATAGTACGTTTGAAAACTTGCAATTAATTCGCCCAGAATCGCCAAAAAACGTTTATTTAGGCTGATTATCAGGGTGTCACACGAATACCTACTATATGATTCAAATAGATTGTCCCAGTGAAAACGGGTCTATGAGCTGATTGGTTCGTCAAATAATCGATATTCAGTGTCGAAGTAAAAAAGGATAGAAGCTTTTTACTGGGACAACCGAATATCGATTTTTTGCCAAACTTTTCAAAATGGATCGAACTATTTTAGAACAAAACGAACCATTTCTAATTAAATATTCTAAATAATTTTCTCAGAAATATTAAATTGGAAATGGTGATTTTCAGAATTCCAAATACAATTGTTTGCTCTGGGTCTCAAAATAGATTTGACAAAATAATAATTGTGTCATAATTATTTTGCCGGCCCTATATCCTGCTGTTTATGACTTTTTTTAATAAAATATTTAAATAAAATATGAATACATCTGAATTCAACTCTATTGTATTTCAATCATAAGAATGATCAGCTGAGAACGGCATGCCGCGGCAGACGCTTGATTATCTTGATATCCCACCGAGTATTCATGCTCACAGGCGTTTTTTGTTTACCCAGGTTTTTGATTCGATGTCCGA
>SCLH01000331.1:329407-343126 GCA_004367855.1 Oikopleura vanhoeffeni | reverse complement strand
ATCTTCGGAGGAGATAGATTTTGAAGTCTGGAATTGTGAAAAATCGTCGGTTATTTGGCGTTCTAGAATCGTTCAGTCGCCGGATCAATAAAAGCTCGCCTTAAAAGATTGACATACTACCGTTACGTGATCTGTGAAAATTTGAACTCAATTTGATATACCGTCTGGGAGGAGATAGATTTTGCAGTTTGGAAAAGGTCACCTTGTTACGATACTGTACCTATTGGTGTAACGATCAAAAATAATTTATGGTGTACTTTTTCGCAAGATTCAGGATAGATCTACAAATTAGCATTTTCGGTTTTGCTCATACGCTTTTAGTTTTCAGAATATATCATCGTGAATATGTCGAATTTGCCAGATATACCCCCTTAAAATAAAATTTTTCATAACATGTTTCGAGCTTTTACATCTACAGGAACAAGAACAGAATAAAAATTTTACTCTGAATAGTTGACACAAAAATGCAGTCATTTGGCAAAATAGGTTCGTATGCTGTACTTGTGCATCTTGTGTCTGAAAAGCGGATAGATCTAACTTATGATCATTTACATGCGAATTTTATATTTATCATGCTCCTGAATTATCAATTTCAAGGCCTGAAAGTATTGCCGATATTATATCGGTTCCTCAGCATACATGTGTTAACAAATAAATTATGTAAGGGGTTGAAGGGAGTTGTTTGTATGGTTTCCGTCTAGATAAAAAAAATTTCTTGTTTATCAGTTTATAGCAGACTTTTTGGCGGCTAGAAATGACCGAATTTGATTCAAATAGTCAAAATAAACTTTGCTTATTTACAAATCCTGTGCAACCAAAATTTAAAATTTTTACAGACTCTGCTCCACAGAAATATATTATACAGTATAATTTATACTACATAAATTACGAAAAAAAAGGCGGTGGCTATCAATTAGGCTCAGTCAGGCTTTTAATATTTATTATTAGTTGCTTATGCTTTTCCATCTGTAATTTCATTCTTTCTTCTTGTAGGTCACGGTTTTTCTTCACTGTACAAGGATATAAAATCATTTTTTGGAAAATATTTGACAATTGAGTTATTGTTTATTGTCTCAATGAAATTTTGGAAATGAATCGAATGATTTTTTAATCATGAAACTATCAAAAAAGAGTTGCGAGAGTACTACGCTCTTTTAAAATCTTAAAGGCATATAAACATATCTGTATCTACGATGTTTATTTTTCACGTATTTGCTCAAAATTTCATCGCAAAATTTCAGAGACTAGAATAATTGTGGTAGATTTATCCTTTAAAAAATAATAAGGGATAACAAAGTCAGCAAAACCGAAAACTCTAGATGTATTATTTGCTCACAAAATCAAAAAATTATAAATTTTCTATCCTTTTCTATTATAATATTTCTTTGCATGGGATTGGTCAATTTGACAAATAAATCCTCTTTACTTTCATCTGGCTGAGAATATCCTCGCTGCACGTCATGCTTATAGACTATACCAACTTTTGAGAAATAACTTATTAAAGTCTCCAAGCTTGAAAATCTTTGAACTGGGATGAAATCAAGGACGAATTCGTTTGCTTTTTAATGGGAATGAACTTTGATGTGAATTTAAAATTACTTATCGACAATTTTTTGCATATTGATAACAAAGATTCAATGTTGAAAGTTTTTACATTACAAAATGGTCCAAAAAATCTTGTTACCTAATTTGTCAAGGAATCAGGTTTGGTACATGAGATATTCTTAATTTTATTTTTTTAATTTTACGGTCATATGATTTTTGAGCAATGCTGTAATGAACAAAAAGTCTTATAATTGTTTAAGGATCTGTTAACGTGATTTGAGTATTTTTTACTATACATAAAAAACTTTATTTTGTGTTCCCTTTGCCTATGTTAGTAATGGATAGTTGTAAAATTAGGGGTCCAGTACGTCCTGGTTTCCAAACAATTGATTTTGTTTTTATCATAAAATAAAATTGAATCGGAAATTCTTTCTTATCAGCTTTACAAAGCAAAAAATTTCCTTCTGCAGCCAAGCATAAATATTCTTCCGATTCTTTACGGCTCAAATCTTGGTAAAAATATTCATCAAGCGTATATGTAGTATGTTTGTTTATGTACGATATATAATTTGCTGGAATTAGTCCTTCTTTGTCGCCATGCTTGACTAGCAGCCAGTCTTTTTCAAGATGTCAAAATTCAGCTTTCAACTTTCGTAATATCATGTTTTATCATAGAGGTTATTAATCTAAATAAAGTTGGAATTTTTTTTATTGATTTGGGTTGTTGAAAGTAACATGAAGTACAGTGGGTACCTACTAGGTACTACCTAGTTATTGCTTCCTCTCAGATATGGCCAAAAAGGGGGCAATACCTAGTAAGGGGGGCAATAGCTGACCATAGGCTAAAGGGGGCAAAAACTAGTAACAGCAGGCCAAATGAGAGTAAAGTCAGACTTGAACAGAATCTAAAATTTCGAGAATATGTTTTTGTTTCGGTTTTTGAAACTGTTCAAATCAAAAAAAAATCAATTGGAATCAAAACTGGAAGAACAGCTATGGATTGTGAAAACAATGCAAAGCCAAAAAATTGGCAACCGCAAATGGTCAAACTGTACCAAGGTATATCGATCATGATGCCCGAGTAACTTAAATCTCTTATTCCCTATTTTTTTAAAAGGCAAATGAGAGATTTAAGTTACTCGGGCATCATAATGGACATGATGTCACAGCTAATTCTCTGATAATTTTTTTTTGATCCCTATTTCATCTTCCAAATAACGAGTTTTCCTCAACAAATTTTTTGTCAGAAATTCGGTTCTATGCATAATGCTCGAATCGTAAAAACCAACCGCTTGGATATTAAAACAAAATAAAATTTTCCTGGTATTTATTATCTGGAAAAAATAGGCTGTCGCTTCCAGACCTAAATTAGTATCGATTAGCGGTTTTTTCAGAGGCCTTAGAACTCGACAAAGTACTAGTAATTTGACTTTGTGAAAAGCATTCGAGTTTCTGAATAAAATAATTAGAAAACCTACTGTAGGATGAGAAAAATTTTTCTTCTTATAATTTTTGCTGCGTAAATTAACTTATCAAAGTTTGTTTTTAAAGATTAACTTTTTTTGCGTATTTTTTGCTGATATAAAAGTTTATCTATTTTGTTTATCAAACACGACTTCAGTAAATGTTGACATATTTCCTAAATTATCTGATAAAACTGTGCATGTTTCATTTGCTTGGACGGATATTTCACTTGGTTTTGATGCTTCAAAATCATATAAAACTTTTACAACTTTAGATTCATAAGATTTTTCTTCTTGATGCGTTAGCATCTTTATATGTTTTTGAAGGTCTTCCATAAAATCTTCAGAATGGCTAAATGCCAAATACTTCCACCTAGTGACAACTAATCCGAGCCATGAATTAGCATTAAAGTTTGATTCTATTAATATGGGAATCATAGGCACCCCACATTTATCGGCATAACATATTTCTTTTTCGCAATTGGCAGAATTCAGATAAGCNATTATCACATATAAGCGCTGCAAGCTCGACCGAAAAATCGGTTTTGAGGCCTCACCGATTTTATTCGATTTCGGATGCTTTCCAAAGGTTTATTGGAATTAAAGGAATCGAGTTATTTAATACGCACGGTAATTGGCCGACAATTAGAAGATACAAATCTCTCGATTGGCGCAGGGTGCGAGAAATTTAATTACGCCCAATTGGGATCGCTCGAATTTAATGCACGTGGTAAATCCCAGACAAGAGCATTTTTTTATCCTTGTCCAGTGTGTTGTGGGGGTGAACTAATAACGGCCGTTTTTCACTGCGCAATCATATTTGCATATATGAGTTTACGGAATAGCTCTGATTTTTTCGGACAGCTGTTCTTCGATCTGAATGTTCAATCGTTTTTTTCGATTTCCGATACTTTAAGGCGGTTGTGAGGTGTAGAATGGTTGACATTGCTTGGGGAAAATAGCCGCTTTCCTCCTGCGTGTACCGGCAAGATAAGTAATAAATGAGAAAAACAATACGGTGAGACTAAAACTTCTCTGGCCAACTGGCACGTAAATTTTTTCATTCTGAAAGAATATGGGCTCACCTTTGCGGCTCGATCAAACTGTAAATATGTTCTCAATTCACACAAAAATTGTAAAATCTCGTCAAGTTTGCTTTAAGTTGAATAATACAGAAATGTATGAACTATCAAAATAATTCGTCATATTTTATCAAACATATTTTCTGTCTAAAATTATTCTCGTTTGCTTTAACGGTGAAAAAGAAATCAGAATTGTCTTTAAATATCTGAATAGTCGGTCCATTTTGTTTAACATTGAATAAAACAGAAAATCGTATGAATACCTGTAGAAATATTGTCATATTTTACTACGTTACTCGTTGAAAAATTATTCTTCTGTGGTTTTAGCGTTAACAACGGATTATTTGTTTTAATTTCCCAGCCAGGGTAGGGGTAACCTCTGTTGTTATCTAACGTCCGCGCCTACGCAGTACAAATCAAAATAACCCATTTTAATTGGTTTAAAATATTTTTTTTCTGAATTCTTTTCTTTCAGTTCAATTTAAGAATAAAACAAAATTTTTCTTTAACGCTTGTTCCATTTACATCCACAACCCCCTTAAACATCCATGAAAATCTATAAATTTTGATAGAAATGCTAGAAAACTAGACCAGAGGTCGGCATAACGTTTTGAAAAACCTGATCGGATCGAACTTTATCGGATCGCAAAATTGAAAAACCTGATCGGGTCGAACTTGATCGGCTCGCAGATTAAAAAAACATAATCGGATCGCAGATTTTAAAAACATGATCGGATCGGAGATTTCAAAAACCTGCTCGGATCGAACTTGATCGGGTCGGAGGTTGACAAAAACCTGATCGGATCGGATCGAAAAAAAGTCGAAAAAACCATAAAAGTATAATTGTGAATATTTTTTCTTGGACCCTCTGAGGGTCACCCTCAATTCGTGAGGTGTACCCCCTTAAGGGGGTATATCTGTCTGATTAAAATAAAGGCCTTAGAGGCATTAAATGCTCCAAATTTGATACGGGGTGATAATAAGTGTATAAAACCCAATCATCAAAAAAAAATTTGAAATTTTTGCATTTTTTCGGTTTTTTTTCCAAGTATTTTTTCAAAGATGAAGTTAAAAAAAATAACGTTGCTCGAATTTTACGCACTAAAACTTCAAAATATTCGCCTGACGGAAAGCACTTTTTTTCGGATTTTTGGAAATTGACCAAAAAAATCATATTTCGAGTTTCAAGCTGGAAATAATCTGTCAAAAAAAGCTTGCCTTAATCTCTTACATGTTCCTGAAGAATACTTGATAAAAATTTGAGCCATTTTGCAAAATATATCTTCGGAGGAGATAGATTTTGAAGTCTGGAATTGTGAAAATCGTCGGTTATTTGGCGTTTCTAGAATCGTTCAGTCGCCGGATCAATAAGCTCGCCTTAAAAGATGACATACTACCCCGTTACGTGGATCTGTGAAAATTTGAACTTAATTTGATATACCGTCTGGGAGGAGATAGATTTGCAGTTGGAAAGGTCACCTTGTTACGATACTGTACCTATTGGTGTAACGAATCAAAATAATATTATGGTGGTACTTTTTCGCAAATTCAGATAGAATCTACAAATTAGCATTTTCGGTTTTGCTAATACGCTTTTAGTTTTCAGAATAATCATCGTGCCCATATGTCGAATTTGCCAGATATACCCCCTTAAAATAAAATTTTTCATAACATGTTTCGAGCTTTTACATCTACAG
This sequence comes from Oikopleura vanhoeffeni, assembly GCA_004367855.1. Taxonomy (NCBI): domain Eukaryota; kingdom Metazoa; phylum Chordata; class Appendicularia; order Copelata; family Oikopleuridae; genus Oikopleura; species Oikopleura vanhoeffeni. The sequence continues at coordinate 337,339 of SCLH01000331.1, read as the reverse complement.
GAACAAGAACAGAATAAAAATTTTACTCTGAATAGTTGACACAAAAATGCAGTCATTTGGCAAAATAGGTTCGTATGCTGTACTTGTGCATCTTGTGTCTGAAAAGCGGATAGATCTAACTTATGATCATTTACATGCGAATTTTATATTTATCATGCTCCTGAATTATCAATTTCAAGGCCTGAAAGTATTGCCGATATTATATCGGTTCCTCAGCATACATGTGTTAACAAATAAATTATGTAAGGGGTTGAAGGGAGTTGTTTGTATGGTTTCCGTCTAGATAAAAAAAATTTCTTGTTTATCAGTTTATAGCAGACTTTTTGGCGGCTAGAAATGACCGAATTTGATTCAAATAGTCAAAATAAACTTTGCTTATTTACAAATCCTGTGCAACCAAAATTTAAAATTTTTACAGACTCTGCTCCACAGAAATATATTATACAGTATAATTTATACTACATAAATTACGAAAAAAAAGGCGGTGGCTATCAATTAGGCTCAGTCAGGCTTTTAATATTTATTATTAGTTGCTTATGCTTTTCCATCTGTAATTTCATTCTTTCTTCTTGTAGGTCACGGTTTTTCTTCACTGTACAAGGATATAAAATCATTTTTTGGAAAATATTTGACAATTGAGTTATTGTTTATTGTCTCAATGAAATTTTGGAAATGAATCGAATGATTTTTTAATCATGAAACTATCAAAAAAGAGTTGCGAGAGTACTACGCTCTTTTAAAATCTTAAAGGCATATAAACATATCTGTATCTACGATGTTTATTTTTCACGTATTTGCTCAAAATTTCATCGCAAAATTTCAGAGACTAGAATAATTGTGGTAGATTTATCCTTTAAAAAATAATAAGGGATAACAAAGTCAGCAAAACCGAAAACTCTAGATGTATTATTTGCTCACAAAATCAAAAAATTATAAATTTTCTATCCTTTTCTATTATAATATTTCTTTGCATGGGATTGGTCAATTTGACAAATAAATCCTCTTTACTTTCATCTGGCTGAGAATATCCTCGCTGCACGTCATGCTTATAGACTATACCAACTTTTGAGAAATAACTTATTAAAGTCTCCAAGCTTGAAAATCTTTGAACTGGGATGAAATCAAGGACGAATTCGTTTGCTTTTTAATGGGAATGAACTTTGATGTGAATTTAAAATTACTTATCGACAATTTTTTGCATATTGATAACAAAGATTCAATGTTGAAAGTTTTTACATTACAAAATGGTCCAAAAAATCTTGTTACCTAATTTGTCAAGGAATCAGGTTTGGTACATGAGATATTCTTAATTTTATTTTTTTAATTTTACGGTCATATGATTTTTGAGCAATGCTGTAATGAACAAAAAGTCTTATAATTGTTTAAGGATCTGTTAACGTGATTTGAGTATTTTTTACTATACATAAAAAACTTTATTTTGTGTTCCCTTTGCCTATGTTAGTAATGGATAGTTGTAAAATTAGGGGTCCAGTACGTCCTGGTTTCCAAACAATTGATTTTGTTTTTATCATAAAATAAAATTGAATCGGAAATTCTTTCTTATCAGCTTTACAAAGCAAAAAATTTCCTTCTGCAGCCAAGCATAAATATTCTTCCGATTCTTTACGGCTCAAATCTTGGTAAAAATATTCATCAAGCGTATATGTAGTATGTTTGTTTATGTACGATATATAATTTGCTGGAATTAGTCCTTCTTTGTCGCCATGCTTGACTAGCAGCCAGTCTTTTTCAAGATGTCAAAATTCAGCTTTCAACTTTCGTAATATCATGTTTTATCATAGAGGTTATTAATCTAAATAAAGTTGGAATTTTTTTTATTGATTTGGGTTGTTGAAAGTAACATGAAGTACAGTGGGTACCTACTAGGTACTACCTAGTTATTGCTTCCTCTCAGATATGGCCAAAAAGGGGGCAATACCTAGTAAGGGGGGCAATAGCTGACCATAGGCTAAAGGGGGCAAAAACTAGTAACAGCAGGCCAAATGAGAGTAAAGTCAGACTTGAACAGAATCTAAAATTTCGAGAATATGTTTTTGTTTCGGTTTTTGAAACTGTTCAAATCAAAAAAAAATCAATTGGAATCAAAACTGGAAGAACAGCTATGGATTGTGAAAACAATGCAAAGCCAAAAAATTGGCAACCGCAAATGGTCAAACTGTACCAAGGTATATCGATCATGATGCCCGAGTAACTTAAATCTCTTATTCCCTATTTTTTTAAAAAGGCCAAATGAGAGATTTAAAGTTACTCGGGCATCATAATGGACATGATGTCACAGGTAATTCTCTGATAATTTTTTTTTATCCCTATTTCATCTTCCAAATAACGAGTTTTTCCTCAACAAATTTTTTGTCAGAAATTCGGTTCTATGCATAATGCTCGAATCGTAAAAACCAACCGCTTGGATATTAAAACAAAATAAAATTTTCCTGGTATTTATTATCTGGAAAAAATAGGCTGTCGCTTCCAGACCTAAATTAGTATCGATTAGCGGTTTTTTCAGAGGCCTTAGAACTCGACAAAGTACTAGTAATTTGACTTTGTGAAAAGCATTCGAGTTTCTGAATAAAATAATTAGAAAACCTACTGTAGGATGAGAAAAATTTTTCTTCTTATAATTTTTGCTGCGTAAATTAACTTATCAAAGTTTGTTTTTAAAGATTAACTTTTTTTGCGTATTTTTTGCTGATATAAAAGTTTATCTATTTTGTTTATCAAACACGACTTCAGTAAATGTTGACATATTTCCTAAATTATCTGATAAAACTGTGCATGTTTCATTTGCTTGGACGGATATTTCACTTGGTTTTGATGCTTCAAAATCATATAAAACTTTTACAACTTTAGATTCATAAGATTTTTCTTCTTGATGCGTTAGCATCTTTATATGTTTTTGAAGGTCTTCCATAAAATCTTCAGAATGGCTAAATGCCAAATACTTCCACCTAGTGACAACTAATCCGAGCCATGAATTAGCATTAAAGTTTGATTCTATTAATATGGGAATCATAGGCACCCCACATTTATCGGCATAACATATTTCTTTTTCGCAATTGGCAGAATTCAGATAAGCAGTCGATAAAAAAGGAACTGAATAGGAATCTAAAATTTCAAATTTTCGGATAGTTTGAAATAATAAGTTTATAGGGTAGATACAATATGTCTAATAAAAGAATGATTTGGAGCATACAGAGAATTGTTATATAAATTGGGAGTGAAATTATCTCCCGGTCCTTCTCAATTTCCTGCGAAAAATAAGACATGCTGTAGTTTTCCGAATTTGGTATTTAGTTTGTTGTGTAATCACAGTTTTTCGTGTTTTGGTAATTATTTGACCATTATTTTAAACTTTGTCGAGTGATTTGGATTTTACTTCAAATGGTTTGAAAAGTTTTTTTTGTTTTTTTCGACCATCATTTTAGGCTGTTATTGGTTTTTCAGCATTGGAAATCTATGATAGTTATGAAAAAAGAACATTTTGTTCAAAATTTTTCGAAGATCAAGAATAAATGGTCGGAAATTTCAAAATTTTCGAAAAAAATTGAATGGACGCCTACGCAAAAATGAAATGTTATTTATTTAAAATGGCATTTTCTGTCAGAAATGTTGAAATTTCGAATTTGGTGAGATGAAATAAAATGATCGCCATCCTTCAATGAATCCAATTATAACTTCTTATCGACCAACCAAGGATGTCGAAACAGACCGATAACAGCCTACATCAATAAAAAGTTTTTGTTTAAAAGTCAATTTTTGGCCCGTGTTATTCCCCACCTATGCTTTATACTATAGTTTATATTTAAGACCGATAACACCTCACATCAAATTTAAAAAAATTCAAGTTGCTGTGTTTAAAAGTCACTTTTGGCCCGTGTCATTTCCCACCTTTGCTATATAGTTTAAAGTTTAGTTCATGTTAATTTATTTGTCTTGACCACAATTACAATTTTAATATTTGATTTTTATCTAAAATTATGCTGATGTTAACCCAACTGTCAAGGGCAAACTTGTCAAATTAATTTGGTTTAACTGTTTGCAACTTATTTACGAATATATACAGTCTTCACAAGTTGAATAAATTTTCAAAAACCAAAAAAAAACATTTTGAATTTGGAAATTTCATCAGAAATTAAGGACGTTCGAAATAGACTGTCCGATACTCAATCGACGCTGAATATTTTAATGTATTTTATTTTAATTGAAAAATGTAAGCACTCAAGTGAGAAAAGCCTATACGCTGAAATCATTTCAATTCGTGATTTTCGTACATATGTGAAACCGCAAAAAAATTATTGAAATAAAAATCGAAATGACGGGTTCTGAAACGTTTAAATTTCAACCAATCATAATGGAACCAAAGTTTGAAACTTTTCGATTTTTTTTTGTTTCCAGCGGAAAATTTCACGTAAACTCGGATAGCCTAAATCTGAATAATTGTATCCCTTTGTTATAACATAGGCATTTTCAACCGCATTTGCCATATCTAGATTCATGTTTGAATTTATACCCTCCTTTCTATCAATCCAAACATTAAAACCAGCACTTTTTAATTCTTCGTAGACTCCCAAAACAATATTTGACTTGTATTTCCAAGAATAACTGATCATTATATGTTTCTCTATACATTTTACATTTACACGATTCTGTTTTGACGGACAACAACCCATTGTACCTTTTAGCTCATGCAAAATTAATTGCGTAATAAAAGTTAATGAAAATTTCGATTAAAGATGACAATGAGATTGTGCAAACAAATTGACAATTCACCATGGAAACTTATAGCTGAGACAAAAAAACTTTTTTTTTGGTGAAAATAGTTTGGAAATACTTTCTGAAAAATATTAGAAAAAATATTAAAATTTATGTTGATTTTCTGACTGGTATTATTAAAATGATATAAATTAATTCTCAGTTTCGGTGAACTCAACTTATATTAATAACTGGCGTTAATTTAAATTGCGAATAATGTTCGCTTCTGAAAAATAGGCTGATCGTTATAAACTTTCGCTTTTTGTAGGAAGTTAAAGCTTGTTCAATTTCAAAACTTGAGATGGCGCCTCAGCATAGTTAAATATCCCTTACGAGTAAGTTAGATATTTTCTAATTTAGTCTAGTACATTATGGACTTTAAAGGGAGTGGGTGTCGCACAATTTGAGCCTCTTCCAAGGTCATTCCCGTAAACTAGCAAAAGTGATATTCACAAAACATTGTAACTAACAGAACCAACTTCGCGGTAATTAAAAATTTAACAGTGATCTGATACAATCCCACCTACGCTTTTAAAAAGCTTCTTAAAAAGACACGCAGTTCGTACCTACTACTTCAATTTTCATCATTATTATATTTTTTTGTGACAGGCTCCCAAGAAGCCTCACACATAATGCATTATTGTTCTTTACTCGGAATTTTGCTGACTGGCGGCCAAAACGAAAAACAAAATTATTGATTTATTTATGATTTAAATTAAAAGTGGCGCTATTTGTTTTCTCTTGATGTACCGAGTTAAAAATTGCACCAAAATCCTTAAAAGTGTTGTAATTTACGGAAAAAAATATTTTGAGCATTTTGACAAAATTTAGGCTCAAAATGAAAAGTTTCAAAAAACTCTCTAGTTTTTGTCAAACAGTCTTGTGCTTTCAGATGCAGCATGAGTCGAAACTGTATCCTCTAAACTGGTGGAGGAGATAGCTTTTGCCTGAGCCTCCCAAACTGATCATTTCAATTCTATTTTTAGTTTTTTTGCGTTTTTGTCCGCCGAAAGCAAAATTTTAAAACTAAAGCAATTTTGAACATGATTGTTAGGCTTTCCGGAGCCTCACACAAAAAATATAAAAAAATGATGAAAATTGCGAATTTTAGCGTAGGGTTGGCGTAGGTAGATTTGTATCAGGTGACTGTCAGTTTTACATTACGCGAAGGTTAGCTCTGTTAGTTACAAATGTTTTTGGGATATCACCCTTGCTAGTTGACGGGAAATGACTTTGGAAGAGGCTCAAATTTGCGACACCCACTCCCTTAAGGGGTCGGCATCGATCCGGCGATTGATACATTTTTTCAAAGCGATATATATGAAAGAAAAAAAGGTGAAAAATTTATTTTTCATCATTAAAGTGTTCATTTTTGCAACGTTATATATTGTTAATTTCTTAACATAACTAATAAGCTGGTAAAATATAAAAAAACACTTTTCACTGTACATCCATTTCCAACTTAACCAGACAATAGAAATTTTTCTGGAAGACCATATTGATAAACTTCAGACAAGTGTCGGGTGTAATGCGCTAAAAATTCTGGTTCCTATTTTGCATTAAAAAATTTCCTTTGATATGAAAAGTCATTTTTTCCATGAAAACATGATCAAAAAATTGCCAAAAGTAGAGAAACAACTTTTTGGAGAATAAAAATTGACCTTCAATTGCGTTTTGATATTAAAAAAGTTTCTTACTATCTAAATAAATTATTTATTTTCTATTTAAAAATAGTTTATTTTTGACGTTTTTGGCTAAACAGCCATTTTCAAGTGTGCAGAGAACAAGTTTGGTTTTTTGACTTCAGCTTTAGCGAAACTTTTAGATGCGAAATATACGCCGTTAATCAAGGCAAATTTTCTTGAAATGCTTAAGAAATGGCGCTTAATACACCCGGAATTTTATTGAATTTGATTGAAAAAACAGAATGACCAAAGTTATATTGCTAATTATTACTCGATATTCGGGCAACCTTGGTAGGGTTGAAGAGCGCCACATTGAGTTAGTCTTATGGCCCATAAGTTATGGGGTAACCGGAAATTTCCACACAATCAAACTGTTTCCCTTATTACTTATGTACATCGTATTTTTTACGTATCATAAATGATTTTTTATTGAATTTCAATAATTAAAAACTATAAACTAGGAAATATTGCTATTAATATTGAGATTTTCTAAGACATTCAACGTTAAAAAAAACTTATTTGCTGTAAGACATTTTAGGCATTTTTTTGTAAGATATTTCACTGTTCGCCCCCACCTGTTTGCGATGTTATATTAGTAATTTAATATTACCCACCTGCAACTGAGTGTTTAAAAACACTAGTATTTGCTGACTTTGAAGCATGGCTACAATGCGCAGCAGGCAAAAAATACGATCTGACATTTCAGATTAATTTTTATGGTGCCTATTTTTGCTAAATTCTCAAGCTTCCAACTCCTTAAAAAAATAAATATTAATTTTTTTCTCGTTAAAAACCGCAAGATCGTGACCACAACAAAATTTTTGTTTAAACAGAATTAATAATTTTTGAATAAGTTAAAAAAAAATTTGATGGAAAAATTTCTTGCGTAGGGGAAAATGTGTTTTTTGAAAAATTGGAATTTCTTGCGCGCGTTGCGCACTTTCTCAAATCGTCAATTTGAGATTTTGACCGCCATTAACACCACCAGGTAGTGCAGAGAGTAAAAATTGATAATGCCAAAATTTTCCTCTCAAAAGTTACCCTTAAAAGTATATTTGTAGAATATTATCTTATTCCAGTGCTGTTTTAACTGCTAAAAACAAAAATGGCATCCACATCATGCATTTCCGGTCTGATGAGCATTTTCTAAAACTCACCAAAATTCTTGAAATCAAAAATAAGAGGAACTTTCGGGGCTCTGTTCCGATATTCCGCCGGCCAAAATGATACTTCGCCAAAATATTTTTGGTCTCTGTGTTTTAAAACACAGAAATGCAGGTGGGGGTTAAGTCATTATACTGGATTCTCGAAATTTATAGGATGAATGGTTCTTTCCGCAAGACGATTTGAAATAAGAAATTTCAAAAGTCAAAAATCGGTTTCAATGTGTTTTTTCTGGTCATTTTAAGACCAAGGATTTTTTTTGGTTTTGAAAATTTTTTCAAAAAAAAATGTGTTTAAAGGTGCGAAAAGTGAC
>SCLH01000331.1:283474-312550 GCA_004367855.1 Oikopleura vanhoeffeni | reverse complement strand
ATTTTCTGCAGTTATTATGTCATAAAAATGCACCAAATCAATTGTTTATGTTTTGAACGCATAAAACAACCCAAATGACAACAAAAAAATTTTCGAAAATTTTGAGTTTTTTCGATTTTTTTCTAAGTATTTTTCTCAAAATTATGTTCAAAAATAACGTTTGTGTCAATTTGACCCCTAAAACTTCAAAATATTGGGTTGACGTAAGCCAACTTTCTCTTCAGTGTTTTCCCAGCTTTCTTTTGAGCCTACTATCAAAAAAATCGAAGCACATTTTTTTTCGGAAATTTTTTCACGTGACCTTCAAAAATTCATATTTTGAGTTTGGCGTCGAAATTGAAAAAAACTGCTCCTCAGAAGTTTCTATTTGTTTCGAGCTACCGTTTGCAAAAATTTGAGGGAATTTTGAAATTTAACCTAGGAGGAGATAGATTTTCCCATGAACAAAGTCCAAAAAACGGTGCTTTATCGCATATTCTAGAAAAAAATTAGCACTTACTAATTATACAGGTTATGTTAGAATTTAGGTTTATTTCAAAATAAAACCTGGGAGAAAATAGATTTTCCGTTTTGACTTAGGTCTCCCTGTTTCGCTTATGTGTCTGGGAGTGTATGCATGCAAAAAAATTTGACACATGTTTTACGCAAGATGAAGGCTAGTTTTACAAACTGGCTAATCTGAGTAATATCCTTGACGCCGTGTTTGGCTAATATTTTATCGAGAATATGTCAAATTAGGGACCGGGATACCCTTAAGGGGGTGGTCCAGGCAAATTACATATTTTTAAATCGGCTCTCCTGAAAAAACTGAGAATGAGAGAAGGTTCATTTTGCAATTGATTTCAAGAAAAGAGTTCAGTGGGTCATTCTAAGAAAAAAAAAATTCGATCGCACAAATGAGCTCTACAGGCACTAGAAAAGTGCCAAAATCAGTTCTTAAAAAGTTATGTTTGGCTTCGTCTATTAACATTGAAAGCTAAATTTTTGTTATATCAAAGATATAACCGGTAAAACCGGAAATCATCAGTGGCCGAAAATATCACCAAAATTTTTGTTGTAAAATTCTGTCCCGAATTATTGATAAATTTTCTATAATAGGCCCAATTTTGATGTTTCTAAAGTTTTTAATTTAATAATAAAAAATTCTAGACTCTGGCCAGATGGGAATTTGAAATAACTTCGAGGCGAAAATTGTTTATTTCTGACTCACTCAGAATTCTTAGATTTTTCATTCTTGTTTTCACAAAGAGAAGTGATTAACAAATTATTTTTATAATTTTTCACCTACCATTCGATTCGTCACAGCCAGGGGAACATTTTGGTATTAGTGGGGATATTCAAACATTTAAAAAACGGTTCAAAAAATGAACCAATCAGAAGACTGGTAATGAAAAATAGACTCAAATCGATTTTTTTTGATTAAAAAGTCACAGCCAAAATTTCAGCCAATTTGAAGAAAGTTAAAGGGCCATTTACGGTTCTGACTAAAGTGGACCACCGCGGTCGCACCGTGTGTCACTACCTTTTACATTGAGCTGAAAAATAAGACGCCAAAATTTTTCGGTTTAAAAGTCAAATTTTGGCTTTTTTTGTAAGATTTCTATACCAAAAATTTTCAAACAACCTATATTAAAAAAATTGATAAATCGTAGCAAATTTTACTGTGCGTACATTTCGTATAACTTTAATAGATATCGGTTTAACAATCAATTGACTCAAAAATAGAAATACGGGCCAAAAACTATCATTTTGAAACCTACTTTCTGACCACCAGGTGACTCAAAATTTTTTGTTATGTGGAATATGTTTTTACCATTGATTAACCCTAGGAGTATTTTTTCATATAACTATGGGTTTTACTTTGCACTTGGTTCTCCCGGTCCGAACCCTCAGTACAGTGTTACATACTGTAAGTCTTACTACACATGTAATCCGTGTTTTAAATATTTCTGTTAAAAAGTATTTGTGATATTGTCGGGAGTGTCTATCCTGAGAACAGGTGAAAATCTCTTGAGATTAATCGATTCAAATTTGGCGCCAAAAATCGCAAAAATAAGTTTACCGTTGGATTCCCGCCAAACTAATTTATAGTACTATCGTCATGGAAGATAGTTAAATCAATTTTTTACAGATAACGATGGTATTTTTAGTAGACGACCTCTATTTCCAAAAAATCCAAAATAGTCCGAAAATTTGGGACAAGAAGTTTTTATTTTCAAAATCTCAAAACCAGAAAAACTCAGGAGGTAAAAATTGTTTGAAAAATTACTCAAGAGTAGAAGACCCTTGAAATTTCTTATTCGAAATCGTCGAGCTTATCATTGATTTATTCATTAAATAACATAATTTAAATTTATTATATTTGGCGACGGTATATCTAAAATTATACTTACGTGTCCCGTAAATTTTGACGTCAGAGAACTAAAGAATCGCGTGATTTGATTGGTCAATACACAAGAGTCAATGCGTATTGAGCAATCACATCTCACGATTCTTAAGGTCTCTGAGGTCAAAGTTCTACGCGACACGTAAGCCTAATGCTAGATATACCGATATAACATTTTTGATGGGGCATTTATGATTCAAATTTAGTTCAAAATATTAAAAAAATTCAACTAATTTTTTTGAATAACGTTGAAAACTACGGTTTGCCTAAAAAGTACCGATAAATTTTTTTTGTACCCAAAAATTTATTTTGGGGTAATGCCGGTAGCCTAAAGAATGAGGCAGGGTTTTTTTTCAAACAACTATTTTAACCAAAACAAAATTTTTACAAAAAACTACAGTTTTTTTGTAAATAAATTTTATTTTTTGTTAAAAAAAACTATTTTCAGTAAGAATGTTGCTATAATTTATCTTAAATTTAAAACTTACAGCAATTTCATGTTCTTGATTTGGGTCCTGTCTGGCATAATTTGTACTGCTTTTGCTTATAACTTTGCCTCGAATAGCCTTGATGGCTTTTCCTGCTTTTGAATGAGTCGATTTTTTTGCTTTGGCCACCTTCATTTTCTCTGTTTTTTTCTAACTGTTTGAAAAGTTAACCCAAGGAAGTGGCGCACAAAAATCCTGGTAAAAGCGCCAAAAATAAGAGCTGTGTTGTCAAGCGGAAACCCTACACACAAAAGCAGCGTAGGTGGGAAACAAAATACTTTTGCTAAACTCCTAGAGGGCGCTTATCACAGCGGGAGAAAAGGCCTAACTTTTATTCGAGATTATTGATAATCATTATTCCAATAATTTTAAATGTACATTTTTAAATAAGAATAAAGAAACGAACCTACTGAAAAATATGCGGGAAATTACATAATATTTTTAGTGCTTTTGCCTAGAATGATAACTGACTAGGTAAATACTGAGATAAATAAACAACGGGTTACGAACAATTCCTGAATCCATTTTTTTGAAAAAGGTCACTATCAGAAAAAACTTGAAAGTTCAAAAAGTCAGTGAAAAATCCACTACTCAATAGGTTAGAACAATGTACGAGAAATTTGCCGGAAATAGGGTGAAAGTGATTTCGAAAACTGGATTTTTACCGGTAAAAGTCGTTAACCGGGTTAAGTACCCTCCAGCCGCTGGAATCCAGCGTCCTTTCATTTGTATAGAGAATCTGAATAAGATTTTAGAAACGGTGCCAATTGTTCAAGAAATCGCCGAGGATTATTTTCATAATGTTCCGCAGCATTATTCCGATTTCTCATTTCAAATCGTTTTAGAAAAATAAATCTAATTTTGGAAATTGCGCTTAAAATGATTAATTAATTACTATTCTAGACCGTTAGAATCTAGACCGTAGTAGTTTTTATAGGTCATTATTGCCGCGTTGTTTGATCTTGAAAAAAATAATTATTTGAAAAAATAAATTCAAAAATTGTTCTTTTCAATATTTCCTGACAAATGATTTGTCACAAATCTTCGTTAAACTTTCGTCATTTAATATTTAGACGTTTCGAAGAATAAGGAAAGAAAGACGTTTTAACGCAGAAATAAAGTTTTTGGTTTAAAAAGCAATTTCGCAAATCCGGTGTTAGTTTTTGCGAAATAATTCAATCCTCAACAATTCAAGCTTTCTAGAGAAAAGTGAAATTGCAAGAGAAAAAAGAATTGAAATGAAAGAACCACTTTCTGAGAAGAAAACGAAAATTGAAGGTAAATTTTGTAATTTTGGCATCCATTTTATAAGGACTATTGACCCTTTGCTCGGCAGTTGTATAATCCCCCCTACGACTTTCAACTCGGAAAATCTGATGCCGAAAATTTAAATATCTTTAATATTTTGAGGTGGTTTATGTTTTGGTTCAAGTTGAACCGTTCAACTCCCTAATAAATGATATCAGTAAATAAACATAAAAATTAAATTCTTCAATATGTAACATTTTTAGGTCAATAATTGTGGCCAAAGTCTGTAGTTTACATTAGTGCATAAATGCTCCACCAATCATTGGTGACCAATGTCAGAAAAATTGAACCAAGTCAACTTTGGTCATATTTGACTTCGCCCATAATTGTTGCCTAAATACTGCGTTTCCATAAAAGAGTAACTGAGGTATTTTTAGGCATCCACAGATTAAAAAAAAACGAATGGCGAGATTTTCTTACAGTGGTTTCTGACTATAAGGGAATTTTTGGGAAAATAAGAATAACCTACTCTTTTCGATTTTGGTCCGTCCGTCTATTAAAACAATTTGGGAGAAAAATAGAAAGTATATATTTTGAAATATTACATTGAAATATATCCATAAAACGTCTCTTTTCGTAAATAACTGGTGAATAGCAAAAAATATAAGGACAATTTAGGAATCTTGGACTTTTCTAGTAAAAATGAGCAAAAAAAATCTTCATATTTTCTGGTGAAATAATGGGGTTTAACCAAATATGGGGAAAAAAGCTATGGACAGATTGTTGAAGACAATTTCGGAAAATTTTACTAAATATAATTTTGGAAAGTTTCACCTGGTCTTATAGACAGAAACCACAGGCGTACTTTTATTTGACATCCAGTTGACAGGATATACTTTATGAGTGAGTTAAGTTTTACTCGGTATTCCGCACCCTTTTTATTACAAGAGAGAAAACACCGGAAAATCACGTGCTTTTTTTTAACCGATCATAGCGCAAAAAGTTTTAGCTGTAATTCAGGTTATCAAGAAACGCTCTGGATCGACAAATAATGATCGTCAGAAATTATTTTAAATATGGTATTAATTGCAATATCCTGAATCTTCTAATTATTTTTTAGATGACCACCCGGAACTCTAAATAGTCCGATAAAAAGGGAAATAAAATTGCTTAACTTTATTTACGAAAAAATAAACCTAATTTGTTAACTTTTTCTAAAAATAATTCTTCAAAATTATTAATCAGATATATTTAAGATTTTGAGGTGAAAATAAATACAGTACCCTGAAGTTCTGCCTTTGCGTTAAAATGTTATTTTACCTTTTTGGGGAAATTTCTGTTTAAAATTGCTATATAAAATTAAAATCTACATCTTTGAAACTATATAAAGCTGAAGTTATTTTTGGTAGGTTCTAATCTCGGTCTTCATCAGCCGGAAACTAAAATTTTGTATACATTCCTGTACAGTAAAGGCTATACGTAATTAAACTATATTTTCGATTATTTTCTAAAAAATTTGCAGAGCCGGTTTTTGCGATTTCCGGTTTCTACCGGACATTTGCCGAAAATTATTGTTTTTTCGCCAGAGAAAAACAACGAAAATTACTGGTAAAAAATTGGAAATCGAAAAAACTGGCTCTGGAGTGACACGAAGCTTTAAAAGTTACATTATGAGCCATAATTTATGGCTCAAAACTTCAGAAAAATCGTATGTACCAGTACCGAACTATCTTTTTGATGTGACTCATCTAAAAAAATCAGACCCATCTTATTTTTGTCAAATAATTCCGTACAATGTAATAAAATATATATTTAGAAGTCGCAGAATATATCGATGACGGACTCGATAATCGCGATTCATGGTTTTGTGTGCTTGGTTTACTGATTGTCCATGTATTTTATGGTGGCATTCTGAAAAGTTTCACTATGTTTTACCCATTTTGGCAAGTTCAATTCAATGTGAATAATACTCAAGTTTCTATTATATTTTCATCTTTAGCCGCTTCAATGCAATTAGGGGGGTTTTTATCGAAATATTCAGGACATGATTGGAAATACTTAATTTAGATACTTAATTTGTGTTATAAGGACTCATATGGATCAAATACGGCAAAAACCTACAATTTTTTTTCATTTTTGAGCAAAAAACTTGGTATTTTCAAATTCTTTCGCACACCTGTTTTTCGTAAACATATCTACAGGCTGAATTATATTTTTTAAGCCAGTTCACGAGCGACTAGCTTCGTCTATAAATATTGTGGATGAGGGGAGCGTGGAAAATAAAAGTGGCGCAATACTGATCCCGTCAAACACTTGTTTTTTAGGTAAATAGGACTGAAGAGCTACACAAATTTCTCATAATTTTTCTGCCAAAAGACTAAAGTAAATCGTAAAAGTGAAATTTTATTAATGATATGGCTTCCGATTAATTGTAAAACATAAGGACAACATGGCATCAAAACCTGAGGACAACCTCTGTCCTTATAGACGCAAACCAAATTACTCAGAATATATTGTTAAGGGTATCCCGGTCCCCGGTCCCCGGTATCCCGGTAAAATTTAGGAACCGGGATACCCTTAAGAACATCTTTTTATAAACATTTGATCAAAATGGCCGTTATTTCTGTAGTGCAATATTTTCCCGTGATATTCTGATCATGAGGCATGGAGCTATTTTCAAAAACACCTGTAAATTAAAGACCAAATTGCAGTTTCTTCTAATGATTCATTTGTTAGAAAACATTTTCTGCAACTGCTGCATTTTCAACTTTTGTCCTGACGGCTCTGAGTAAAATTTTATTTCTTTAAAAGTGATTTTCGATAAATTGCGTAGGGTTAGTTTTTCGGAAAACACCTGTAGATTAAAAACCGAAAATTGCAGGTTATTTTTGAGGAAGTCACTTTTTAGAAATTTAATTCTTAATCTTTTCCTATTCATTTGTCTGGACGTCTTCCATTTCCTCACAATAGAATTGCGTAGGTTGAAACACAATTTGTTAATGTCACTTTTTATAGAGTTAATAAAGTCAAAATTTAAATTACATACTATTTAAGTTTAAGTCAATCCTTAATCTCGAGGAGTAGACTCTACTCAGTAGAGAACACTAAAGTTGCAAGCACTTTTACTTTTCCCGTTATAAGCGATCAAAAAATAGCCTTTCAAAAGGCTATATCGAAGATCCTGCCTAGTGTCATTTTTATCTTGAGCGTCATCACTTTGAGCCAGTGTCCAATCATAATACCCGATTGTCGACTCAATTCAAGAACCCCGCGATTTGATTGGCCACTTTATCAAATTGATGACGCTCAAGATAAAAATGACACTCGGCAGGATCTTCGATATGCCTCGGAGGGTTTAACAGACTACCATTTCCCCCAGAATGATTTGGTGACAGTTTCTTTAGCATGAGATTTATTTTTATTTTCATCCCCACCTGCGCAGTTGTGTTTTGAAGTACATAGATCAAAGATTGTATTTTTCTAGTCGTAGATAATTTTGTTTTAATGGACGTCATTAGATGATATGGCACCAAAACTCAAGGACAATATGATAAATTGCAGCTGTCCTTATGGACGAAAACCAAAGTAATATTTTTGGCTATTTCCTTGCTAAAGCATTTTGTTCAATTTTTCGTAAATCTTTTTAAATATGAAATTTTCAATCTTTTTAGCAAGCTGGCTTATCGACTAGAATCATTTTTGTTCTTTCTGCGACCATGTCATTTTTAGCTGCTATAGCTGCATCTTTTACTTATAATATTTATGTGCTGGCGGCTTGTATAGGAGTTGTTGGGTTTGGACTTGGATGTTTTAGGAAAAAAGTCAATAATCATAATTGACATAAATATGGTTTAAAGAAAATGTTCAAAAATATTAAGTTGAAAAAAAGTGTTTTCTTCAATTTTGCCTCTATAAGCACAAAATCCAAAAAATTCGCAGTTTGAACGTAAAATAAGCATTCAAGAACTAAACAAAAAAGTGACTTTGTCCTCAAAGCCTATAACTTAATAGCAGGGTTGTAAAAGGGATGATCCCCGACCGGATTTCCTATCCTTATCCCCATTTTCTCCCTATCTTTTGCTTAAACCTACGCAAAAAGGGGATGGAAAACCCACGCAAAAGCCATCCCTTTTACAAGCCTGCTTAATAGCCACAAACAAAACGATTCCGAGCAAAAAAAATATTGTTTCGGCCCTATGTTCTAGAAGTTGTACAGTAAGTCAAACGTCATTTGTTAAAGCTCCGCTATAAAGACGAACATTACGCTGAAAGTTTGCCGATCATCCTATGAATACGCACATCTGGAATCGGATCGTCTTTATTGAGGCACGTTACAACGCGCTACTGTATAAATTGCGCATTTTTGCTCGATTTGTGCGTTTTGTCGTTAAGGGGGTTGTGGGTGTAAATGAAACAAGCGTTGAAGAAAATTGTTGTTTTATTCTTGAATTCAGAAAATACAATATTTTAACCAATCAGATTGGTTTATTTTGATTTCGTCTCGCGTAGGCGTGTACGTAAGATCACAAAACAACACACCATAACAACACACCTTCTGCTGGGAAATTATATCAAATGAACTTATTTTACTTATAAAAACCAACAGAAAATAATTTTCAACGAGCTTCTGGTAAAATAAAGTCACAATTCATACGTTTCATAAATGTTCTGTTTTATTCAATTTGAAACAAAATTGACCGAGCATAATTAGATTTAAAAGAAAATTTCCGAATTTCATTTTTACCGCCTAAAAACCGAAGGAGTTTTTTTTTAATTTTTTTTTCCTGGTAATTATTTGAAGACGTCGTACTTTTCCGAAACATTTTTGTTTAATTCAATTCAAAGCAAAATTGACCGAGAATTAGCAAATTTTGTGTGAATTGAGAACATATTTTTACCAGTTTTTCGATGTCGCACCGGTGAGCCATCCTTTACCAGATAAGAAATTTACTTGCAGTGTCAGAGCTGGAGGAGAGGGTTATTTTCCCAGCAATTCGAAACATTCTACACCACAACCCCTTAACGACGCATATATATGTTGCCTTGCACTCAACACAATGAAGATACAAACGCAGAATTTTATACGTTTCATAAATGAAATTTTGATATTAAAACTTCTGGATTGAATTTATTGAGCTTTTTATAAGAGTACGATCGATTGGTATTGTTAATCAAAGATTTTCTGCGGAAAAGCGAAGTTTTGCAATTTCGATAGGTATGGTTGGAACACCCCTTGGAGCAAGTTTAATGCCTTTGCTTTGGAGATTTTTATTGGATAAATTTACAGTCAACCAAGTTCTGTTAATTCTCGGTAGGTTATTTTTTAAATATCTGTGCCCTGGACTCTCGCCATCTGTTGCTTGGGAGGTTTTCATATACCAGAAAGGCTTTATAAAGGACTGATAACTTTTTATTCTTTAATGACAATACTGTGATTTCTGTTAATAAGGACACCATTTTTAAGGGGGTGGGCGTCGCATTTGAAGGGGTTTTCGATAGCCAATTGTTTGCACAAGTACAATCGTTGGATCCAACTTCACCTCTCTCTGACTATATTTGAAACAAAAAATTTTGCATGCCTAAAAAACCAAATCTCAATTTATCGGATGGCTCGCTCCAATGCAGGTAAACGTGTTTCTACAAAAGTTAGAATTTACTTTTCAAAATGTATCTCCTCTAGTCTTCCTTTCAAGGGTTGGTTTCAACAATGTTCATTTTTAATTTAACCAGACAGTCTGACGAGACGCCTTATTGAGTTTTGGAAAAATCTTTGATTTGGCTTCGAATCACCACAAAATGTATTATTGCTCTAGTTAACATAGGGTCAAAATACTGTTTTGGGAATTCTGAAGCCAAATAAAGAAAATTTTGTCCAAACTCAAACAAGCGTTGGTCTGCTCACGTTCTCGTTTTCCGGTTAATTTCAATCTAAATCATAGTCTTAGTACTTTTGAAAACTCAGGAGAGAGTATACATTTTGAAAATTTGCTTGTTTGCAAAATGTATCGTCCTCCTGAGTTTTCTAAACTACATACAATGATTTCATGAATTTAAATTAACGAGAAAGGACGTAGACAGACCGCCTCTGTTGAGTTTTGTAAATTCTTGATTTTGGCTTCAGAGAATTCCAAAACGTTTCACCCAATCTGAACTATTGAGCAAAATATCAGCTTTTTATTCTGAAGCCAATCAAAGAAATTTTTCAAAAACTAACATGCCCCGGTCTTGCTCACGTTCTGTCCGGTATTTAAAATGAACATTGTTGACCCTCTGAAAACTCAGGTAGGAGATACATTTTTTGGAAAAATATAATTTCTGTATCACTTCTTTGGTAAGCACTTGTTTTCTGATTGAGAGCCGATCTTATTTGGATTGTGTTTGCTAGGATGCAATTTTTTGTTTAAATATATCAGGAACGAAGATGTGAATAGTTTGGGTCGACGATGTATTGTCGACAATTGGCTATCAAAAACCCCTTAAATGCGACGACCACCCCCTTAGATCAATTAAGGGGGTGACATATACGGTATGATATACCCGGCAGATTGAAGTTAATATAAATCACGAAAGTAATTAGTTATTTTATTTTTTTTGTGCTTATTATCGTTAGCCCAACCAAAGTAAACGTACTCCAGGTCATTATAATAACTTTTTATCTATTTTAGGAAAGATTTGAGCTCGAGTTTTCATCTTTGAAATCGTAAAAATTTGAAAGAAATAAAAGCATTATGAAAATTTTTCCGCATTTTTCGACCAAATTTTTTTCTTTTTTTTATACAAATCTGTGGGTAAAAACCAAAAAATAGCCACTTTAACTTTTTTCATAGATGCCTACATATTTTCTGACCGCCGTCTGAAAAAGCATAAAATCTTTATTTTTCATCTTTTGTAGATTTTTCTGAAATTATTATTAAAAATTTCCGTAAATCAAGTCCAAAATTTTTAATCAGTGGTTTTTTGAATTCCCAATACAAAATCAGGCAGAATCACCTATTTAATTTTCTGCTATCTATAAAATCTCCGTATGTCAACTAATGGGATAGTCGCGCGATTATCATTTTTAAGGGGGTTATGTACGCAAATAGATTTTCCTTAAAAATTTTCTCCCCACTAATTCGGCCAAAAAAATAAGAATGAGCTTGGTCTTAGACTTTTTCGATCACTGGTTTGCTCACCAGGTGGCGTTGAAGTGCAAATTCTAGGGCATGTTATAACTGCTCTCCAGGCTAACCTGCAAGCCCAAATTACTAATTATTATCGTTGTGACTAGAGATTTAGTGAATCTAGCGTATGGCAAGGCGAAAAATTTGTTTGTCATCTGGTACAGTAGATAACCTGAAAAAACTGAAAAAAAACATATTTTTCATTTTTTCAAACGNATCCCACTAGGAACAATACTCCAAAACACGAAATTAAAATCTGAAATGTGGTATCTCTGGACATCTCAGAGGTGAAACAATTCTAACTAGCGACGACATTCTGGATACTATGATAACTGGTAAAAACAATTTCTGAAGACTCATATTAATTAAATCCGATGGAAACTTCCGTGAAAGACCGAAACCCCCAAGACAGAAACGGAACTTGATAATCACATAAGATATAATGAGTTGAAATCCCCTTCTGTTCAAGGGTAAACTATCCTCATCGAGACAAATAGCATCCCCCAATGAATAGACTGCAACGACACACAAAAAAAAAACGGAGAGTTGACTCATATTTCCTAGAACAAAGTAGTACTCAAGCAATATAACGGGCCAATGCCCCACCCCTGATGGTCGATCCAACTCCAACACTCAGAATATAAAAACTTTTTCGTAGGGATTTTCCCCGACAAGGGATGATAAAACCGTATAACAAAGCCCAGAGGCCCCTTCTACCCACATACCTCCCCAAGCCTTCATGAACAGTCGACGTACTCACAGCAGGTTGGCCAAACTTGGATCTCCAATCCCCATGAACATATTTATTAACAAAATCAATCACGTTTATCAAACTCCATCTCAAGTTTACACGTCTCATTCGTCCCCCAGAAACACTTAATAACTATTCTACCACCCTCCGCATATCCTCAAACAAACAATATATTGATAAGAAAAAAAATTTAACCCCATTATTATCCTTTATTGTTATATCGGAGTTTAGGGCACCCACAGTACTAATAAAAAGCTATTATGGGTATTCAAATCAGAGAAAACCAATTAAGAGAACAAATTAGAAAAATTGAACTAAAACACCATATCCCAAGGGAAGGACACAAACGTAAATGAAATTCAGTTTGTGAAAATACATTTAAAATATTGTGAACCAACACACTTCAATAAAACGTTCCCGATAATTTGCCCAACCTCAATCTGATATACACCAGACTCTTTTCGCGATATGTCCAAATATTTAGACTATACGGTCACATAACAACGGCCATAAACCAGTGGTTTATAACACTATATTGTGCGACACGAAAGAGATCAGACAAAGAAAACTCCCCAGAAATAGAAAAGCCTAAAAATCCGTTTTACCAAAAACCCTGGCCCCCCGAGACCATTATTTTTGTGTCCTCGATTTTTACCTAGAGCTTACGTTCTCTCGAAAAAAAAGTAAAACACAGTATCCAACCCTTCAAATATATTTGGTCTGTAGGCGAGCACCCCTAGTTTTGTCTGTTAAAGGGGCATTCCCACTTTAACAAACCTCACAAAGGGTTTATAAATAAATGAAAATACTCCTTGATAATTTGCAACCGCACAACCAATTAACATATGGCCCCCCTCGACAAATTTCACAGCCACGAAGAAGAAAAAAATCTTGTATGATTTAAAACCTTAATAAATAATTGCCATGTGTCGGTAACTCACGACCACAGAAACCCAAAACTTTCCAAAATTTTATGTAATTTATCCTCTCCCCCTTTCACTTTAAATAAGACAATATCCATTCCATTAAACTAATTCGCTAGAAAAAACGACGCGTTGCAAATGTTCATAAAATCCCCATTTTCCTTCCTTATCTACCATATGTTCAATCTCATTTTGAAATTTTATTAGGCCCTCCCCGCCCACGCACCGGTGTCACGGAGACAATTCTGACAACAGATAAAAACAAGCGGAGCCTTTTATGATAAAAAGAACGTTTAAATATAATAGAGAAAAAAAGAATACAACACTAGGTAGACGCCAACCCAAGTCATACGACGCCAATTATTAAAAAACATCATCCCGCATCATTAATAATTAAAAATGTGTAAATAGTTCTTCTCTGGAAAGAATAAGAAAAAATCAAAGTCCTCCCATTAAAACTAGAGAGGTAAAACAACGCCACTGTACTTCGGAATGGCAGACAAGTTATGGCTCAGACGGCTAGAGTCATGTGTGGGTTATATGAACTGGACTGGCTATATTGAAACACCACCCCCCTCGGTTTCCCTTCCAAAAAGTTTTGCCGCGTCGCAGACAAATGTAAGAACGCAACGAATTGTGTCGTAAAAGACGCGCACCTGTCCTCTCTCGCCGCAAGGCTGCTATAAAAATAAGAGAACGCAATCACATTTATCAAATAATCCTCTTTCACACACAACACCACAACTGTTAGTCGCCCTGCTTATGGTCACCATTTCTTAGAGAAAGCACATGATATAATAATAATAGTTGTCTCTTAAAGTATTTTCCGAATAAAAAATCGTATTACACACACACCACAAAATTCTCTCCCCCAGTCACCTGAAACACTAAATAAAGGACGTGACTCTCTCGAAGCTTTGAGACATGAAATTGTCTCTTATACCAAACACTATATATTGTAGAGAACATATTAAAGTGTGGCCGCTCTCACATAAAGACAATATCCGTCAACTTATGCGAAAAAGTTTGACGTCAATTGTATTAAAAGGACAATCGGTCAACCTCACATCCTTTAATCCCTCTTCCTCTTAAATAATGAGATGATATGTGAGAGAGAGAGCATCAACAAAAGTATAAAGACTCTATAATCCGCAACTCATTGATATGTCAAACAAAACCCCATTTATGGTTTTTTGAGAGAAAATATGGTCCTCTTTCTTGCGTCTTATTGAAGAATGGCCCGAAAATTGAATTCCGATTCGGGCCCGAACCTGACACTTCCTCCCTGACTGTTTTGTAAAAATCCTTTATGTAGTCTGTTTAAAAATCTCAACTCAACCGTTGGTATGAGTGGTCCATTATCAAAATCAATACTCAGTTCCTCCGGAAAGAATACAGTAACATTATGATATCAGTTAATCAATATAATGTCCCTAGTTCTATCTCCCCCAAATGTATTTTTAATTCAAAACAAAGTTGTCTAGGTTTCATTTCACCACCGCTTTTAACCAGCACAATAAAGACTCTGCTATAACTTCAGGGCGCAAAATACAATTGAGGTACCACCTTAGCCCAAGGACCACCAATTATTCCTTCCACGCATACACGCTCAAGAGATGATCGCACAATACAGTCACAAAGTCGTCATTGGATCGGCGTGGATAATAGAAACATTCTTCTCAGTGAAACTGTCTTTCCGACGCGCATCCGAGTCATTTTTTTGAACAGCAACGAGAATTGTGTTTTTTTTAGATATCCTCACAACTGCCCGACCAAAAACGAGTAGAGCCCACTCCTCCACGCATCCTAAACTTTACTTATAATTTAAACTAAATAATAACTTAAGGATAACCGAGAGAGACATATGATTAATCGAAAATTTTAACATAAAATCAATTCAAACCAATTAATAAGTCCAATAACGGACACAGTTAGAAGCAGCACCACCGCGAGGTTTTCAGAACAACCCACTAAATCCCTTTTTTGTGTAAACTTGATGTACAATAATGACAAGCTTTAATAAAAAGTATAAATTCAATATGGGCAGGGAGAAAAATGGTTCAAAAGTATAGCCCTCCCTGGACAACCCTGCCATCCTATAAACAATAAGATACGAGAGGAACGAGAAACACTAAGACCTCCCAAGACTATGAGATTTATGATAAAAAAATTGACCGCATTACACCACACAATCCACAAAAACCGCAAGGCCTCATGACGCTCAGTTTTACGAATCCACTCTTACGAGAGACGGTGAGAAAAAGCTCCTTCGCAAAATTTTGAAGTGCATGAATAAAAAACCTACGATAGCACATACTTCTAAATTTGGAAAATCATATTTTTAGTGAAATAAAATATAATTAAAAATATATACAAAATCAAACTCCTCTTCTGAAATTAAGTTGAAAATAATGAAGATCACTTGTGGAGATTTTTTCTCTCGGTTAACTGAATTTAATCCCCGGCTGATACATAACACTCGCAAGATACCAATTAAAGACTAAATTCTTGACCACAAAACTCTCATCAAAACTCGCACACAACACTCACCACTTAGAACTAGGGACCCTCTCCTTGCCGTCATTGGTCTTATAATATATAACTTTAAAGGTTTTTTTTCAAAAAATTCCCAACATACCTTATTATTATATTTATATATGAGAAAATTAAGCGGCGATATTCTCATCATCAACAAACCTTACAAGCGCAGTGTCACTATGTTTTCTAACTTTTCTTATTACTTTCTCCAATGTCCTTATTATTGGTAAAAAAAAGATAATAAATGGATAGACTGTACAAAACTCGTTAACTTCTCTTATATCCACAACCATAATATTTTTAACGTAAAAACACAGGGGGTTTAGATATTATTCGAAAACAATATACATGCCGGCAAAAAAAAAAAAAAATCGGCGGAGCCTAGTTACCTTCATTTCTTAATTCAAAAGCTAATCCGACCCTCCGGTTAATTATATATAATCACCGTTTTACTTCAATTTTCATTTGTCTCGAGTAAATAAAAAAACACATAATGACCTTGTGAGCTTTTCTCCCTCAAATTGTCATCAAAGAAGGAACGGACAAGATACCAAAAATGCAGCTAAGTTTACATATTAGAGCGGCCTTATTCGTTCGCCCTAAAGACCTACACCGCTAAAACCCATAAGACATATATAAAGATTGGTGATTGAGAAGGCGCTCCGATCTAAGAACACAAGCCTAAATAATATCATAGCTTTTTCCTCCCGCCGGAAAACCGGCGCGGTGTTCTCGTCTAAATTCTGTTAATTGTACCCCCCAGGTTTCAGAAGATCCATGACCCACCATACAAACCACAAAACCTACGAAAGACCCGCTACAAGGCATAAAGAGAAGAACATGCAAATACACGGTTCCCCACAAAGGAAACATTAAGGCCCAGCGCTCATTACGTGTCTCGTCCTCTAATATATAATCGCTCGGGCCAAAATCTTTGTAGTCTTGATATTCATGGTCCAAAAAAAAGCTAAATAAGAGAAACTTGCGGCCTCCGAATTGAGAGAATATGTTAGGTATTTTTGCTTTTAAGAGAGGGTAGCTAAGGGGATGCACACACAATAAATACTACAATTAGAAAAAAACGCACAAATAATATATCTTAGAAACCGGTAGATAGATAGCCTGCTAGAAGCGAGTTGTATGAAGGAAGGGCTTATTCAAGGTTCCTGCTTTTGTGAGAAAGTAGGATGGTAGTCGCTATTAGAATCTGAGTCGTGGCTTTAGGAAGTAGAGTAGTCAACGGCACGGATGCGAAATACAAACGGACAAAAGAGGAAGAATACGGTAATTTTTTCAGAGCGATATGTGAAAAATAAATGTGAAAATTTTTATATATTTATTTTAAATCTCAACGGGAAAAGATGTTAACATAACCTTTGAAACCGTATTATATTTCCTATTTCTAAAACTAACTACAGATATTCTGTGAAAAAAATATAAAAAAAAAACACAGTTTTTCTTGTTTAATCAAAAAATCACCCTGCTTAATCCCCAAACTAAAAACCCGCAGTAATAAAAAAAAAATAAATTTACTTTTGAGAAACGAACTATTCCAGTAACACGTTCGTTCATTTTCCGGGTGGAGTACTAACTTTAATGACACTTACCTAAAGAAGTTGAACCAGAGTATATAACCTTAATTAATCCATTGAAATTGAAATATAATACATTAAGGGGAGGCTGGTGACAGCTGTTTTCGTCTCGCCACGCTCTTACTAGAATCGAATCTACGGCCACTTACATTAATTGTGGCGGAAAATGACTAAAAATTTAGCACAGCCAAACCCTAAAGAATCATGGATTTACCCCACCCTTCAAAAGGATATTCATCATAGTGGCCAATTATCTTTTCAAACCAAATATTATCAAAGAAACCTAACAAAACTACAAAGAATCTAATACTGATCACAAAAAATTCCGAAAATTTTTTTGCTTTAAAACCCGCATAAAACCGGTATATCCTTACTGGAGTTCCACCGCGGAACAATCTACTTCTTTATTCGGTCAGAAGATTGTCAACCGGAACACGCTCCTAGGAGGCCATAAAACGATTAGACAATGAACCACACTTCCTAAAATATAAACGAGAGTAAACCTGCCAGTAAATAACTGATAATTTCCCTTAGAACTTATATCTCGAACACTTACCCGGTTTTTAAGTGGACCAAATGCTCTACAACCCAAGAACCTTACTCGAGTAATATATAGAGAGGACTACCGGGCTGATGTGTTAAAAAACCTTTTATTAGGAATTAGAAACGTGTTGCCAACTTTTTGATTAGTCCGCGGTAAAATCTCAGCTTCAATTTAGGTGGATACAGGCTTCTGCTATTCCGAAGATACAGAGAAACCGCTTAAATATTTATATACTTTACCAGAGAACTTATTGACATAATTCACAAAAGAGCGTTCACTTAGTGAAGATCATAATATATAATAAAAGAGACTACTAAAGAATATAAATAAAAATATCACAACAGAATATCGCCTTACTTATATAACTGGATTACACTGGTAATTCCGGGAAATTTAACAAAAACGTGCAATAAAACCTTTTACAAAATTAACTGGAGAAAGCTTTTTAGTCTCCCAGAACAAAAGCGTGCTTCATTGGAAACCGAAAAAAAAGCATTGTAGCATAACAAAGCGATATGCAAATAAGAAGAATAATAAAAAGATCGAACAAATTCGTGGCCACACACAAATCGGCGTTTAAAGTGAGATTCTAAAAAAAGAATATAAAAAGAATACAATAACCCCATCGTTACCCCAAAACTCCGGTCCAAACACTATCATCAACATGTTCTTCCAAGAAAACATACACTAAATATAATTTTTCTCTAAAGCCTAATATCCAGCCTCCGCCACTAACGTAATGCGGTAAACCGGATATATATTCCTCAATAAGGTGGTAACGCGTTGAGATTAAATACTGGCAGAGATTCTCAAGACAAAAAAGAAATAGACCTTCTCACAAAAAAAAAAGAAAAAAGATAATCGAGGTTGCTTACGCGGAGGAGGTTAGGAAGAGAGATCTAACAACCACAATGAGAGGATGAGTAGCTAACTAATGGTTAAGCACCTGAAAATGAAATAGTGGGAAAATCCGAAGTAGAAAAAAACAGAAAGGAGCTTGCAGCTCCCGCTACATTTAACAATAGTATCAGCCCATAGAACTAAACAGTCATTCTTCATTAGAAACGCACACAAATAAAGATTTAGTATTCTGAGGCGTGAAATAATGCTCGAAAGAGGTATAACCTTGCAAAAGCGAACAAACACACCAACAAACCCAAAACACCCTTAAAATATCAAATGAATCATATTTGTCGCATCAGAAAATAACCAAAAGTCAAAGGAGGCACAAGCTAAGGAGAAAAAACAACTGTCTATTAATTGAAGGAATAAACCCCAAAAAATCAATATAATACAACATTGCGCTTATCCATAAAACGAATAATCAAAAAAGGTGCTCTGACAATTAAAGAGAGAAAAAAAAGAAAGGGGGCACCTCAAACAAACTTACAAACCCCCACAAACACTGGTGGACCGATGGGATACCAGATATAATAAACAATAAAAAAGGTAATTTTTTGCGAGCAAAAGAATTAAAAAAAATCTTATCTTAGCAAAAGATTGAGAAGAGTGAGCAGAAATGGACCTTACACACCCAAACAACAGAAGAGCCCAAAGTGTTGTAAATGTTATCACTAAAGTTAAAAAAATGATAAATCAGCAGCCCGAAAAACTGATCCATGAGTTGACACAAGGCTCTACTTTTGGCCATTTTTGATTCTTTTTCATGAAAAAAAAACTTTGATATTAAGGAAATTTTTTAATGTGTAAAATTAAAACCGGACTTTTTAGCGCATTACACCCGAAAATGACTGAAGTTTACTAATATCGTCTTCAAAAAAAAATTTGAACTCGGGTTTAGTTGGAAATGGATGTACAATGAAAAGTGTTTTTTTTATATTTTCACAGATACTTAGTTATGTTAAGAAATTAAAAATATAAACGTTTCCAAGAATGAACACTTTTATTGAAGATAAAAAATAAAATTTTCACATTTTTTTCTTTCACATATCGCTCTGAAAAAATGTACCAATCTTCCAGATCGATGCCACCTCCTTAATAATTAATTCTTAATACACTCCAATCTGATACAATCCGACCTACGTTCACAAAGGAACCTTGAATAAGCCCTCCTCATAAACCCTCGAAAGCTATCTTCTCCGTAAATTTTCATCTTTTTAATTTTATTGTTTGTGTCAGGCTCCACAGCAATACCAACAATCAATTCGAGCCAGTTTCTTCAAATTTTGTTTTTGGCAGAAAAAAGGAACAAAGATTTTTGGCGAAAATTGAACGAGAAAAAATAGCCTCTTAATGTTTTTTGGGGAGACGTATTGCAGCTTCCTGTGCGGGCGTAGTTTGGATTGTATTATATTACAATTAACAGTTTGACGAGAACCCGCGTCGAAAAACTTAAAACAGCTTAATCAGCGACACCAACACCCTTAAGGTCAATTTAGGGGAACATAAGGCTAAAACTTACGCTTTTTGGTTCTTGTCCGTCCTTCTTTGATGACAATTTGAGAAAAAAGCTACAAGGTACAGTATGTGTTTTTTTTACTCGAGAAATGAAAATTGTAAGGTAAAAACGGCTGATTTAAAATGGTAACTAGGTGGATTTTATTTTGAAAGCCAAGCTATAGCCTATGTCAATGGTTCGAAAATATAATCCACCTAGTTACCATTTTTTATTGGCCGTAATTACCTAAATCACAATTTTCATTTCGCAAGTAAAAAAAACACATTCTGTACATTATTTTCGAAAATATCTAAAAACCCTTTTTTCCGTTAAAATATGGTTGGAGAGAAAAATTGTAAGCACAATTTGGAAATATGAGGACAATTGGGAAAGTATAATAAAAGTTTAGAAAAACAATACTGACAATTTGCGGAAATGTGAGAAAATATCAGGACCAATTCATTAAAAAAGGAAAATTTTGAAAAAAAACCTTTTAANCAGATTCACCAATCAACGGCGGAAATCAAGTGTAACCAGTTTGGAAAAAAGAAGGGAAAAACCGTACCCCTGTAGGTAAAACCTTTTTCGATTTTTGAATTTTTAGGTAGTAAATGATGAGATCTTGCAGGGTATCATAATCGTAGCATGGCGGAATTTGTATTCGGTCACATGTTCAGAACTTTGTTATCTGATCAATGATTTTTTAGCTCAATTTTAATTTTTGCCGTTCCATTAATTCAGTGATCATTAACGGCAAAAAATTAAAATGAGCTTCTGGTCTAGCCCCGGTTCTATCAAGGGATCGGCAAAACTGGATTGGATCGTCATTGAATTATTGGATCGGATTTGAATCGTATCGTTTTCACGATCCGTTCAATATGATTAAAATTTAGGGGCAGTCGATCCGATCAATATTGATTAAATTAGGGTAAGTCGGATCCGATCCAATATGATTAAAATTAGGCAGTCGATCCGATCCATATGATTAAAATTAAGGGTCGAGTCCGACCGATCCATCGAAGCATATCGGAGAAGGTTCGATACGTATCGAAAATCGAACCAGGATCGAAATAATACGTATCGAAATTGAACCTATCGAAAAGTCGATACGCGTTTATTATCAAAATGAAGGTTGACCGCATTTTTTAGAAATTGGCCGCCATTAACTATTTCCATTTTACGCCCCAATTTTAACTATATCCCCGGTTTTAAGGCCTTCCGGCCGATTTGGCTTATTTTTCAACAAAATTAATTAAAATAATATCCCCCTTTATCGGCCTTCGGCCGATTTGGTTTCATTTTCAACAAATAACTCAAATATACTTCCCGTTCCGGCTCATTTTCACATAAAATACAATATAAATCCCTAGGCTTGTCGAAATTTGAGAATATTTTAAAAATAACAAAAATTCCTCAAAAATCGTATCTAGGGGTAAATTGACCCCAAGAATTTAACAAATAAAGTCGGAAAACTTTTCAAAAATGATCAAAGGCTGATCCTTGCTCCTCAGAGAGCCTGAAATCGAATTTGAATTAATTTAAAAATTAACAAAATAACTACACAAACTTTGTATTTAAGGAGGAATTCGACCCAAAGAAATTCAAAAATTAGATAAAATAATCTTCAAAATGGTTTTAAAAGGCTGTCGTACACTTTCTCAGAGAGCTGGAAAATTCAGCTGGAATTCAAAATTTTCAGAATAGTTTGAAAATAAACAAAAGCTACTCAAAAATCGTATTAAGGATACATAATCCTAAGGAATTCCAAAAATCTAGTTTAAAATTTTCAAAATTGATCAGTAGGTTGCCTACGCTTCCTCAGAGACCTGAAACTCGAAATTTGAAAATAATTTGAGAAATGAATCAAAGTTCTTCAGAAAGTTATATTTTAAAGCTAATTTTGTTGAAAAATGAGGCCCCCTTTAAAGGACATCTAACCTTTTTTGAATATTTTCATCTAATATTTCTGAATTTCTTGGGGTCGATTAACCTGAAATACAAGTTTGTGGAGTAATTTGTTATTTTTAATTATTTTCAAATTTCGATTCCAAACCCGCTGAGGAAGCTAGGACAGCTTTTTGATTAAATTTTTTGAAAAATTTTCAACTTTATTACTGAATTCCTTGGGGTCTTTTACCCTAAATACGATTCGTGAGAATTTGTTTATTTTTATATATTCTCAAATTTCGGAATTTCAGGAAGCCTAGGACAGCTATGATTCATGTGGGAAATTTTCAACAAGATTTTTGAAATCTTTCGGTCGATTTACCCTAGCAAAAAATATTTGATGCTAGCGCCCACGCAAATTGGCGATCCACGGTGGGTACGCTAGTTGTTTAGACCGCAAATTTTAGAAATTATTTCGAATGTTCCGATATGGTCATTCGAAAAAATTCCGTATCGTATCGACCGTCCCTGCCGGTATCATAAATAAATAATAAACATATTTGAATCAAGAGAAAATCTGCAAGTCGATTTTTGCTCGTTTATAAATTTAAATCATAATAGCGGATAGAGAGCAAACCATTAAAAACTAGGAAATATTCCAAGATTTACATCAATCCCCATCTTTACTCAAACCAATGTTCGAAAATAGTTTATATTTCATCTTTCGTTAGCCAGAAGAATGATAGTCTCGATTTGTCTGAGGATGACCATGAGACAGATAGTTCACCTTTTAATTTGATTCCATTGATTGCGATCAATATTCTCAACTAGCACAATCAATGGTAAGATTCAGGTATTGTGAAGTTGAAAGTCGGGTTTTAAGGCAGTGGTGTCGATATCGAGATGGAATTTTGAACTTATCTGAGTTACATAAATCCCCTATTCACACTTTTTGTGATATCCCGGCTTTACTACTTAAAAACACACCTACGTTTCCTAATCGGGCCGCGGGATGATTCACAAAATTGTGAATAGGGGATATCGGTAATATGCTGAAAATCAGGCAAATAATGCTGGTAATAACAGCCTCGGTATCAGGAGGATGTCCAAACTTCCAATTAAAACTCAGATCAGGGCATCTGAAAAAATTAAAACAAACTATTCCGCTGACATGTCGCGATGGTGATAATCTATATCGAAAATCTTGCCTATGCGTCGAATTTTATTCACATACGCACAAGTAATAGAAAGTGCCAATAAATCCACAGGATTCTCGATAATCTTGTATTCATTGGTCACTTTCTCTATTTGCTAACGTAGTTATAAAATTCGACGAATAGTCAGGATTTTCTATAGAGCACCTATAGCGTTATAGTACCCTAAATAGTACCACCCCTAACTGAACTTCTGCACATATAAACACTTCGTTTATAAAAGCCACAATTGGGAATAAATATTTTTTAAATGTTTTATAAGATTTCCTCGAATATTATGGTTTTTAAGTCATCAAATAAAGTAAAAGTTAAAAAGTTTTTTTTCATTGTAATATTTTAGAATCTTAATGAAAACAAAGCAAACCGATCAAAATTCTAACCAAAACATAAAATAAAACAGATGACTTCGTCATCATTCCATGACCCAATTTCTTGTTTTGCTCTTTTCATGAAGGCCTAAGACGTTAATAATCTCTAAAGCATAATATTGTGATCATCTGTCATTTCGATAGCGACGACCAATCCCTAAAAAATCACTAAAACAATAAATAAATGTCACAAGTTTTATATGCTAAAATCCCTAACAGTGATACCATGGATTATTGTTGATTGAAATTCAATTCCAGACTTACAGTCGATAATAATGCACACTTTATAAGATTTGTATTAGAAATTGTCAAAAATACCTGAAAATGCAATTAAAATATATTAAACACACAAATTTGGAAACCACCAGGAGTGTTTATTGAGTTCGTATTAAAATTTGAAATTCTATCGTAAAAAGCCTGCCCAAAGCGTGTCTTGAGTTCAGATAAATATAGATGAGCTGAGTTTATAAATAATTATGCAGATTTAAATTATATTTAAAATTCCCCAACATGATGGCCGATATTAACGTAATTATAAATATCGAAACAATTTGTTTTGGTTCGTAGATGTCGCGTTTTAATTCAATGTAAAATAATGTGGTCTGCTATATCGAAAATGATTCCTATGTGTCAATTTTATCATGACGTCACAAGAAGACAAAGTGACCAATGAAATCACAGGATTCTTTGAATTAAGTTCGACATCGTTGTGATGTATGGATACTGTCTTTTCTTGTGACGTCATGATAAAATTCTGACACATAGACATCCTTTTCGTATAGATTCAAATTTCTGACTTGAATTATCTTTAAAAAAAGTGTGTCCTTTTTTAAACCAAAACAATAACATTCTGACCTCTTTAAATCATATTTGCGATTTTTAATTACGGTCTAATAAAACAGAACGGAGCGGTTTGGCGACAGTTCGAAAGTGATCGAAAAAAACTTGGGCTCTAGGCCGAGATGACGTTCAGATAGAGTTATATAAAACATTTGAAATTAAAATAAAATATTTTTGCATTGATCAATGTGATTTTTATGTTTGCGACTATAGGCCAGATTTCCTTGTTTAATTCTACTGATCAGCAGAAATATTTAAAAAATTTCACGGGGTTTCAGCATTTAATTCATTTCGTTCTTCTTTTTTTTGTTTATCAACTTTATTCTGCAGAACTTGGCTTAAAAGCATAATAAGCGTCCCAACAAGCATTAACCCACCAGCAAATAATAGGTCGACCAAAAACTTTGCGTTGCATCAACAATTGCTCCATTTATAATAGCATGATAAGGACACCGAATAATAATCCCATGCATTCATACTCTTGAAACGGGAGAAAAATTGGAATAGGGGGTTTTCTGAAATAACATTAAAAAATAATATTTGAAAAATTTTCATATGTTGATGGTATGTTTCGTTCATACATATGCTGCATTATTATCATCTTCTGCACCCATTCTCGAAAATGTGTCAAAATCTCCGAATTTAT
Source organism: Oikopleura vanhoeffeni (assembly GCA_004367855.1). Classification (NCBI taxonomy): domain Eukaryota; kingdom Metazoa; phylum Chordata; class Appendicularia; order Copelata; family Oikopleuridae; genus Oikopleura; species Oikopleura vanhoeffeni. The sequence goes on along the minus strand of SCLH01000331.1, from coordinate 287,564 downwards.
CTTGTTTTGTCCTTATTATTACGCAGTCTGATGAAAAAAAAAGATTTACAATACATAAATGTCTATCCAATCTCAAAATTTCTTATCTCGTCTTTCAAAATTTTCTAGAATTTTGGGTTTTTCTAAATTTTTTGTTCTTATTTTTATGTTAGGCTCAAGGTAAAATTTGGGTGTGAGCAAAGCTCGAGCGAAAAAATTTCATCCCTAGGCAATACTACTTGTGGTATTTTTGACATCGGTGAATTTCTACTTACGACGACATTTTGGCCTTGAAACTGGTAATGCATATAATAACCGGAAACATGCAGCCCAGACAGAAAAGGATGATAATCTGAAATGGTGTCTTGCAATATTTCATGAGACCAATTGACCCAATGAAAACTGCGCCAAATACGGATTGACCATATTTCAGACAAAATCAGTACTTGATATAACGCCCACGAAGTGGTCGACCAAAGATATCAACTTTCCATTAGGGATTTTCGAAAGATTAAACGTAACAGCAAGAGCCCCCTTTAACCCACATACTCAGACGTTATGAAACAGTGACGTACTCAGCGGTGGCAAATCTGACTTTAATCACCTGACTTTAAAAATCATTTTTTATCCAAGTTAACGTTAACGAAAATATTTAAACTATTTATCAATTAGCATTCACAATATTTGATAGAAAAAAAATTAAAATTATATTTTTTCGTTTTTCGATAATTTTTTTTTGATGTACAATATCGTAAATAGAAAATATTTGAACTTAAAACCTTCAATTGAAGAAAACGTTTAAGGAAATTCAGTTTGTCATATAAAAATGAAAAATAATCGCCCGATAATTTGCCACCGTAACAGACCTTTCGCGGTGATATTTTGGGCTTCTAATAACAACCGTCATAAGTACCTTTTATCAAGTTTGTTGCGACAAAAAAATAAACAAAGAATTAGTGTGAAGCCGCATTTGTGTCCGATTTTACCAGGTGTTCAAAAGTAAACAGTATCAATTTTCAATATATTGGTCGAGAGGGACACTGATGTTGTTTGTTGCACTAAAATAACTTATAATAATATATATTTTTGCACGAAATTACCTTTTTCCGAGAGAAAATCGAAAAAAATTGTGTAAATCAAAAAAGAAAGAAAAATTTTTTGAATTTATGGAATATTTTATTTTCCATTTTTTGACACATAAAAATAATCCTAAAATCACGTGGCCAAAATTCATAAAATCCATTTTTTTTTACAAGTTCAAATCTGACTTTGAATTTTTTAGCGGGCCCGATCCTGGCGGACACATGGCTTTATCTCAAGAACTACAAAAGATAGAGAAAAAGATAAATAGCCAAAAGAATAGAGAATTTAAAAGCACCGATCATAAAATAAAAAATGTTTCGGAAAGTTAAACATATTAAGATAGGAGATCGCAAGTCACTTTGGCCAGATATGGCAGCGCCTGAGTATGTCGGTTAAGAACCGGACCGTTATTTGAAACTCCTGTTTTTTTCCAAAAGTTTTTGCCCGCGTGCTTGTAGACGGACGCTTTTTTCTAAAATGTGCGCCAAGGCTGCTATTAAGAGCGCATCATTTTCATATTTTTCAAAAAATGTAGTCCCCTGTTAGGGCCATTATTCTTGAAAAAAGCATGATATTATAAAAATATTTTTTTTAAATATTCTATAAAAATCGTTTTCCAGAAATTTTCCAGTCACCTATAAGGACCGGACATTCGAAGTTTGAGGAATGAAATGTTTTTTTCAAACTGTTGTATTACAAAAATTTGTACATTATCATATGTAAATATGCGAACTGTTTACGTTTTGTTTATAAGGACATGGTCAATGTTCACCTTTTTCTCTTTATTAGAATGATATCGCCCAAAATAAGTCAAAAAAGACTCTGAATGTCAAAAAAAACATTTTTATGGTTTTTGAAAAAATGCCATTCTTGCTCCTAGAAAATTTTTGAAAAATTGAATGATTCCGAAGTATTTCCTGACTTGTTTTTGACCTTTAGTAGTTTTTAAAATTCAGTCAAAATTTGATATAGGTTTCAAAATCAATATATTTCGGGAATCCAGTACATTGATATATTTTATCATAAAATTCCTAGTTTACTCATTGTTACTAATACTTTGAGTTCATAACCGCTCACCAATAGATTCTACTGCCAAACGGCGCAAAATATGAAATTGCGACATTTTCCAGATAAGGTTAAAATAAAAATCCAATATTTAAACACGTCATTGGTAGCGTGCAAAACTTCTTTCAGTGAATTCTGGTTTTCGGACTATCAGTTCCATTTTTGTGAAAGCAACGATGTGTGTTCTTTTGAATTAATGCTGCCAATTAAACATATGAGCCAACCATTCCAGACTTAAAAAAACTTTTAATTATATTTATACTGTTCTTATGGTAACGTGTTCGAATCTATTCATTTTCAACCATTTTTAATAATTAAGAAAGCGACGCACAGATTTCACAACAAAAATTTTTTGAAACTGAGTCTAGAAACAGCTTTAATAAAAAGTATAAATTTGGGCATTGGAGAAAAAATGTATCAAAATAGTTGCATTGCCATTGTCAAAATAGTCGAAGAACGATAGTTCTTCTTGTTTATTAGAAGAAGTGGGTTGGCCGCTCAGTCGTTATAAAGAAGGCCTCAGCCGTCCATACATATCTTAGAGAACGAAATTCTTCTCAAAATTTTGAAGTGGGATCGTAAAAATAATCTTGAATATATTTGAATATATTTGAATAATATTATTGATATTTTATATTAATTTTAAAATCAAACCTTTCTAAATAAGTTGAAAAAAACACTTGTGAGATGTTTTTTTCTCTCGGTTAACTAATTTACCGGCTGATCAAACATGGCAAGATCCTTTAGCTAATTTTTGCCCAATTAAATTGCCCACAAATCGAAGACTTTTTGCCTCTTGGCCTTTAAATAACTTTAAAAGGTTTTTTTTTTTTTCAAAATTTTCCTTTTTTAATGAATAAATCGAAAACGTTACCATAAGTAAAAGTATAAATATAATTAAAGTTTTTTTAAGCTGGAATGTTGGCTCATATGTTTATTGCAGCATTAATTCTAAAAGAACACACATCGTTGCTTTCAAAAAATGACGATAGTCGAAAACCAGATTCACTGAAAGAAGTTTTCACGCTACCAATGACGCTGTTTATTATTGGATTATTTTTAACCTTATCTGGAAAAATGTCGCAATTTCCATATTTTGCGCCGTTTGCAGAATCTATTGGTCTGAGCGGTTATGAACCTGCAAATGTATTAGTAACAATGAGTATAACTAGGGATTTTATGATAAAATATATCAAATGTACTGATTCCCGAAATATATTGATTTGAAACCTATACAAATTTGACTTGAATTTTAAAAACTACTAAAGGTCAAAACAGTCAGGAAATACTTCGGAATCATTCAATTTTCAAAAATCAGAGTCTTTTTTGACTTATTTTTGGGCGATATCATTCTATAAAGAGAAAAAAGTGAAATTGACCATGTCCTTATAAACAAACGTAACAGTTCGCATATGTTACATATGATATGTACAAATTTTGTAATACAAAAGTTTGAAAAAACATTTCATTCTCAAACTTCGAAAGTCCGTCCTTATAGGGTGACTGGAAAATTTTCTGGAAACGATTTTTATAGAATATTTAAAAAAAATATTTTTATAATATCATGCTTTTCAGAATGGCCTACAGGGGACAACATTTTTTTGAAAAATATGAAAATGATGCGCTCTTATAGCAGCCTTGGCGAACATTTAGAAAAATGCGTCCGTCTACAAGCACCGCGGCAAACTTTTTGAAAAAACAGGAGTTTCATAACGGTCCGTTCTTAACCGACATACTCAGCGCTGGCCATATCTGGCCAAAGTGACTTGCGATCTCTATCTTTAATAAGTTAACTTTTTCCGAAAACATTTTTATTTAAAATGGTCGGTGTTTTTTAAATTCTCTATCTTTTGGCTTATTTATCTTTTCTCTATCTTTTGTAGTTCTTGAGATAAAGCCATGTTGTCGACCCGGAATCGGGGCCCTAAAAAAATTCAAATGAGATTTGAACTTGTAAAAAAAA
>SCLH01000331.1:258023-268794 GCA_004367855.1 Oikopleura vanhoeffeni | reverse complement strand
CACAAAATTTTTCGGCTAAATCTGACTACTATTTATGTACTTGACCCAAACCTTATTTCTTGATTTAAAGGTCACGTGATCGTTTTTGGTCTTTGGTGTAATTGAGAAAAAGTCTTAAAAACTTCTAAAGAACCACTTCATTTCTTTCAAAAATTGATTTAAGTAATTTTTGAAAAAAAACAGTACTATTTTTGCCAACCTTATTCCTTGAATATACGGTCACGTGATCATTTTCGGGCTATAGTGTTATGGGAAAAAAGTCTTAGAATTTTTTTCTGATACTGTTCCAAGCCTTTTTTTGATGATTTAATTTTTTTTTGCAAAAAATAAGTACTGTAATACAGTAAAAATTTCTAGAAAAAAACGCACAAACGTCAATTATTTAAATAGTTGACCAATCACTTTGTAAATGTTTCATAATGAATGATTAAGCCTTAATCATTAAGGGTCCTAAATTGCGATTAAACGGGTCATGGTCACGCGTGACCGTAAAAAAACTGTGGGAGTTAAGGTCCTTTTTTATGTGTTAATTAATTGTGGTTCCAATGTGTTCTCACCGTAAATTATATTCATCTGCATGAAGGAGGTATTTTTTCTCAAAAGAAGATACAAAAACTTGGAGACATCCTGTTTTGCTCGAGCATTCTGTACATTGCTGAATAAGTATTTTTATTAAAAGATTATTAAGGAGGTGCCATAAACTCGGCAGACTAAAATTTTAAATAAGTGGTTAGAATTAAATTTCGTGTGTCATAAGCGTCATTTCTTTTGATAGTCAGGAAATTTTTTAAGGATAAAACGCAATTGAAGGTTATTTTTTTTAAACATACAGTATGTTACATACTATAGGTTATACTACAGTATAAAATTAATTTGGTGCATTTTAATGACATCATAACTGCAAGAAATGTATGAACCACCAATGGTGGTCCACCATACCTTTAAATTAGCATCAGTACCGTCATACTCAGAATTGGCTAATTTTTGGACAAAATACATATTTTTGTAACAGGAACGCTAGAGTGATTTTTTTTTTAAATATTTGATATAAAAACTAAAAGTGCTCAAATTTTGGGTTCTTAACTCTCTCGTGGTAAATCTTCAAAATCGACGGTACTGATGCTTCGCTAAATGAATCGATTACCTGTCTTGATTGAGCTGATAAAGTCCAAAGTTCCGGAAGTAAATAATCATAGTTGCATCTTTCTGGTAGACCAACAATATCGATTAATGTGCAGTTTACCAAACTGTGGTATCATTCTCAAATATAGTTCGTTAATAATTCAGTTAGAGTGACCGCGGTCGGTCAAGACCGATTTTGAAAGTCCCCTAAGACCCCAAATGACTTATGGGATCGATAGATAAGTAACTGAGGAGAAAAAAATCTACCTACAATTTTTTCCAAAAATCGCTAAAAATAACCCAAAAACGATTGTTAACATTTTTTTCGTTCAATCGGATTTTTTTATAAAAATTCATAGGTTCAAAACTTGTTTAATTTTTATAGTATAGGGCAGAGTGTATTTCCAATAATCAAAAAGTCGTTCTAGACCCGAGTTAAAGAAATTATGAATTTTTTTCTGAGTCGACTCTCATAACGACTCTCATAAAAAGCTTATTTTATTGCTTTTTGCAGACTGGGCATTTCTGAAACACACATTAGGAAAATCTATCTTTGATCTCGCGATGACATCGCGGTTAAACACGAGTCCTTCAACTTTTTTCAAANAAACAAGGATTCTAGAGCTTATATCGGAAAGTTTTGAGATTTGGTGAGAATCTAGAAAATTGTCTGAATTTTAGTGAATCGGTTCTGTTTTTTTCGATTTTTGCCTCAGGGGTCAGAAATATGGTTGAATGTGCCAAAAAAGGTGTTTTTCGACGTTTTGATAAAAGGCTTTTTCTGTGGAAATGCAAGAAACGTTTTTTCCGGAATGTAACAAGCCCCAGGGGTGATGAACATCGAATTGGTCGTATTTTTTTTAATTTCGCCCTTATTGGCTGTAAATCGACAAAAAAGTGCGCGAAAATGACAATTTTGAAAATAAAAGTGATAATTAGAAAATTTAAATGTCACCAAAAAATTCCTTGAGTATGATTTGCTGGAAACGATATTATCAACTATGGTCTGATTTTGACCACAGCGAATTCTAGAAAAAAAATAAAGTTATTCATTTAAATTATGATTTGACCTCTAGCACTGTGTGTGTTGAAAATCAGACCATAGTTGCTAATATCGTTTCTAGCAAATTATACTCAAGGAATCTTTTGGTGACATTTAAATTTTCTAATTATCACTTTTATTTTCAAAATTGTCATTTTCGCGCACTTTTTTGTCGATTTACAGCCAATCAGGGCGAAATTAAAAAAAANAAAAAAAATCGACCAATTCGATGTTAACCAACCCTAGGGCTTGTTACATTCCGAAAATGACGTTTCTGGCATTTTCACAGAAAAAACCTTCATCAAAACGTTCAAAAAACACCCTTTTTCGACACATTCAGCCAAATTCCTGACACCTGAGCCAAAAATCGAAAAAAACAGAAGCGATTCACTAAAATTCAGACAATTTTCTAGATTCTCACCGAATCTCAAAACTTTCCGATATAAGCTCCGGGATCCTTGTTTCTTTGAAAAAAGCTTTAACCGCGGTTAACCAGATGGTTGGTGAGAGTGGTACTAAACTGTCAAATGAAATCGTGAGATCAAAGATAGATCTTTCTAATGTATGTTTCGAAAATGTCCAGTCTGAATTTGGCTAACCGTACGAACCCTTAAATACGATGGTGTTGTTCATACCACCAAAAATGGAATGGGCTCTAGGACCACCTGTAGTTGTCCTAGATCTAAAGTTGCTAATAAGGTTTCCTTAAAGTCGATGATTGCGCATCTTTTGAGTATACTTTATCAGAAATTTGAAATAATTCGATTTTTTGAGCAAGTCGTCCTACTTAAACTGTTCTAACTTTTTAACGCGGGTCTAGGACTATTTTTTGCTTTATTATATAACACACAGTAGGAGGCTACAGAAAAAAACAAAACTAGATTTGAACCTATAAGTTTTTTTTTTAAAAATTGATTTTGTTAGAAAATGACGATTTTTGCAATTTTCAGCCACCGGAAAGGCCCTTATTCCAATTATGAAAAAAAAATAAAAGTATGTTTTATGCTAAAAATTAACCTTGCGATTCGATTTCCGAAACATTTCCTACAAAATGGCTATCTTTTTTTTCTTCTGATTTTAGCCCTTCCCAGCAGGGATGGGCGTCCGAGCTAAAATATCTGCTCGGAAAATACCGAGCAGGTCCGAGCAAACCAATCAGATCGTTTTTTTTGAGACCCGAAATTTTGAGACCCGAAATTTCCGATCGGATCCGATTTTGAAAATCTGCTGAGATGCCCTTCCCTGCTTCCCAGAAATGCTTCAGACCGCGGCCAATCTAAACTCAGTAATTTGTTCTTGTGCAAGCGTGTCGCTTTAAATATTATTCTCAATTTTAAGTTCTGAAAAAGTATCGGCGAATTTTTGAGAAAATTTGAAAATTTAAGATAGCCTTCAGATTTTCACTTAGTTTTAATTTAAAAATTTTGGTCATATTCAGCCGCCTCATGAGTGGCTAGGAGGGGTCTTAGGAGTATTAGGATTGGCTCCCTCAGCCCGCACTTGTCATAGCTTTATGACGAAATTTATGTTTAACACCAGTTAAAGTTTGCTGAATATCAAGTATAGAATGGCCGCGGTCGGTCAAGACCGATTTTGAAAGTCCCAGGGACTTAGTCCCTACAAAATTGCTATCTTGATTTTTCCTGATTTTTGGTCCTTCCAAAAAATGCCTTAGACCGTGGTCAAACTAACTTGATTCAAGTTGATATAAAATTTGTTTTTGATTAATATTAAATTAACATTATATTTATTATCCCAATGTTTCCTAGCTGATCAGGTTTTTGAAATTTTTTTTAGGAAATTGAAAAAAATTATCAGCAATTGCTAAAAATGAAAAAAACTTTTTTGAAATTAATTAAGCTTGAAATTTTTCTTAAGATTTTCTCGAAAAAATCGAAAATTTCATTATTAAAAGTAAATTTTCATAATTTTTTTTTACTAACAGTGATATTTGTTCACGGGTTACAATTGAAAAATAATTTAAAAAATGTTTAGCAAAGAACGTTTTGCCCTTGCTACATTAGTTTAATTGTGCATTTATAATTGAACCAAACATTCAGACGAAATAACTTGTTATATATGTTTTGGAATCAGTGCCTAAAGTCTAAGGTTTTTGCCCAAGGAGTAACAGTCGCAAATGTCCAAACAAGCGCCATAGTTGAGAAAACAAAAACAAGCTACGAAAAGATTATAATTTTCAATCGTAAAGTATTTTAAAATAAATTATAAAATCACAAATGAATAGGGTGAAATTTTGTGTTCAGCACATTTTTTTTCTGTGGTGAAACTACCTTCTCCACAATAATGAAAATAAAACTTACTTTATGCCATCGAAATTAAATTTTTTTTTGTCAAAAAATAATGATTACGTCGAAATGGGATTTTTTTTTAAATTTGGCAGTAATATTTTAGGCCCAAAAAAATCTAAGTACAAAAATTAAGCCGAATCGGACGTGTCGTTATTTTGCCAAGCCTACCCTAGTTCACAGTCATCAAAATTATAATCCGTGTCATTGAAAACGCTAAAATTACTTGAGGAAGATCGGAAACAGTGCATGTTGAAAGCAAAAACTGCATCATGGGATCATATTCTAAAAAAAATGCAATTTCGGAGATATCTTACTTTTCCAGGTAGATACGCAGAGGTGAGAAACAATTCATCGATGCACCGAGGCCGCATATTCAAATAAATGCGCCGAGATGTATAAAACCTTATAAAATCAGTGACGCCCTTGCGCGCGTATGAAAATGACCAACTTCGTTCTAAAGATTGCAGGGGAAGCTCAATATCGCTGAAAGTTTTTTGACAAACAAATTTGACGATATTAGCAGTGCTTATTCGGCAATTTTGACAAAATATGATGACTGACATAAAGTTTTTTCTTCAAAATGGAAAACGCGTTTCGAAATGACATCATAATTTTCAAAATTTTACTTAGTAAAATTTCAAACGAAGTAAATCAATAAAATGAGTAGAATGAAGGTTATCCATCAAACGCAATCAGAAAATTAAATAAGTAGATTTACGGAATTTACGGAAACCGCGTTGTGAAATGACATCATAATTTGCAAAGTTTTAAAATTTTTAACGAAGTTTAACGATCGGTTAAAATGAAGTTAATCACTAAAATATGTAGAATTTCGGTACTCCATCAAATGCAATCAGAAAAATTAAAAAAAGTAGATTCAGACAATTTAATCTTGAGAAATGACGCACTAAAAGTAACTTGTAATGAAAACCTCAGGTGCCTACGCAATTCGGCGACGTTGGCACTTTCGGTGATATGATATTTTAGCTAAAAATCGTGAAATTGCGTTGGTGTTTTTGGTGATATTGGCAAATTCGGCGATATCTGCAAAAAAAATGCTCACTTCGAAATTTGCTCATTTCAAGGTGATGGATAATCATAATTTTAAATTAATCGAGAGCTTATCAGATATGTATTTTGTCGTAAGTTTTTAAATGTATTACTTATTATTGACAATAATTTATAGGTCCCAAAATTACCTTTTTTTTCTTTCGTGGACTCTGCAGTCTCTCTTCTCTGCATGTGAGGACTTTTGCAGGTTACTCACTGAAATTGCGCGAAAGTTTTTTAACCGGGAAATATAAAACATGGGGAAAACTTATTATTCAAAGATGAGAACTAAAAAATATATTCCATATATATGTTAGTATTATTTGCAACAAGTGAAATGTAACCAGGGCCTTACAGCTCGGGAATTAACTTTACTGCGCGCCTGGCGGTTGATAACATGACTTGTGACTAAAATAAAAATGTTAGTAAGCTTGATTTGCCAAACAGCAATGTAACTTTATAGTAGGTTTATTCTTATAGCTTACAACATGTCACATTTTTGCTTGTGATCTTGTTTTTTCATCGAACATTTTGATTTGCCGAGGTGAGCTGAGACACAAAACTAACATCACAAGAAACTTTCCTGCTCAAGTGAACACTTCAGCTGAAAACAATTATGCGGTTATGATATAACAAATTTGGAAAAAATTAGCTGCATGGCTTGTTTTGTTTCCTCGATTTCAATACCGGTAACTGGTAGTCACGGGTTTAAGGTTTAAAATTGTGCTAAAATGTGTACAGTAGAGACCTAATTTTTGTCAGATCGTATTTGGAATTTAATTTAAAAACTTTTGAATTATAGAATAATTTTGAAATATGAATCATCATATTATATGATCCTCTAAAGGGGTCATATAACATAATTGATAATTTGAGAACATAAACGATCGAAAAAACAAAATGGGCCATGCAGCTGACGAGAATGTACAAGACTGGGAAATAACTGTCCCTGATAGGCCGACAGGCGGCTTCTACTCTTACGCATCACTTAAAATCCCTATTCTACACCACACTGATATCGCTTTCCCGATATTTGTGTTCACTCTCTCTGAACAGGATTAAGTTGTTTTCAGCAGAAATTTTCACTTGCGCTGGAAATTGTTAGGCTTCACAAAAAAAATACAACTTCAGCTTGACCCCCACCAGCACCTCACAGCGATGTTGTGTTTTGAAACATAGGGCGGTGTGATATCGGAACTGAAACCTGAAAGTTCTTCTTATTTTATGAATGTCAGCATTATTCAGTATATGCATATCAGACCAGAAAAAAAAAGTTTCAATTTCTGATATCTCAGACTTTATTGGCAAATACATTGTAATTTGAAATTATCATTAAGCTCATTCTTATTCAAAATGTATATTTTTGCTCGGGTGAATATGTCTAGAATTGTTGCATTTTCTCTGTAAGTACAGAAGTTTAAAGTTTGAATCTATAATTCGAGCAATAGTTCGTTAAATCGAGTACATAATTTTTGAACTATACGAACCAGAGTAACCAAAGCGAGGTCACAAGTGACGCGTGGGCGGTGAGAGCATTTAACAAAATTGACAATAGGAGTACTAATAGTTAGTACAATCCACTCAGAGGGCACCGATGTTTAACGCAAAAGATTTCTATTATGTTGAAGGAGTCAATCTCTGTAAGCCAATCAGAGACGCGTAATTCTTCCACGCTTTTAGCGGGACCCTCTGAGTGGCAGGTACTCGATCAATCAAACTTTTTTTTTGAAATATCTGCTATGCTTTCTAGATATCGTTTCATTGATTTCTAAATTTCTTTGTTAACCTGGTTCATTCTTAGACTTCAAGATACTTTGTAAAAACATTTTTATATTTGCTTAATAATTTTAACTGCGATTGAAGTCTTGCCACAAACATGGGTTGATTTAGCATTAATAATTAAGGCTTTATTTCTGATTGAGATTTTGACAAATCAAGTTGTTTAAAATCAAATATATAATTAACTAAAATATATAACTAAGATATATCTATTACGGTACTTGCCAGGGCTTTTCAGCCACTTTTTCAGCCAACAATTTTATTTAATTCGGCCTTTGGAAACGACTAATCCGATGGAGTTCTTAGATAGCTCGAAATAAGCACAAATATTAAGGAAAAAATTTATTCATATGAAAATGGTCCAAATCAGACCATTGTTTCAATTTTTCTTAACAAAAACTGACAAGTAAACAATTTTAGTAATCTCAGAACAAAATAATAAATGGTCCAATTCAGAACTTTTTATTTTTATTTTATTATTTATAAGATATTTGTGCTCAGTTTGAGCGATCTAAGAACTAAGTCGGATCAGTCGTTTTCAAAAGCTGAATTATATAAAAAAAATTGACTAAAAAAGAGTTTTTCTCTATTTTGTGACGCCGATGGTCAGACAAAAGGTCTGATCTTGGATTTTCCGATTAATAAGCGTGTCTACTATTAAAAATCTACCTATGGAAATACTGGGTGGATTGTTCTGAACGTTGGTGGTCACGTGATCGAATTATAGCGTTAAATCAACACTGTTTTTTCCAAAATCGATCGGTGGACACGGTTACTATATGTCCGTCGATAACATTATTAGTTAAAAATTAAACTGTTTTTGTAGAGTTGATCATTTTAATCTGAATGCGTAGGTAGATATTTAATTGTTTTCGAAAAGTTAATTCACAACAAGCTACTTTAGACAATAAACTCCAAAAACGTTAAAATCAGAAAAAAACAAATTTGAAATTGATGGGTAGGTTTAGGGCCTCGGTGCATTTTGACAAATTTGCACTTTTTTCATTTTTTTCTCTTGATGAGAAACTTTTTGCCACTTCAAAATTTACAAATAAAAACTTTTTCGAAAGAAAGTTGGCACTTTTGAGCTTCCTTCGTTTAATCTGATTTTTTCGGACCGATTGTTTTTACTTTATAAATCGTCTTCTGAAAAAACACTAAAATAACGAGAGATTTAGGTTGAAGGCGTCAAAATTGAGGGAAAATTATTTCTTTATTTTTATCAAATAGAAACCGGAAAAAACGATCTCGACCACAGAATTCAATTTATTTTATTTGGTTTCATACTATTTCGACGTCAAAATCAAAAATTTCTAAAAAATCCGATAGAAGTCGAAATTTTGGCACATCGTAAGAAATATTTTTTACATGAGATAAATGAAATAAATTGAATTCGGTGGTCAAGACAGCTTAAGAATTTGGCAAGTTTGAGTGTAATAATTTTTTTTTGGTTAACGAGGAACTCAACCTATTTCTCCCAAACCGTAGTTTCGTTGCAAAAAATATGATTAAGAGTATAAACAAGAGCGAAGAAACAAAACGAGGACATATTTGAATGAAGTAAAAGGCCGAATTCTCAAAATTTCAAGCCGGTGATTCCAGAAAAATAAGTTTGAAAATTTTTTTGAACAAGAAATGAGGGAAAATTTGCAAAATATTTCCTAATAATTTTGAACCGCGAAAAGTTAAGTTGGCCATTTTTAAGAGTGTTTTTTCGTTGATTTGAAACAGAATAATTGTAAAAGAAATTTGAAACATAAAATAAGGGCATTTCTTTATATTGTTCGAAAACGTTCTTTCAAAAAAAAGTTTTCTCAATAATTTGTCGAATTTGGAAAAAGTTTAATTCGAACTCAAAATTTTCGTAAAAGAATAATGTTGAAATCTGGTAGTCACAAAAGTTGCCATGGATTATGAAACATTACTTGATGGTATATTGAGAAGTATATATAAACCCAGTAAGTTTTTCATTAAGAGCCCATATCCGTATATCATATACGGTATATGTCAAAATGCACCGAGGCCCTTAAGTTTTGGGACCGATTTTTTATATTTTTGTACTTCAAATCTTTTCACTAAAGTTATTCAATTATCAAAAAAAAATTGGCACAGATATTAAACTATCACCACAACGCAATTCATGCTTGGAAGAAAATCATCTCGACATGAGAAAAATCTATTCGGACATCATCTCCGATATCTAGGGGATATATAGTTTATATCATATGGAAAAAGATTCGCAAAATAATCGATGTTTAATTAGGACTCATATTTTTAACGAGTGCCTGTTTTTGCTATTGTTTCAACCTTGTTAGAAAATTGTTTTTTTTGAAAGCATAGAATATTTTAAAGAATGGTTGCAATGAAAATGTCATTGATGATTTCAACTACTAAATATTTAAATAATACACATTGTTTTCTTATTAATTTGAAAAAATCTTTTTGAAAGTGCAATATCTAGTTTATATTATTTTAAGATTCATAGTCTTTTAAACTCAAGAAGAAAAGCTCGACCTTGATATTCCCCGTGGAGGTCGGATTAACACATTGGTAATTTGAGAGTTCATATGAATTCCCTTAAGTATTCCAAAAAATTTAAATTAAAATACAACGAAAAAAAATTACGAGATTCAGAATCCGAGAAAATGTTTAAAAGAGGTTTATCACGAAAAATTCTCACAAACAGATGTATTTCAATCACACACCTTTTTGCTGGGAGTAAAGTTTCTGGTAAGTGACAATTATATAAAAAAACAGTAACTTAATCAGTACACAACTATAAAAGCTTACCCTATTAGTACTAGGCTATTAATTTACTTACCCTATTACATTTTCGATATCTGTTCATATATCAAAATTCAATCATTTTCAAATTATGCATTTAAATTACATATTAATTATTAAATAATTATCTCACCGCATATATTTAAAAAAAAATTTACGATGAGTATTTTTGGAGTTAATCTTTTTTGTTAATTTTTTCTTTTTCTGGCTTTTTTCTTCCTTAAATAGTTCATAATTATAACATTTTTTAAACATTTAAGAACTGATTAACCGTGGGATTCCTTAGGCTGTTTAACAGCCGCTGTTATCGGAATTCTTCGATAATTTTAAAAATTTCGTCCGAGTGAAATTTTTTTTTTAGATTCTTTACGAAATGTACTGCTCTGATTTTCCATAACTATCGTCGTTTCAAAATGAACGGTTCCCAAATTCAGTTAACGATCGGGATTATGAAAACTCAATCAATTTTTAGGTTAATAAATTGAGGCAAAATGATTCAATTTTCATCGAATTAATTTGACAACCTTTAATTCACAGTATAGGATCGAAAGTATCGATTTCACAAGTCATCGCGAAAATGGTTCTCGCAAATTATTTGACACTTTAAATGTAAAATAGGCGATATCGGAACATTCGGCGATTTTGGTAGTGGAAGTATTTTAGCTAATATCGTGAAATTGCGTAG
>SCLH01000331.1:205355-251126 GCA_004367855.1 Oikopleura vanhoeffeni | reverse complement strand
AAAAAATTCTATAATCGGGTTAAGTTGGAAAATGATGCACAGTGCAAAGTGGTTTTTTGTATTTTTAACTACAGTGAGTTATGTTTTGGAAATAAAAATGTAAACGTTTGTAAGAATGAACACTTTTATTGAACATTAAAAATAAAAAAATAAATTTCCACATTTTTTCTTTCAAATATTGCTCTGAAAAAATGAACCAATCTGCTGGACTTATGCCACCCCCTTAACCTGAATACTTTTCATGGTGGAATTTTGTCAGTCAAAAACATGATAAGTTTTTTTGTCAGAATTCAAGAAAATTTTGTCGAGAGCATTGTCAAATTTTTGATGAGTATTTAATGGTTAAACAAATCATCAACGCTTAGAGTGATCTAAGTATTATAAATATTTTTTTCTAAATATGACTCCATAGGGGTCAAATTTTGAGAAATTTGACATCTTCGATTTTTTTAATCATAGTCGAAATCAAAAAATGGTCATGCAGTAGCCATTTGAGTTCGAAGTGTTCGAATTCTAAGTATTTTCACGAAAAATGATCATCCACAGGTTGAAATGTTCAATTTCAGTAAAAAATAAATTGTCTTTGGAAATTGACGACGACCAAAAAACTAAATTCAGTTAACTTGAAATATATTTTTACGTAAGTCTGATACGTTTGCAATGAGTTCTGTTCAAAAAAATCATAAATATACAGCTAAGGTGGGGCTCTTTGCTTTTTGAAGCGTAGATTGTGAAATGGATCGTCAGAATTAGTTTCTCATTTACTGGGGAAACTAAAAGTAAACGCGGTTCATCTGAAAGTTATTATACGTAGCTATAGATTTCGAAACTTTTGATATAGAAATAAATATTTTCTTAAAAATACTTTTTTATACAGCCGAGCTAAATACAATCGCTTTCATCCGCCTACGTATATCTCATGGTGGATATGAATCTACGTAACACCCCAACTTGGCTATTTAAATTTATATAGCATCATTTGAACTGATTAAATATGAATTTTCTATTATCTGTGAATTGTTTTTCAAACTCTTTGATGAAAACTTCTTTCAACTGATTAATTTTATTTCTCGAAGGGATTCGGAATCGTACTGGGATGTTTGCTTGGAATGTTTCCGTTACTTTTTATCGATACAAAGAAATACCAAATGAAAGAGGATGAAGAAGTTGAGCTTTGTGCTGTGCAGATTCTGGCATAAATTTGAACAAAAAAGTTAACCAAAAACTTGTTTTATGAATAGAATGCGCAGCGGGCAAAGTGCTTACTTTTGAATCTTGGGCAGAATTCCAAATGAAAAAAAAATTATTTTTTTCAAAAAACCGATTTTTTTCTGCCTGGAATCGTTTTTTTCTGGGTCAACAACCCGGTTAGGTCAACGAAGTTGTACCAACTACTGTGGTTTTCTCTGTAGTTTTACCGCTGCGCACCCTATTTATGACCCATTTTTAGAAATGAATTGTTATTATTACTGCTTTTAACTTGTTTATAAAGAAACGAATAATTAGTTTAAAGTGATAGCAAGACCATGGCTAAGCGCGGTTTTATTACAGTCTAGAATATATTGTGAATATTTACAGAAGTCCTCTTCCTGCTTTTCGTTTCAGGAATTGTGAGATATTTTTTTGTAAATTTTTCATATTTTCGAATTTTCATTAATTTGCAATATAGTATTTACAGCGGAAGAATCAAAATTTGGCATTTTTGAAAAATAAAATCGTTATATTTCATAAATGCGGTCGTCGGAATTAGTAGTTTGAAACCATTACGGAAACATTGTCAGGAGTGCGCGTTACACAATACCAAGTAACAACAGCCATTATGAAAATAACTAAGATACAAAAAATTTAAAAATACCGAAAATTATCACGGCAACATCGCCGAAAATTTTTTGCGGCGATATTGGTAAATTTGGCGATATTCACAAATTCGGCGATATTGGCACATTTGACGATATTGGCACATTTGACGATATGGGAACAGAAATAAAATTTTATGAAATGAGAAGCTCAAAAAATGGGCAATTAAAATTTCTAATCAGGAATCGCCCTTTCAGTGACTGAAATTCAGTCTCTCCAATTCAATTTATTTATTTATAAGATTTAATTAAGCATAAAAGAGACATACTGTATGTAACATATATAATGTTAAATACTGTATTTACCTCGAGTACGTTTTTTAGGCAAATTTCTAGATAACAAAAATTTATTGTGAACTTAAAATTTCTGTATTTATATTTCAAAAAAAAAGCTTGATAATGAATTAGAGAAATAAAATTCGAAAACGTTCGCTGAAATAAAATGAGAATACAATTTTATGTTTAAAAAATGGAAAATGCGTAGGCGAAATTTTGAATTTTATAAGGAGTTTCACAAAAGATTCGTATCAAGTAAATCACCAAAATGCGTTGAATTAAATACTCTACAAAGGCAATAAAATAGAAATGGAAAAACTAGATTTCGGAAGGTCGATACTGAAACGACGTCATTCTTGACGCTCAAAAGGTAATTTGGGATATAAATCAAATAAAAATTCGGCGATATTGGAACATTTGGCCATTTTGGCACTGGAAAAATCGTGAAATTGCGTAGGTTTTTCGGCAATTTCGGCGATATTGGCCCAAGTTATATCTATTTTTGCTGCCGATCAAAAAAGCTTGAGTTGTCATTTATAATATCAACAAAAAAGTACATAAGTCAACTGGGAAAATCTAAATGTAAAATTATTTGCTAAAAATACTTTTGAAATATTTTCAAAAATGAAAAATCTATATCTTAAATGTATCTAATGATTATTTTATTGCTATTTTACCTAAGGCTCCGACAAGGCAGATAATTGTGACTGGAACAGCAAAATCTTCTTCTAGTTCTCTTTCTTCTGCTTCCAAATATTCTTTTGTTAATACACACGTTTTTCTATCTTCGTATAACTAACAAAATGATACGTTTGAAATCAAATTCAAAACAATTATACTTTACCATTCGAAATATCAGTTTCGAAAAATAACCTCCGAAGAGTTATTTTGGTCATAATCGTCGATATTAGTTTTCAACAATGTTTTGCGTCTACTGACCCCTGCTATAGGCTATAGCTAATAGCTTTTGTCTTTATTATATCAATAAGAAGCCGCAAGGACATTTTGCGTCCAAAATGTCCTTGTTGCATCTTCAATAAATAGGGACTAAAATTGGTGATATGATATCACTACTAGTACATATTTTAATCTTTAAAAATTACGTTTAGAAAATTATGAAAGTGTTATTGTATTTTTGTTAATCGTGCATAACAAATTTTTAATAACCAGAAGTTATCTCCAAAAGTAAGTAGGAAATTCCCCTTCTCGGAACCAATTTTGTTTAAAAAATGACTTATATATTGAATTATATACACTGTATAGTATACAGTAAGTAGTAAAAAGGGTGTCCAACCCGTTTAAAATTTGGCGTTTAGGCAGGACTCATCCGATTGAGTTATTAGATAGCTAAAAATGACAACAAATACCGAGAGAAATGGTTACCATCTTATTAATTTTCCATTTTTCTTCAAAAACGTATTATAAAAACTTAATAATCACAAATTGTTATGAAAAAAGTAGAAAAAATGAGTTATCCATTTCCTATCGGTTTTGCTGGACTAGATGTTCGGACATAAATATTTTTGAAAGTGAGCACGTGACCAAAATCTCGAGGTCAATCAAATCTCGAGGTCAATCAAATCGCGCGGATGATGGAGGATTATAAATATTGACAGGAGCTACACTTTATTAAAAGAGTCAGTTTGGCTGGGAAAATGTTTGAGAAGCGTTACTTCTGGAGAAAAACTACTGTATTAAAATGTTTTTTATGCAACATAAAATTTTTTATCTAACCTTGTATCCGAAATGACAGTTGCATAAAGCACCGTAAAGTTTATTAAAAACACAGATATGATCACATCCTGGATCGACATCACTCCAGCATGAATCAGCCTTCAGTTCCATAACTAAATCATTTGTTATCAGTTGTTCGTAATTTTTATCAGTTTATGCAAATAGTAAGAGCATAAAAAGCTGGATAAAATCGAGATATAATTTTTTGATAGATAATGGAAAGTGATGAATATTTGAAGTTCTACAAATTAAACGTCACCGCGAAAATGGAAGAGCAAATATACCAAGTAGTTCTTAAAAGGTCATCTCCAAAACATGCAACAAAAAAATACTCATTTTTAGTTCATGACTTGAAAACTGACTATTCATTTATGGTGGTGCGTTTTGTATTTTGATAGAATTTTTTCGTTAAAAATGAAAATTCATCCATAAAAAATTAAAAAAATGGTATTTGAAAATATAAAAAAAACTTCAAGAAATCTTAAAATGTAAATTTCGAATATTTTTATGAAATACAGAATTTTAAGATTTTAAGCCAATTAGCATTTTCAAAACTTAAATTTTCAAGCCCAATATTTCGTCGTGAATCGTAACTTTCAACCACGTGAAGTATCAGCTCAAAAGTTATAAAATATAATTTAAATTGCTTTGGACCGTCATAAGGTCAGAATAATTCTTGCATTTTTCCGTAACAGAATGCCAAATGGTAATTTGCTTTTTCCGTATATGATCATTATGAAATTGATGGCAAAAAATTGCGTCCAAGAAGTTGATTTATGAATTATAAAAATTCCAGATTTTTAGTTCGTTAATCAATTTTTATCCAATTTGAGCAAAAAGTATTTTGAAAAGTACTATTTGTTCTTTATTTAAACAAATGTTTTACTTAAGATCATAACTTATGAAAAAACTCCAAGAAAAGTTGTTTTATTTTATCAATTTGCCATTCAGAAGAGTCGCAAAATATGCCGGTTTTTGCCATTTTGGCCACGGAAAAGTAGTTTATTTCATGTCAAATAAATTCAAGGTAAATTTTAAAGTACAATTTTCAAGTAACAATTTATTTTAGCATAAACACGCTTTTTCTAGATAATTTTAAATAACAAAAAATTGGTCACGAATTCACGACATCATTCCTAAACTCTTAGGATCACGAATCGTGATTCACGATATTGATATCATTTTGACCTCAAGGTGATCGTTTAAAATTTCAAATAGGACTCAAAAAATTCTTAGTATGCCTTTTGTGCAGATGATATCATTAACAATAGTCAAATTATAAACCGTTTGGGCACTAAAAAGTAAAAAATTCTCATTACGAACACACAAATTTTTTGTATATTCTTCAATTTTTGATATCTCGCATAAATTATTTGATATCTCTTTAGTAGGAAGATTGTTATTTTCTGGTTTGGTCTAGTACATTGGTACTACTTAACGTACATAATGTACCAGACCAAACTAGAAAATAAGAATCTTCCTCCTATAGCGATATGATTAAACAGGCCGTATTTAGTTCAAAAAGCGAAAAATATGCATTATATATCTCTTGATATCGCCATATATAGCCAAAAATGTACATTTCCCTAAAATTCTGTCGGTATGCAAAGTACGCTTTACGATTTATTGAACTTTTAAGAAGAAAATCACAGCCTAAAACTAAATAATTTCAGTCAATTTGCAAACAAAATAACCATTTTACTGAACATAATTAGTAAATGATTATTTATTCTGCGATTAGTTTACTATAACTGTCATTTCTCGTATGAATTGAATCATCCGGACGTTTGTGACGCAACGCTATTTCCGGCAAGAAGCCTTCAATTTGGGCGAACGAATTCGAGAAACATGCTTCAAAATATTTTGACATCCAGTATTGAGTCCACTTTAAATGTTTTTCTCATCAATTTGGATTTTTAGGAATTTCAATAATATTTACGCAGAATCGGAGATTCCAAAAGCATATAATCACGAAAAATATAGTTTTAGTATTTCAAATTGTAATTTACAAGACATACGAACTTGGGATGACCAATCAATTCACGAAATTCTTCAAATAAACATCTTATAAAAAATAATTTTCAAGTCTCCCGTGAAAAATTGAATATATATATACGATTATTTTGCGTCAATTTCTGGTGGCTTATGGAATTTTAAAATTAGAAAAAAATGTTCGAAACAGTTTCAATTGAAACATAGAATTCGAAATGTATAATATAGAATAATTACTTAAAATTTCTGCAAAAAGCACTTTTATAATAGGTTATTTTTTTGCAATGAAAAAAATCAAATTTTTTTCATCAGAATTATATCGAACAAGAACCCAAAGATCAATTTTCTAACTATTGTTTTCTCTCAAATGTAGCGCTTTAATCTAGCGAAGAAAAAGGTAAAACTTATATTTAAATGTACTATACTCATCGTAGAAGGTGTTCTGAGCGGTCGATGATTCATGCGCAGGTTCGAGTTAAATAATATCATCACTCATAATAGCGCCATTTTAACCCTAACCCGCGCTCAGAACTGAACCCATGATTACTATAGTATATATGAATGTCATCGAGAGAGGTTTAATCTGTGTTTAAAATGTTCAACCATTAGAATAAAATATTATAGATTGTTCAAGCCTACTAAATGTTTATTCTAAAGTTTCAAATTCAATTTATTATTCACGAAAATCTCTCAAAATGTAATCGCAGCATTTTCAAGACAAAAAAAAAATCGAGCAGATTCATCCAATGAGCGTTTTTATTAGATATGCGCCTCAAAATTAAAAGTATTTTGCCGAAGCTGAAATTTATACATGAACACATTATTAGAATATATTCGTAACGAACGTTCGACTCTGTTCGAGCCTTTGAGTTGTACCCGATTACGAATTGTTTAAATACTCCTTGGTTAAAAAATGTCTCATAAAGTCACCGCGACACACCTCATATCCAACTAGAATCCTGAGAATTAGGCCATACTAATGCGAGGTATTTAACGAAAGCGTAATATTTATAATATTATTCAACAAAACTGGGATTTTTTGAAGTTTAGAAGCTGTAAGAGTAACTGGATTTCTAGTTATCAAACTTTATGCATTATTTTAAGCTGAAATAGTATGAACCTGAAATTTGGCCCATATAATATGAGTAAATTTTTTAACACATCCTCACGGTCTTTTAACCTTATATGATTCAAGACCCTCAGCGAATACTACTACTAACAGAATACTACTTATAGGTTCTGCATATTTGAAAAAACGTACCAGCTAATCAGAAACCTGAGTTTTAGAATTAACCAATGAAATGCGTCTAAATTTAGGCATCCATCAAATCATATTATTGCATTTCGCATCATTCAAAAATTCTGGATATGTCCGGACATGTCCAGCGAGGGTCAATAATCTATATGTTCTAATAAATTCAAAGATTTAACTGTTCCATTATGTTTTTTCGTTTTTTGGTGAGTTTCAAAAAAAGACAGTGATAATCAAAGCGTTAAAAAGAACGGAATTAACTATCGGATTAGCTAGTTTGACGAACGTATGTTTACAAAGGTCAGCTTATGAATTTACTGAGACTTCTTAGAATATGTTTTCGAATTTTGACCAAAAACATTATTTTCATAATAAGAAAAAGGTTTGAGGTATGAATTTTAGTGTTTTTAGGGGGTTGTGATTGTGATTTGCAAGCCAATTGCAAGTAGTAAAAATTGTCATAAACGTTATACGGTACTAATGCAGTCAATAATTGAATTCAAAATGTGTATGTATTTCCAACCTATAGGGATGCTTAAAAAATCATTAATTTATAAGATATTCAACCATCAGAGGATAAATCGAAAATTTGTCAAATTTCTCTTTTACATTCTGAACAACTTTTTGATTTTCATCAAAATTTTTAGGAATTGCCCTAAAGCAGTGAATTTGAAAAGGATTATCTATGATTTGTCAATAGACCTTAGTATTTTTTGAGGTGCACTTTTTTGTGTGAAGTTAGAAAATATATTAATTCATTTGTGAATTAGTTTCCTTACTTAGATTAAGTTCCATTTTGCTAAGGATGATAAATCGAAACGTTAAAATTAAAAAATCAGTTTTTATAAGTAGTTAACTAGAGAAACAAGCTCCCTACTAGTTAATCTTCAATAATCAAAGTATAATTTTTGTTCATTCGAACCACAAAAAGTAAAATCAACCGAATTCATTCTGACTTATGTTGAAAAATGTGACATGTTATAAAAATAGCTTGCACAACCCCCTGAAAATATTTTCTGGTTGTATGTTTTTATGCCGAAAAATGTTGACTTTGATCAAAGTGCCCCCATATATTGCACCTGGATAAGCCGCTCTCTTAATGAACCAAATATTTCAAATTTTAAGTTTTAAATATTAAGTTTATACCACCCTTATCCACACTTGAAAACGTCATTTATTTTATAAAGCTATAGAAATCTAAAGGGACTATTTGAATTAAAATTCATAAATTGAGGGCTCAGATTTTAATTGTTGCTTACATCGCGAAAACATGGGAGAATAATAATGGATAATTTATACAGAATTTATGAGTAAAACATCAAAAAATCTTAAATAATTCTTAGCGACCTTTGCGAATTAACGCACCCTGAAGTTCTACGTTAATCTACAAAAACTTTTTTTGTAATTAATTATACATTAATTGTGTAATAAATCCTTGTGCTAATATGAAAATGGAAATTTTATTAAAAACCTAACAACCAGCATCAGTATTCTTATTCTAGGAGCCTCAAAATCTGCAATTATGTAACAAAACTTACTGCAGCATATAGCAATTTGTATATGCTGCCGCTAACTATATATTGTACTTAAAATTAAATAAAGTTTTAAAATTATCAAAAAAAAACGAGTTTTAAATTTTTTGGTTCGAATGATTTTCCCACTATTGAAGCATAATTTGTAATTTTTGGTGTACCACANTTCTTATTCTAGGAGCCTCAAAATCTGCAATTATGTAACAAAACTTACTGCAGCATATAGCAATTCGTATATGCTGCCGCTAACTATATATTGTACTTAAAATTGAATAAAGTTTTAAAATTATCAAAAAAAATGAGTTTTAAATTTTTTGGTTTGAATGTTTTTCCCACTATTGAAGCATAATTTGTAATTTTTGGTGTACCACAGGATTAACACATTTTGTTTAATTAAATTATTTCGGTTTTAATTTTGGAATAAATTTGACTTATAACAAAAATGTAACAAGTCAACGGTTTACTAGTATCTAATATCGTCATAAAACATTGTTCAACAGTGGGAATTTCGCCAACAAATTAGTCCATATTTGGCATTTGAACTTTAAAGAATTAAAATTCGACCAATTTTTTAATAGCCTAAGCTACATTATATTGTCAGCATCGAAACGCAAGGGGTTGTGAAGGCTGAAAAGATTTTATAAAGAGCTCATAAGTTATGAGTCATTACTTTTTTTTTAATAAATAATCTTATTCAAATTTTTAAAATGATGGATCATAATCTCTGGGAGGAATTTTCTTTCAAATTTTGATACCATCTTCGACCAACCGACAATTTTTCCACCTTATTCCAAAGAGTTTAATTTTTTTCGAGATCATGTTTATTAAAAAAAAACTGGTATTTCGTTTTTCTCGGTTATTAACCGCAAAATACAACAAAAATAACGAAATGTGCTGTTTTTTGCCATTTTGGCTACTATAAGTTGTATTGGTTTGTAATTGTATTTACTTTTTATGATATAATGACACTTTTATTAAAAATTTTTGTGTTTAAACTAACCAATCCAACTAATACATTTCAATATAAACTCGACTTTTTGAGACAAATTTGAAAAATGATATGTTCTGATTCTTTTATTTCATGTGATAACTCCCAGGATCATGATATGAAAATTATTTTATGACATCAAGGTCATCGTATACAATTTAAAATAGTATCAAACGATTCACAACTATAATGTTTTTTGAAACGGTATTATAAACAATGGCCAAATTATTGATTGTTCTCGCGCAAGAGCAAAAAACATTTTTTAATTTTTGCACTTGAAAAAATTAAAAGCTCAGGAATGCATTTTGCTTATTTGATAAAATTCATGTTGTCATTATAGGTTCGATTAAAGTGGTTCAATATATTTATAATTTTCTCATTAGCTGGGTTTTGATCACTTTAATTGCTTAGAGAATGTTTTTCTTGGCCAAGAATTAAATGATTTTATTTGCTTAGTTTACTCTGAATTTCACACATGTAGCTTTATTTCGATAATGCATGTTTTTGCAACCTTTTTATTTTATTTTCGACCTTTAATTTTTAAAACAAACATGTTTTATGTTCAAAAATGAGCGGATCGTAAATAAGGCCAAATAAATGGGAAAAATGGGTCTTGATCTGGTTAACGTGTTTTAATAGGAGTCCTGGAAAGCAAATTCGGAACTTTCAAAGAATTTCAGCACGTTAATCGGTCAGAATTAGCATTTTTGATCTATATCTGAGGGTCAGATAAAATATGGTTCACAAAATCACAACCCAGATTTTGACAAAAATTTGATGTTTTCTTGTAAAAAAGGATAACTCTTATCTCGTTATTTTCTGCTCAATAAAACTTCATAATTTGATAGTACATACAGACTATGTATAAGAGTGGTTTCGTTTCGTATTTTACGTATACTACGCCTAACAAACCAGCAAATATCTTGAGAATATCGTAGAAAATAGTTCAAAAATTTTGAAGTTCATAATTGTTTCCTGAAAGCTGTTCCGGAAACAAAACATCGACGAAAGCTTTTCGAAACTAATTTTTATTTTTTCAACCTTATTTTACCGAGAATCAATCTGAGTTTAATCTTAGACCAATTTTGATCTTCTTATATACTGAGCTTCCTTGATAATTTGAGATCCGACGACCTCAAATAAGATATTTCTAAACAAAAAAATTGAACTAAAAAAGTTTTATGACAAATCACGTATTTCTGCATGAAAATCTGTGTATTTTAATTATGAATGTGTATCTACTACCCAATGTGTTTTAGCTTTTGGGGTGTTCCCCGAGGAGATTCACGCTTAACCAATCAGAGCGCGACTTGGTTAGTTAATTTAAGGGGCGTTTCAATCTCCCCGGGGAATACCCCAAAAGCTAAAACACATTCGGTAAATCATAAAGTCAATTACAGTGTTTTTTAGTTTGAGATTACTTTCTATATTTTTCACTATGCATTTCGACGAATCTAATACGAACGCTATAAACTCTCTCTGAATTGTTAGAATATGGATTAAGTGCCCTTCACCGACAGATCGTGACTATAAAAGAAATACAGAATCCAAGGATTTGATTGGTTGTTCCGCCTTAATCTGACTAAGAAAATAGGCCTATTTTCATTCCCGGGATTGATTCGGGAAAAGTATCCCACTTTGTTGGTATCCTTCAAATAGTCACGATCTGTCAACTGAGGGCCCTTTATCCATATCAGTTCAATGATATAACCATCCACGCGAATCATATCACCTTCCAGCCGATCGTATATTTTTTTGCAGAAAGATTATAGAAAATAAATGTTTTTCGACCTCATGAATTTTAATAACAATTCACAACCCCTGATTCTAAAAAACTCACTATTATAATGAATCAGCCAGTATTACAAATCGTGATAAGCACTAATGGCAAAAGTGCGTCTTAAGCCAAATCGGGTGAATAACCAAACAAATGTGCTTGATAAAATTGCTTCGTTACGATAATATTTCAAGATTAAAAATTTTAGTTTATGAACGCTGGTTCAATTTTTTTTAGTTATTTTGCTAACGAGCTGGCTACCAGACTGCCAGATGCTTATTATAGCCCAACCGCTTCGATTCAAGCTGAATCTGATCACTGAAAAATTACTCTCGATCACGACCTTTATATATTTAAAGATTGAAAGTTTTGCGTTAAAATTAGAACCAACGATTTTCATTATTACAGCTGACTCCGTGTCTTGAGTAACAGGTCAAAGTTTTTTCCGTGGCGTTTGAGTAGATCAAAAATCTAAGAAATGCTATTTTAATTAACTTCGAATTTTTATATTCATTAAACAATTGTAATTGCGAAGACGATAGAATTCGCGATTTTGGATCCTGGAAAAAAAAAACGCGAAACTTTACTTATTTAGGAACACGTGAAATATTCGTTTTCCATAAGTTTCTCATTGTGATTTCGAATTAAAACAAATTATTCTGAGGTTTGCCACCAATCAGGCACGGAGATAATTTGACAAGATATTATGTAGTAGCAAATTCCAGCGATTTGAAGCTTCATGAAAAAATTAGAAATTATTTTTGGTTATTGCGGAGTTACTGTTAAGGATTTGTAAGACCCGGATTTTTGGATTCAGTTCTTACGTAAAAATACGACACGAAATATTCCATTTTATTCAGACGACAGAATTAAGATGTCTCGATACATAAGCTTTTTATTTTGGCCCGTTTGGAGAGAAATCAAACCAAGCTCTTTATATTGACAACAATAACAATAAATATCAGGCAATAAATAAGAATAACGTTATTAAGAATAACTTTTTGGCAGTTTTTTGAATTTGTACGTGCTCAATCGTCAAATCACTTGGAAATGAACAAAAAATCTGTAATTTTTTTTTATTATTACACCATAGCCCCAAAAGAATCACTTGACCGTATAAGCAAGAAATGACGTTCGGAATAAATTTTGGCATATTTAAAACTTTGTTTTTGATAAATAAAGTCACGTGATTTTTTGGATAATGCTGTTATGTGATAAACTGTTTGATTCATTGATCGATGAAAAACATATACATTTTTGTCAAGTTAATTCTCGAATTTTTTAAAAGTTATTTGAGTAGTTTGTGACAAACAATATTCTTTTTGACAAAATTATTTCTGGATTTATGATTTCAAAAAAAACTGACCATTAAAAAGTGTGTTCACAAAAATTCTAATTGAGATCTCCCGGGGTATTTGCCGCAGGCGACAATTATAGCGATAATTTTGAGATTTTAATGGATTTATTCAAAACAAGTATATAAGTCATGTGAAATACAATTATGATTTCAGCGAATCCTCTGAAATTGGAATGCAAGCATCATTGACACGATTTTATAAAACGTTTTCTGAGATTTTGATGAATTTAAATTCTGCCAATTATTGCATAAACTTAGATTGAAAAAGAGCCAACTTTCGCCTTTAAACACATCTTGAAATAGTTTTTGATTGAATTGACATGTGTACGTTAATTTTTTAGCGGTTTATAATTAGTTGGTTTTCTCACCACCACCCCTAATTATACAAGATATTTATTCTTCAGATGTTCTAAAAAAAGTTTTTGAATATGTTTTTGTAAATTTGAATAATTTCAAGATTATTGATCAGTGAAAATTTCTTAAATTTTGTATTTTCCCGGTTTCCCAAATATTTATTCGCACTGATTCTTTTGTATTTAACCCTCACGGCCATATTTTTCTTCACGTATTTATGTTCTAGATTTTTTAATGAATAAGTTTTTCTTGAAATTTGAATAATTTCTAAGTCGAGATGAGACAAATTTTTTAAATTTTCTTATTTTCCAGGATTTCGAAAGATTTATTCGCACTTATTTTATCTTCATTTCAACCCTCACGAGCATAATTTTAAGCACTAATTTATTTTCAAGGTGTTTGAAGAAAATTGTTCAAACAAATTTTTCTGAAATTAGAATAATTTTTGGATTACAAAACCCTCTAATAATAAAATAAAATTTCGTACAAACTCGTGTTAATTTAATATTTTCCCGGATTTCGAAAAGTTTATTCGCACTGATTTTATCCAAGTTAAATATCAGATTGGTCCCGACTTGGCCCAACGCATTATAAAAATACTATTTTAGGAAAAATGTCGACAAGTTTAACAAGCTTGGGTGACGAGTTTAGATTATGAAAAGTATAATTTAAAACGATCATATTATTAGGAAGGGTTATGTTAGCTCAAATCATAGCTCAAAATGTCCAAAGAAAAATTGTGCAAGATTTTATTTTTGACAAAAATGTTCTAATGCAAATTTTCGGATTTACTGATTTTAGGTTTACAAATGTTAATTCGTATATGTGTAAATCGAGTAAGCCGTGTTTTAAGGCATCAATTTTTTTGAAAGTTTTGTGAAAATTAAATACGATGAACGCTTTTTTAGACCATGTAAACATTAATAAATATTACTCACTAATTCTCAAGCAGAAATTGAAATAACATCCTATCGTTATGCTGGCTCAAATACTTATTTGAATAAACCTGGGAAAATTAATTATAAAAATATTTATTCTTGACACATGAACCAAAACAAGGTACCGCGTGATTTGTAAGTGGTGTCGAGACAAGAAGTGATTTGTCGACACTTGAAGTGATTTGAGGCCATATATTGAGTTAATTGGATAATAGCATGATCTCTGATCATCTCAAGTTTCAACGCCATGGCGCGCCACTTGCTGACGCGGTAATGGTAACCTGTAAAATATCATTTTTAACATTTTTTAAACTTAATTAACTCGTAGAGTCACTTTCAGTCAAGTTGTTGCCAGAGTCCGTTTTTTCTTTATAAGTTAACTTGAAATCTAGAAAATATTTATTTGAGGCAACTCTACGAGTTTAGAAAAAAGCTTAAAATTCCAGAATAAGATAAAATAATTTATTTGTTAGTTGAAGCAAAAACAATACGCATGTACAGACATTTAGAAATATGCCATTTTTCATTGTTCACCAAAAAAACAAGAACGTTTACTAAATAATCTCAGTTTGTCAGCTAATCTCCTAAATTATAAGAACCCCAGTGGGTTAAGTTACCCCACTAATGAAAATAGTTGAGTTATTTCTATCAGCTGTCCTACTTGTTAAAAACGTTCCAATGTTTAGAATTTCAAAATTATCCCTATTTTCTGACAAGATAAAAGAAACACTCTTGAGGCACTATGTCGTTTGACCCAATGTGTCGTTTTAACCTAAAATTACTCTCACAGCCGGAATTCGAAGGAAACTTATAAAATGCAAAAAAGTATACATTTTTGGTCGAAAATATTTAAACTCTAAATCGACATTTTACCGATACCGGTAATTGAGTTTTCGTACGATAAAAGTTTGCTATGAAAATACGTTTGGAATTACCGGTAAACTGTCATAATCAGTCATTATTTAGAATAAAAATGGTTATCAAAAACGTCTTCGGCAATATAGTTTAAACATTGAGTAAACCACAAGAAATAAGCATTAGAAACTAACGCAAAATTATTTTTTTGACCCTCAGAGTCACAATACACAAAAAGTCTGCGGAGTTATAATTCGAAATTTTTGACCTATGTTTAGAAAAGTCATATTTTAAAATATAAGAGTCGTTATGATTTTTTAATATTTTAAGATGAAAAAAGTATTTTTATACCGTGATTTTGATTAAAATGCCGCTCTTTGAGTTTTGAGTCGATCGCGTCAGCCTTACTAGAAAACTCAATGACAATTTAATATTTCAGAGAAGTAATATTTAAAAACTTATATATTTTGTTTTTCAATTTCAATTCATTATTGTAAACAACATCAAAATCCTTTTAAAAATCAATAATTTATTATTTATAATTTTTCATCACAAAAAAAAATGGCTGTTTATTTCCAAAATAACTTTGAGGGTTAAATTTATCTAAGATTAATGTTTTTAAGATGTTTCTACATCACACAAGACTAATTCCAAAAAATCAACCACAATACTCACGGTGTGGTTATTAAGCGAAAATTGAAATATGCGCTCCAGCCCAATCAATCAAAACTAAATTCTTTATGCTAGACCTGTGTAAAGGACCGCTAAACGTCTCTAACCAAGTTCAAGATTCTCCAGATAAAACCCCCCAATAAAAATTCAAGATAGAGATCTGTAATTTCAACGAAAGTATTTATAATCGAAGCCGAAGATTGAGTCAACTGTTAAAAGGCTACGTTATTTTTAAAATGCCATTTCAATCCCGCGTGAGATCTTTGACTGAAATTTTCAAATATATGATATAGTTTCGAGGAAAAAGCGTAATCAATATTATTTTTATTAAAATTTATTGTCTTGGGAATTTACCTTTAGTCGTGTTTTCTGAGGCGGACTCTTCTATGCACTTAGGATATCATAGATTCATTGATAATTAGATCCGAGTGTCGCTTATGTAGTGAGCGTATCGATGTATTTTTGATAAGTGCAATAGTACATTACTCACCTTAGAAATATTCTGTAGGCTTTAGCTGGAATCATGAGGGTCTTTAATATAATGCTTGGATTACCTGTTAATAATTTTCATTATCAATTGTCTTAACTTTGGTCTCAAAGAGTTTCACAATTTTGAACGCGTGAATTATAGAGTATGAGACAAAGTATTTATTATTTCGGGGGGACTGCTTGCTCAGAAAATAAAAATACATCGTACAAGTCATGTGATTTGAGATGAGGAGACAGTCGAGAGTTTCGCCTTCAAACACCTTCTTCGAAGGGTTCGGATTCTTGGGTCACCCGGTTCAAAACATTATATTAGGGTAGTACGTGAAAATTACCCTTTAACGTCTACTGTGAGGTCAAAGTTCAAACCCACGCATCACTAATTTATGTGCGAAAGCATCGGATGACAATTTGAAAATTTATTAAAAAAATAAAAGTTCGAAAACGGAAAAAAATCACTTTAATTGTCCAGTATGAAGAAATCTAAAATTTGACGCGATAAACGGTCAGCAATTCATCAAAAAAAATTTGTACAAAAATTTTCCGATTTATTTTTTCATCTGTTATTTCATCACCAAAGCTAGAAAGTTGACGTCACAAATAAAACCACTTTTTGATTTACTGACTAAATTTTTGAAGACTCTTTCGCTTTT
Source organism: Oikopleura vanhoeffeni (assembly GCA_004367855.1). Taxonomy (NCBI): domain Eukaryota; kingdom Metazoa; phylum Chordata; class Appendicularia; order Copelata; family Oikopleuridae; genus Oikopleura; species Oikopleura vanhoeffeni. The sequence goes on along the minus strand of SCLH01000331.1, from coordinate 234,404 downwards.
AAATGAAGGATGCATATTCTATTTGATTTCCTAATTAACGGATTTTGCAAGTTTTAAGACTCGTAATCAATTTTCGAATCCTTGAAATCAAAAAAGATCAAACTCAGCCATATTTTTAATTTTTGAATATTCTGAATTTGCAACCGAATTACTGATGTAATCACGCAAAATTCCCTTGTCAAATTTCGACTTTTCAAGGGGGGTATTTGTTTCTGCTCATTTCATAATAACGTGATTTATGATGTCTTATCATAATTTTTGATGCGATTTTGTATCGTAATTTGTTATCAAACGCTAAAATGCGACACGTTACGTCGATTTCGACGAAATTTTCATAATTTTGGATTGTTTTGACGCGATTTCAGAAGTTTATAATTTGATAAAGGGACCAGATAGCTCAATAATAATTGATGTTAATTAAACATAATAAATTCAAGTAGACGGGTTTCATAATATATAATTAGATTTTCTTCAGTAGCAAAAACAGACTTTAGAAGACGTTTTTAAAAATTTCAGCCTCATCATTTTTTCTACCAAACAATTATGTTATAAATAACTGTTCAAAACCACATTTATTTTTGATGACGCGAATTTGTTATGATAGCGTGAAACCTGCAAAAACTTACAATCCTTTTTCATAATAAACGACTTGAAATCGCAATAATTACAACTCATGCATAAATTTACAAAAAAAACCCTAGATGAAAATTCTGGATTAAAGTCTTGGCTATAAATAGCAGACCACAATCGTTGTACTTTATTGAGCATATTTGCAACCCAATTGAATTGACACTATATCCTAAATAGACTTAATCGTATTTGTTAGATAGAGAGCGTGGTCGGCTCGAGCTGATGGCGCTCGAGATTGGCACATCGAAATGAAAAGACAGCCTCGAGCAAAAAAAAATACTCGAGGCTATCTTTGGTTCATCGCCAACTATACTATACTAGACTTTAATTATTTCATCTCAAGAAATAAACGATAATTAATGATAAAGTGAATCCTAAACAAATTTAAAATAATCGTAAAACCGTTTAAATAATATTGCAAAATAATAATAAAATAATAAAATAAAATAATAATATAGTAAAACACTATATATCGAGGCCGGGGTCTCCTCTCAATTTTATCAATTTTTTAGCCAACATTTTTATATAATTCGGCTTACGAAACGACTTATCCGATTTAATTGTTAGAAAGCTCAAACTGAGCACAAATAGTGAATATTAAAATATAAAATTGGTCCGAAGTCAATTAAAACAATGATCCCAAAAAATTTTGTCTGAAAAATTCGAAGCTTCGATTTCGAAAAAATCTGAGAAACCCACTTTTGATCCAAGTTTCATTCAGTTTGAGAATATTTCCCCATTCATTTCGGCATTATTTCCACATTTTTTTGAAACAAATCTTAAAAATTGAACTCAATCAGGCATTTAATTATAATTTGAAACATTTAAACCTTTTGCTTGAGTTATTTCATAAAATAACAGTCTAAACTTCAGGCTCTGAAGGCTGTTTATTCTTACTTTTTCGTTAAAACTTTAATTTTTGGTTTATATTTGGCCTGAAAATTTATCTCATTAAAATGCTCGATTATGAATTGGAATGTAAACTTCCATAATTAGGACTATGAAGTTAATTAAGGGGGAGTTGATCGACGATAAAGGTATTTAGTGACCGCTGAGAACATCGAACACGTCAATGGGATAATTATTGAGTTGGAATTCGCAAAAACATTGTTCAAAATTTGAAAAAACTGATGTTTTAAATCTAAAGAATACTTCCGAAAATCATTTTCGGCCTACGTATACTTATCTGTTAGAACATAAAATGAAAATTCTGATTTTTTGTGGTTTTAATGATAGTCGTATGGATTTGGCTAATACCTATTATTTTCCGAAAAAAGCATGAATGAATAATTTTTCTGAAAAAGTCTTTTGTTAAAACAAAAATGCTGAGGCTATGTAAATCCATTGTCGATCTCGAACATTTGTGTGGAAATTTTTCGATCAAGAAAAAATTAGATCAGATTATCAAGGTCTTTCATATGACAATATTATTTTTTGAAAAACTTCAGCTGAAAACATGAGAAATTTTGGAGGTTTAGTGCGGTCATGATTATCTACGCCTGAAAAACATCATTATTTTCACGATACTCTCAAGACGCAAAACCTGCTCACTTAAGAAACATTTTGTTTGGAAGTTATAAAGTAGATTTTTGTAAATTTCATGATATGTGTCACTCATATTGTCATTTATTAAAGTTTTTTAAATGATGGAAACAATTTTCAAAAAGGCACTCTGTGGAACTGGCTTATTTTCTTTCCTCAAACTTGGAAAATGCTGATGGTAATAAAAATTATTTGGGTTAAAAAGTATTCTCACGAAGATGTCATAACATTTTATTCTCGAAAATGATAGCCAAAATCCCTGGTTATTTTTTTATTTAACTGCTTCAAGATATTACTCCAAAAGCATGATTATATTGTCACAAAATATTCATACCGGAACTTAAAAAATGGATGATGCTATTTGAATGATGTTCCAAAGAAATTAAGCAAAAAGATACAGCCGGAGATTAAAAACTAATTTTTCATCTTGATGATTTTATAAGTATGATGTATCCACTTTTAAAAGCCAAATAAAAACATTTTTTTGCATTTTAGAAGATCAATCATGGAACCCAGGTTTTGTGATTAGTTTAGAATGGGTGGAAATTACAAAAGGAAAATTGGTTTAAAATTAGAACTTTGTTGGAAAAAAACGGTTTGTTAAATTATGGCAGGATTCTAACGTGTGATAAACGACCAAAAGTGGAAATTATCATATCTCCTATACAGTAGGCTATACTTAAATAGAACACTATGGCCAATCGGCAACTGTCAATAATCAGCTATGTTATTAAAGACCTGAAAGCGGGTGCGTTTTTTCCGAGGACGTTTTATCAAATGCATATCTATTACGGCACGATCGTCATAAAGGCACTACTTTTCAAAGTTTTTTATGAGTTATTTTCATTTCTGACGTATATAAGTAACAAGAAGTCACATCAATCTTTTCCAGATGGTTTTGTCGTTTGAAACTAACTTACACCAAGTTTTTACTCAACCGACTAGCTTAAAAAATATTCTGAATATACATTTTTGAAAGCTATCATCAAAAATTTGATGTATCGAAGCAATGAAAAAAAAATTGCAACCTATCAAAGACTTGAGGTTAGTTAAAAATCATTTTTTTATGCCGTGTCCAACTAAAGTATTAAAGAGATATGCTTCAAATCTGGCCTCAATTCACCTCAAGTCTCGACAAATCACTTTTTGTCTCGACGCTCCTTAAAACTCAAGCGTTAAAAAAGTGACTGATTAGCCCGGAAGCATATCCCTTATTCACACTTTTGTTAATATCCCGGCCCTACTACTTAAAAACATACAACGTTTCCTAATCACGGCCGGGATATTAACACAAGTGTGAATAGGGGATATATTATCTTAGATATGTGGTGTAGATTTTTAATTGTCGAAAAATAATAATAAAAAAAACAATTGAAAGACTTCGCCAAATTATGTAGAACCATTTCTCAAATTGAAGTTTTTAATTCGCTTGATTTAAGGACCATCTTTGCAAAATTGAATTCGAACAACGCCCAATAAAAAATATATATTTCTGCAAGTATATGATATAGAATTTAGAATTTCTAACCACGTTAAATAATGACCGATTGCCCGCAGTTGCATCCCCGCCCTATCTCGCGAAGAATTTCTAATCATATTTTGTAATATTGCAGACTGAGAAAAAAAAATATAAGTAGAAAATTTCTTCTGTCTTTTGCGAAATTTTAACATGAATTTTTATGGTCACCCAAAATTCGTTGTAACAGGAAATTATAAAAAGTTGGTAAAACATGAGCAATTGATTAAACTTTGTTTTCGAAACAAGGGTTCTTAATTTTCGTTTTGACTTTTTAAAGAAGAAACTCGCATACTTTGGTTTATGAAAAAAATATTATTTTATTTAGACAAATTTCAACAAAGTTGAAAGATGAGTATTTGAATTTCGAAAACCTTCTGTGAATAATGGTCAATTTTGAGGGGGCGAATAAATGTCATTAAATTGAACAATAATAAAAGTCATTATCTATTAATACATACTTTCATTATATATAACATTCATTATATTAACAGCCTTCCAGTGTACACAGTATTATAGGTACTTACTCTATAATATCGAATTGGCACACTATCAACCGAAAGTTTGGCCATACACATCCGTATTACGCTTGAAAATAAGATATACATAAACGAAATTATGAGTTATAGAACATTTCCCACAGAGTGTGTTAATATATGGATTACCGACCCTGAGAGTACAACGCCTGAATATTTGAATAATACATAAAACGCAAGATATTATCACTAAATCAAAACCCTTGATTATGGAATAGGCCGATTTCATTGGTCAGATTAAACCAAGCAAATGCTTAGAATCAAATGTATTATGACGGTCGGTAATCCATATAATGGCCCGTATTATGAAAATTTTCAAATATAATTAGAATTAAAACAGTCGACAATAGTCAAAAATAGTTGATTTGTGGAATTTCCCGACTGGTTTCATCATAAATATGACTTGTTTAACTCAGTTATTTTTAAGAAGCTTTCAGATCGAAAAAAAGTTTATACAGAAAAATAATTATTGGAGAACATCTAAAATGGTCTTTTTTTCAAAGAAGTCGTTACTTCACAAAGGTTCAACCGTTTTGTGGTGAATGTAGGCGCCTAAAATATACCTAATAGGTATTACCTATTCAGTAAATGAGGATCAAAACGCGTCAAAAATAAAATAGCCTCGAGGTTGATCCAGAAATAATCTCGTATTATAATTTTTAAACTTTTTCAGAAATTTAAATGATATTATAACTGTTTACAAAGTTGCTTTCAATTTCATCCTGGTCCTCAAGCGTTAAGATAAACCAGCTTTTTGACCGGCATTTCAAGAAATCTAAACCGAAATAACATGAAGGTACTCAGTTTATTGAAAATATTTAGAGTTTGAAAAAAACATTTTAAATTCTATGAAACCACCCTCCCGTCACGGGAATTCCGTAAGACATTTATTTTAAAAAAATTGACTAATTTTTCAGCCGCAGGGATGGGTAAAACATGGGGAAAAGTAGTAATTAAGCCATACTTGGGAATAAGTACTTCTCAAAATAAACTATTTTGGAAAAATTTTTGTCACCTGCCAGTTAAAACCTAAAGACCCTTATAAATTATTAAAGCTAAACTGAATAGAACAGGAATTGGCCTGGTTTTGATTCTTATTACGATTAAGTAGTTTTACTTCAGAATCTACTTCTGGATTTAATTTAAGGAGATTACATAATTACAAAAATCACGTGCCTAATTTTTTGTTTTGTATCCGAAATACGACAACCAAAATAAAATTCATCTCAATAAGTCAAAATGAAGTAGTTTCCGGGGATTTTGGAAAAATTTTTATAATGAAGTTTTAGTAATTTTAGAGAACTTTCAAAATAGCTAATTTTCGATTTATTTTTTGTACAATACTTATTGTAAGGAGCGTTTTAGAGGGCGGGGTAGGCTTAAGTTATTTAGTACAAAAAATGAACATTCTCGGAACGCTCCCCACGATTAGTAATGTATCAAGGATTCATCATCTAACGTAGGTGAGTTTTGCGTGGTGGATGCTATCATATGTTTTCTGTGTGGGTTGAAAAACTGATCAGAACGTGAGATATCTCCGAGAAATTTTTCTTAACTTATTTAAATTTGAATTATTTTACTTAGCTTCCAAAAAATTACTTCAGTTTGCCTTATTAGGATTTGAGTATTTTTTTAATTATTGAAGACGGTCGCTCAAAGTTAGGATACTACTGAACCTTTCGAACATGTCGTTTAAAATTATTTTATAAAATAAAAGTTCTTCTTTCAAATTCTTATCAATAAATAACCTTTTCAAAATTAAAGTTTTCTCCAGAATTATGGCTTAAAATTTTAAACTAATTCTGACTATTTGGTATTTTTAGCAGCATTTAGCATCGTGGCCCACGATTCCTGGGTCAAAATAATATTTATGTGTTTAACAGTTTTTCGATCACTTATTTTTTTTATAATGCACTTTTTCTTGTTCACGGTAAAATTAACAAAATCTTTCTTTATCAATATTTACGCCAATAATGACAGAAAGACTCACTTGCCCGTCCGATTCGGGAGTGAAAATTTCAAATATGACTTGGAAACAACGTGAAAACCCTTGAAAATCTTATTTTTACATCGATTGAAAAATAATTAAAGATTCTTAAGAATTATCATCGAACGCTTTTCAAGGTGTTCGTGACGTTTTTACAGCATAAGGCGTACGATTAGGAATACGTAACCAAAAAACCACTAAATTCAAAATGTACTTCCAGGATTAAAGTGTGAAACTTACAAAACTTAAATCCAGTTTTCAGAATTTGTATGTATGTATATTACGTACCACCAGCGGTTATATATTTTGCTGAACTGACCAAGTTTTATGATGAAGCGGTTAATTAAGTACAACTGCTGTAAAAAGAACTCCAAAAAATAAAAAAAAGGGATCTTAAACTCGACCTTAACTAAAATGAGGTAAAGATGAGGTTGTAATACTTATGAGTGAACAAAATAGTTATTCAATTTTGCAGGTAGCCAGTGTTGTTATGGAGTTATCAAGAATTTTCCAAAACGCTCCGAACCACAGTTTGTAATTTTTATTTATACGAAAAAGACTCGACTGCGTAATTGATCATGCCCATGATGATAAGCTAACGGTGATGAATCTGGCGGTGATCGTGTTCAATCTCACTACTTATTTGCAGAAAAAATAACATACTGTACCGCGTGAGTTTTGAGTAGCGTCGAGACAAAAAGTGATTTGTTGAGACTTGAAGTGATTTGATGCCCGATTTCAACCCTTTTGTATAATCGATTTTTTCAAATCAAATGCAAATATAAAACATTCTAGATTATTCGGACGGTTATCACAACTGTTTTTATGAATAAAAATGTGAAAATCGTTATCAAATCGGCATGAAAAACCGATAATTTTTCTTTCGGAAAAAAAATTTTGATCGCTACCATGTGTTGAAATAAATTACTCCCTATCCTTTTCCCAACCTAAGTCCATCTTAAAAATGCTTACTATCTCTATAGCGTGTGTTCAAAGCCCCCATTGTTGCCTTAGTTATTGTTTAGAGTATGATTATAGGAAAGGGTGCTTGATATTGGGACCGCCAAAGTTGATGCGCTTTAGAGATAGGATTTTGAAGATGGACTTAGGTTGGGAAAAGGATATACACTAAAAGTTTGGCCTTGGAGTTTTTTTCTAGACAGTAAAATTCGTTTTTAGGTTTAAAAAGCTCCTTTTCTGAAATTGTTCTCATTTTTTTTGTCGGAGAAGAAATGTGATTTATTAACAATCTGCCTAGGATTTAGAAGCCTACTTAGGACTAATATTATCATTTTCTAGGATTATTTTCTACCATGAAAATCGTAATCTTTGTCTAAGACCATTATAGTTGAAACGTATTAGAATTTAACTATCTTTTACTTCTAAAACGGAAATCTTTGACTGTCCTTACGAAAACATTTGTTCCGTTTGATACGTTTTATTATCTCAATATGTTTCTCAAAATCCTCTGAAAAGGGTACTGTGTTTTACAGCGGGACAAACCCCTTTAATCTTTATGACCGGTGCATAATTTGTAAAAACAAGTAGTATACATAGAGAGTTAACTACACATATCCGAACAAAAATCTTTGGTCTGAATTTCTCTCAAAACTAGAGATTTTTACGCAGGATTTGTTTATAAACCAGCTTCCGAAATACTTGTTTCGACAACCAAATAAAACCTGGAATGCTTATGTTAAATCAAACGATTTTTCCACAAAAAAGCACCTATGCAAAACATGAGATTTTCAAGAGATCAAAATTTTTCACTGTAGATTTTTCAACAAAAAAAGCCTCTTTGCGAAAAATGAGTTTTAAATAGATCGAAATTTTTTCACCGTAGACATCCGCAAATTAAAATCTGACAAAAGTATAAATTTGAAAAATATCATGTTTATCAGAGAATTTATTAATTAACAGTGGATAAGATAAATATTTAAAAACATAGTAACTCTAGAATTTCTAACATTTTTCTGCACTAAGTATAAAACATTTATTTTGTTATAGTCTTAGACTATTAGACTATCAGTCTTTTTAGTAAATAATTTATTTTAATTTTCGCTTTTTTGGTATTTTCTGATTTTAAAATTGGTCTCAGAAAATTCGTTAAAAATTAAGAGAAACACAAATGAAAAGAAAGAGCAGCTCCAGAATCACGTGACAAATTTTTTTTAGCGATTGCGGAAAACTTGAAATTTGGCTGGTATACCAAAAATTTGTGTGACTGGGAAACATAGAATAGAGTTAAAATAAGTTGATAAATAAGAAAGAAACATTTCGGGTAAATTGTATATATCCCTTTATCCACCTTTTGGTTAGAATGCGTAGCCACAACAGTTAAATCACACGTTAAAAGGAGTAGTTGGCTATCGCAATTCCAACCTAGAAGGAAAAGTGAATAAAAATTTGAAATATTTTCGATAATACAGTGGGTAGAACCAATGGGCAACAGTGACCATATGGCAACAGTGAGACCAATGGGCCAACACTTGTTTCGTCCACCGTTGTTTTTAGACCTATAGACCAATGGGCAACACTCCTGAATTTTTGTACATTTTCTATGCAAATTTTTTTGATTTGCCGCATAATATAATAAAATTATAATAATAATATATATATAGTCGTAGAATATTACATTATATGATTAATTAAATTATTATAAAATCTAGAAATAACAAATCTACGAAAAACTGTGTTCAAGGGTATCTCCGGTTCCTACATCTTTCTGCAGTTATTAATGCCATTAGAAAGATGTCAGCCAATCAATCGTCAGATGTTTAAAAGCACAAGAACACCCAATCAAGACGAAAAAAAAATTGAAAATTTTTGAATTTCTTTCGATTTTTTTTGAGTATTTTTTTTCAAAATTAGTGAAAAACATAGACGTTTGTTTCAATTAGAACCCCTAAAACTCAAAATTTGGCTGACCAGTAAGCCGAATTTTCTCTTCAGTGTACTTCGAAAAAATCGAAGCCCAATTTCTTGTCGCAAAAATTTTTTCACGTGACCTTGAAAAATTCATTTTTGGGTTTGGGGTCGAAATTGCAAAACGCCACTGTAAGTTTCTATTTGTTTGAACTAGCTTTTGCAAAATTTGAGCAATTTGCAAATGTAACCTGGGAGGAGATAGATTTTTCGAGGCGTAATTCCAAAAACGTGGTTTTTTGCATGTTCTGAAAAAATATAGCACTTATCGGACGAAAACGCCACTGTAAAGTTTTGATAGAAATATACAGCTAATGTTAAAATTTGGGTTTATTTCAATAAAACCTGGGAGGAGATAGATTTTCCGTTTTGGCTAGACTCTTGTGTCGCTATGTGTGAGAGTGTGATCATCCAACAAAAGTTTTGGCATATTTTTTTTGCAAGTGAAGCCTAGTTCTACAAATTGGGCTAATCTGAATTATATCCTCGACCACTCTGTTTGGCTGATATTTATCGAGAATATGTCAAAGTAGGGACCGGGATACCCAGGATAAGTTTCAGAAAATAGCCTGATAAAAGTAAAAAATCGGAACGTAGTGAGCACAATGGCAACACCCTTCGTGTGAGGACCAAGGGGCACCAGTGCAGACAATGGGCAACCACTTTTTCGAAAAAGTGGGGTGTTGCCCATTGGTCTCACCCACTGTACCAAAGAAACAGCCCAATCGTGAAAAAAAATACTACCCACTCCGAAAGCACCGCTACTATCGTGGAAGTAATGAGGGGGTGGGGCTCTGATTCAACATGATAAAAAAAGGTGACGAATCGTTTGCGTAAAACGTCCGTGGCCTCTGAGTATGTAGTAATAAACCAGTCAATAATTCAGCAAAATTTCTAGAAGCCACAAAATTGACTGTCAAGATTGTGGCTGCTAGAAAATTCGGTAATTTGGCAATGCATATTTATCATGGAGTTTTGGTCATTTTGACACATGAATGTTGGTGAAAATTCTTATTTTTTAGCCAATCTTTCTTTTATTTATGGAGATTTTGTCAGTTCAGACCACACGCGTTAAATACGGTTGTTCTATGCCAGACCCAAGCTCTCAGAATGCAGTTCCATAAAATTCAATACTTGTTCATTTTAGATGCCAAAATTTTTGTAAAATACCGCAAATTGAATTTTCCGTTCTCCGGTTAGATAACTAATATTAGTTTAATTCAACCATAATTGTTGTTTTATTGAATTTTATCCTCTTAGAAGATATTGCCGAAGGTTTTCCTCATGTATTTCGTTATCTATTAATTTGGAACTTATGTAACCACCTTTTTTTTTAATTTTTTAAAAAGTTTATTTACAAATCCATCCTCTATTCTCGATCTGGTTCGTCTTCATAAATTAGCGTAAATTTGAGACTTTTTGACTCCAAAAATGTTGGTCAAAATTTTGGTACAATCACTTAGTGGCGTTATTTCTCGCGGTAAATGTTTTCTTTGTAAAATAAAGGTGAATGTTGTGATATTTTTAAAAATGAATTAGAAGCGTTTGTTGACCACCTCAAACAGCGCCACCGAGTGGTTTGACCAAAATATTTTGCAAAAAAGTACGCCTGTTCCTTAATTTTCAGAAATATAGGACTTTCGATCCAGTACTTGTTGCGTTCCCAATTTCTTATTGTTTTTGCCGAACTAGGTCTAATGTTCAATCAAAAATAGCGAAGAAGGGACAATTGTTTTCTTTTTTTTGGTCCGCGGAAAACCCTATGAAAATGTAAACTCAACCTGTAGCTGATTTTGTTTTAGAGGCATTATAATTAGTCTAGCTTTTTTATTGCGATTTATCGACAATATTATAATTACGCTTGCAATTTTTTTGGTTATTTTTTTTGAACACAGATCATCACTTATTGCACTGTATATAATTATTTAATTTTTGTTTTAAACTGTATGCATAATTTTTCGAAAGGTTCAAGAGTGTTTTTACACCTCATCAGTTAAATATTACACTTTGATATAACATGTAGAGTAATTAAAAACGTATCTTTTTGGGCCCGTCAAGAGGAGTTTGCGCCGTGGAAAACATTTTCGCACCGATTTCAAAATTACTTTTTTTCGCAATTCCATGTTATTTGGTCAAGGAAATCACTCTTGACGTAAGGTGATAAGTATGAAAAAATATTTAATATTTGGTGATTTCGTCGTCTTACATGTAGCGGTTCAAGTCTTGGATTACTAAAACATGAAACTTTTAATGCATTTTTTGAAGAGCATAAATTCAGAAATTATTCTTGTTCCACGAATCGATAAACTTCCGATAATAACTATGATAATAAAATCTTTTTAAGTGGGAAACTACAAGAAGAAAAAATCGGGGTTTCTTTATGAGTACGACAATAAAATTAGAAAAAATAATTTCTCATTTTTTTCGTTGATTTGTCAACTTCAAAGCGATGCAAAATAAAATCTTATTAAATATATTTATTACGGTACTTGCTGGGGCTTTTATGCCAATTTTTAGCCAAAATTTAAATATTATTTGGCTTTTGGAAACGACTCATCCGACTCAGTTTTTAGATAGCTCAAACTCAGCAAAAATATCAAGTTAATAATAAAATTAAACATAATGACGAATCGGACCATTTTTTCTTTTTTTTTCTGAGATTACTGAAATTGTTTAATTATCAGTTATTGTCAAAAAAATGAAAACTTTGGTCTGATTCGAACCATTTTCTTGTTAATTTATTTTTCTCTAAATATTTGTGCTCAGTTTGAGAAATCTCAGAACTTAATCGGATAAGTCGTTTTAAAAAACCAAATTAAATACTAATGTTGGCTGAAAAAGTGGCATAAAAGTGGCCCCAGCAAGTACCGCGGTATACCGTCATAGATATAACAGTATTTTTATCAATTTGAAATTCAACGGTATAATTATTAATCGAAAATTCAAAATATTTCTAACCAAAATTTCATATTTTCTTGAATTTTAAGGTTATGAACCCAGTTTAGAGTGAAATAGTACAAAATGATATGTTGAAAAAACAGTAAAAATATAAAAACCAAAAAAGTCCATTTCGAGTTTAAAGAATTTAGAAGCTCAATCTGATTGAAAAATATTTTTGTTGTTTCACCTTCAAATTCTTTCGTAAGATAACAATTAAATATTAGTGCTAACAGTCTGCGATGAGAAATTCCTCATATTTTCAGCAAGTTCTTACGCACTGTTTAGACAGGACATTCATAGCAATCAAATAACTGCGAGTTTTCGCTATTCAAAGTGATATAGAATAATAAATCAAGAATCAGCTAGAAATCAATTAGTTAAATATTTCATTGGAAAAATATTATTTGAACCAATTTTCAAGCTCTTAGGAAAATTTTTGATTTCAAGGACTTGGACCAAATTTCACTTTGAGGTGTTTACGTTGTTATATGTTTTTTATTATGATGAATTAATTTATAATCGACATTTAATTGAAATCATCGATTAATGGTTCATTACTATCAATTTAAGACTTTATTCTATATCACGTTTTACTGTGTAATTCGTAGCCACTACTCCTTTTAACGTGTGATTTTAACGTTGTGGTTCGCATCTAAGCAAAGTGAAGAGGATCTATTTTTTCTGATTTCTTCACGAATTTAATTTGTCAATGATAGATTCATTAAATTCCACAAAAAAATTGAATTTTATTGCAAAAACAATGAGCCGATTGATTTATGTATTATTGTGCATTATTATAACTTAAATCATATTAACTAATATAACTTATATACTAAGTTTTTGAGCAATTTATTTTGGGAATTTTACTACCCTTTTCCAACGGAACTCCTCTCAAAAACGTTTACTATCTCTATAGCGCGTGTTCGATCCCATCATGTTGTCTGTGTGATTGTCTTGAGTATGATTATAAGCAAGGGTCTAGATGATGGGACCGCTCAATTTTATCGGTGTGTAATACTCAGCAATCACTAAGACAATCACTCAGACAAAATCAGTGTATTCGAACCGCGCTATAGAAATAGTAACGTTTTTTGAGATGGATTCGTTGGAAAGGGTAGTAAAATTCTCAAAATAAATTTGGGCTCAAACTTATTATATCTTATATGAGTTATTTGATTACGTTATATATTGCGCATTGTTGTTACACATAACAATAAATTTCACCGAAGCAGCGTATATTTGTTGTCTCGATGTGTATTTCTGATGTATTTTGTAAATTAAATATAGATCGCTGAGCTCACCAGGTTATTTTCATTCTTTTACAAGTTTACTCAAATTCCGATGGGTAAAAGTTTTCGATCAAGAGAAGGACAATCGAAATGCAAATCCGACAGTCGCACTGAGGCCATAAAATTATTTTGGACAAACATGTCGGAAAAAACTTTCCGAGGAAATTCAACCGATTTGGTTTTTGAAGGTAAACAGTCTTTTTTGCAAAAGTTTTCCTATGAACTTCTAAAAAATTATCGATTTTCATTGAAAAAAAGCGTAGTTATTTTTGGTAGTTTTAAATCTACACGATTCCTTTTTCGACAGTTTTTTTACTTCATAGTTAATCATTGTATACGTTTAATTTTCAAGATTCCAGAAACTCTTAAATTCATAGATTAATTCGTATTTTGGTAAAAATTCCTCAATTTATCATCAGAACAATGTGGGTTTTTGGTTGATCAGAAAAACAGAAAGGATAACATTGGTAATCTCAAAACCACGAATATATTCTTGAAAATGCGGTACTAAATCTCTATTACGGTTTTTATGGTTATAGAAAGTAAACGTTGGTCAAAGTGACTCGAAAAGGTTTATGTATATTTTGATTTTTGATTTATTACGTTAAGTATTTCTTTTGGGAAATATTTATAGTCATTTATGTCACAAAGGTCCCAAAGTCGTCAAAACAATAAATAATTCGACGGTGGAATGACAAATGCGATTTTTGGAAAACACACCGTTTAATTTTGACAGGAAAATGGGCATGTTTTTGCTTAGCTTGAACTCTAAGCTTGGATCTCATAATTATCTTTTTTGAAATTTTTTTCTAAATTGAAACCATCTTCGAAAGATTAAAAGTCAAAATTGAGAACCACGACCCCCTTAATAAACATATCGCAATTTGTTGCAAAATATTAGTGGTCAAAAGCAATTAAAAAATTAGACATTTCCTATTTATGAAAAATCAAGTTATGGTTAGGTAAAACATAGCCGGTCAAGATTTTTTCATAAAATATTTATACCATATGCGAAACAAAACGAGTTGATTAAATTTGGAATGTTACGAAATAATATGGAAATAATTTCTCAAATCTGTGTAAGAATTTTACGGCGGATTATGGTAAAAATCATAAGATTGTTCCTAAACGAGATTGCACAGACGTGTTAAATAAATAGACTGATAGTGGGAAACAAAATACCGGATGATGTAACTATTTAACGTTGGCTTCTACTTTTAGAAGTATTTATTTTCGGTCTAGAAAATTTTGGTCGACATTTTTAAATGCCTGTATTTTCCCGAAAAATGTGTAAAGTTGGAAATGAACAGTACCAGTACAAATCAAAGTCACGACATTCTTCATTATCCCATTGATTATTATATCGAAGATTATACTGACTTGTACCGTTGAACGTTGACGTCAGAGACCTAATGAATCGCTTGATTTCATTGGTCAATACATATTGACTCTTGTGTATTGACCAATCGAAAGAGGTCCTAGAAGTGTCTCTGACTTCAACGTTCTACGGACCAGTAAGTATAATCTTCGACAAAGCGTAACATTGTAACCGATTGGTTAATTTTTCTAAAACAAATTTTCAACGTCAAAATTATATTTCCAGAGTTTGCCGAGCAAGCTATTTTTTATATAACTTTGGAAAATTGATTTCTGGGCATGTTATGATTAATAATAACACATTTACACTCTCTCTAAAATAGATTTGATATCCAAAACGTGTAAAAATACATAAATGATCATGTACGAATCTGCATGATATCCAAAATTGAGGATAATTGAATTTGTTTCAAAAACCAAATCAAATGTCATTAAAAATTATATGGGAAACTGGAAATCAGGCTTAATTAAAAAAAATATTTATAAAAACAGAAATTATTTCCATAAAATCTTCCTCATCGAAAATTTGGGGCTATAAGCAAGTTAAGGTGACCAATATAAGTACAATAGATTGAATATTTCTAAGACGAAAATTGTTACCTTGAAACAATCTGGAGATTTTATCATTTCTTTTTGAACAAAGTGAAATTAATTCCTTGTTTTCATAATTTTCTTGTATCTACGATTATCGTGAAAACTTGAACTAAGCCGATTAGTCAATTATGTGAAATTTATCAATTATATTACGCTAGGCCTTATCAAAAATGTAAACACTTTGTATTTTGCACGTTGCAATTTGAAATAAAATAAAATTTTAATAACTATTTTGAAATTTTGGCAAAAAATTTTAATGTGGTCAGAATGCTCCGATAAAAAAGTTCTAAAATAAAAATACTTGGAAATAACTCGAAGATTATCTTGGATAAATTCTAACCGCCTCGGTGACCTGGTCAAAAAGTATTTTACATTTTATCGAAAGACAAAACATCTGAAAAAGCTTATCAAAACAAGATTAAAATTTCGGGTTAAATAAATCGGTTTCTCTAGATTTAAAAATCACAGAATTAAATTTTGTAAATCAGATGTACAAGGTTATTTAGTAATGCAAATCTTAGGGGTTTAGACACGCAGGCATAGCACTTAGTGACATAAAATGAATCATGTACAAAATATTTTAATTTTTATGTACAGTTGAATTATGTAAGTTGAAAAATTAAATTTGTTAGCAATCGTTTTTCTCAGATTTGGCGAAATTACCCCCTGAAGTTCAAAAAATTTTAAACAGAAAATTTTGTCGAAAAGTTTTCTCTTTATTTTGACCACATGATGGCAAATCAAATTTGTGATTTTGGGTTTTTTACCGGAACTCTAGCGTTTTTGTTAATTAAATTTTAAAATAGTTGAAAATTAAAGAAAAACGGAGGTCTTTAGTCAATATTTGAGCTTGCAATTTTTTTGTAGAAATTCACAAAATTTATGATCATGAATTTTCCAAAACTTATTAGTTTTGATTTAAAAAAAAAAATTTCATTGCATTTTTTTTCTGACCTCGGACACCCTACATTTTTTTGTAGTAATTTGCTTTTGCGCCGTTCTTGACAAAGATTTTCTGATAACAATTCTACACATAATTCTATACAATATTGGAATATTATTATTTTTTTTACAAATAGCACAAAAAAATATGGGTTTAGAATCCTTATTTAATTTTCCTTAATTGTAGATTTGACAGATTAAAAAACATATTCGAATCGATAAGGGTCGATTAAAATAACGCTTCACGCGGGTGAACCTCAAAATTTTAATGTTCAATATTTCTGACATTCTCGATCAAATTTGATCCGCATTAACGGAGTGCTGATTTATTTACAACTCACATTTAGTGGAATTAATACGGATTTAGAAACGTAAGAGTTACATTTAGAAGCCTATGAAATATTGACTGTTCACGAATGTTTTCCTGAAATATTTTCCGACATAAGTGGACCCAAGAGGTTGTGTTTATAGCAAAATTTAAGTTTTTTTGAACTGAATCAGAGCGTCGACGATTATCTCAAGTCCTAGAATGTTGATAGGGTAAAAAATGATTTAACCTAATCGGCGTATCAGGAAATTCGCACGTAAATGATGTCATTTTATCTACTAAAAAAGACAAATGGCTATCGCGGGTTGGAAGATTGCCATAATTATTCGAGAGGATTGTTTGATGTAATTGTGTTTTTTTTAATTTAATGAAAAATTGTCGTTTTTATCAGATTTTGAACTAAATCCGGAATGGAACTCAATTACAGGTTCTACGTGTTCCCACAAATCGGGCTAAATGAAAATAAAAAATCTGAAGTTGTAATGATTTAGAATATTGTTTTTGTCATCAAAAAATTTGCCACGTGACGGTATAATCATGGAAAACAAAATCACGAAAACTTGCTTTCCAGTTTCGGAAAAAAATCTGATCATAGATAAAAACAAAGAAGTTTGCAATTAAACGCGGTAAAAGTGAAAAAGTTTAAGGTTGATAGTTACTTTGTCCGGACAGGTACTATCTTTTGTTGATCATGTCATTGTAAGTGAGTTTGTCATTATAATATAAAATTGGTTTGAACGATTTTGAACGTTCCCTGGCCAAATTTGTGGAACTCTGTCTATTGTTTCCACAAATTATGCTGATCAACGTTTATGTTTGAATCTTCATGAAAAGCAGAAGAATTTACATTGACTCATTTCATGGCTATTGGGCGAACATTATGTCAGAATATGTGTTGACCACTAAACTACAATGGAATGTTTTAAATGGGTTTTTAAATACTTCCGCTGCACGTAAATGTAAATTGGTCACTCAGTTATATAAAAAATTGAATTCGACAATTAGAGATGACGCCTATTTTAATTTCAGATAAATTCTGAAAATATATCTCAGTGTTTAATTTTGAATGAATTACAACGAAAGTGCCCAAAAGAATATATTAAAAGTTTTATTTAAAATGATTTATAGTCTACAGCTGATACAAAATATATCCCCTTTTCACACTATGCGGAATATTTGGCCCTGTGTTAACGTAGTGTGTTATCTAGTAGTAGGGCCAAATCTTCCGCATAGTGTGAAAGGGGGGTATCATTCTTGAAATATAAGGGTGAGAACTTATAAAAAGATCAACAAAAAGTTCCAATCATATTGAAGATATACCTAGCCGGGCCAAGTAAATTTTGCCTTGACTCATTAATTAGATTCAAGATAATTAGGTGAGTCCTAAGGTGAGTCATAAGGTGAGTCACCTAAGGACGTATTAAACGTCATAACAATAAAAGAATAAGATTTAAATCTGAATATTTTGATGTTAATACAAAATAAAGGTACTTCTTTAGCAAAAAGAAAACTCAAAGGCAATAATAAAAAAATAGTTATAACTATAAACGTGTATATCTCATGTTCCCAGTAATGTAAATATAGGCAGCTCAATAGGCAATTATAAAAATAATTGCTTATTGAGCTGCCTGAATTTAGATAAGTGTGGACAGAAGATATCTTATGAAACTCAACAGCTTAAAAATTACTACTCAAGTAAGTCGAGACTTGAAACGATTCGAACCAAGCTACCTAGAAAAGTTTCAAATCGGGCCTCAGTCACCTTAACTGCTGAAAAATCACTTTTTGTCTCGACGTTGCTTGAATCTCATGCGGAATTAGTTAGGACGAGTGCTTTTAAGTGAATGATTCTAGATTTTTGCTAATAAATGCTGCATCATAAATGATTTATCACTGATTGTTAAATTATTTTATTAAAGTATCTTCGAATTTTGACTCAGAAATGTATGTGAATATGGATAAGAATTATTTGCTTTAAGAAGCGGTTTCCTACGCAATGCATTATGAACGGATGTCAATTAAAACAGCCACCGAAAGTTGAAGACTGACATGCGGAGTGGTCATTTTTGACCGTTAAAAATGGAAATGAGGTCATACGATCAAAACATTGGTAAGGCAGTCAGGCCAAAAATGTCAACGAATAAATATTAAACTTGGAAGGAAGTTTAACCCTCTGAGGCATATCGATCATTATGCCTGGGTCACTTTAAAAACTTATTTGCCTGTTAAACGAATAGGGAATAAGTTTTTAAAGTTACCCAGGCATAATGATCGATATAGCCTTTTGAAAGGCTAAAGCCACTTTAAATCAGCCAAAAATGATAGAAAAAATAATCGCAGAAACTTTTCCTTATGATACATGTTAAAATGCAACAATGTGAATTTAAAAATTTTTTTCTAAAATTTCTTCGGATAATTGGTTCAAATTTTATGACAAATTGATTAAAAGCGGATTTTTCGCTTAATTTTTACTTCCGAAGAAATACTTTTTGATCCAAATTTCAAATAAACCAGTTTTAAGGAAAGTGTTTTAAGTACAATTTGCAAGAAAAATTAGCCTTCTGGACATATCTGGAGCAAAAATATTATTTTGGGAGTGACATTTCAAAATATCTTATTTTGATATAAGTACAGCCGAAATGAGGCCTTCCAGGAATTGAAATTTAGGTCGAGCAATGAAAGTTAGTAAATATTGAAAATAGGAGTCAGCAAGTATGAGTGTGGTGAAAATGAAGCGGCCAATGAAACGCTGAGGTGCCCACGACTAAGCATATTTTTCATGGAAGAACTTTAATTGATGAATTACGCGCGAATATAGGAAAATATACTTTAAATTGCGAAGATAAAATAATATGTTTTCAAACAGATATACTGATAAACAGGTATAATTTCTGAAAATCATGCCAGAGTAGTACTCTCAATATTGTAATAGTAATCAAATAATTTCATTAAATCGAGAAAACTAACAGTTTTCTCAAAAAAATGTAATTTTATCATGAATATTTTGAACTGAAGCCAACCATGAGGTAGTATCACGTGGTTTAATTTACCTTTCTTTTCAAACGTTTTTTTTCGAGAATTAAACATAAAATTGTTCGAATATAATTTTTTTTTGTCAAAAAGTTAACTCTTGAACTTGATGATAAAGAAAAAATTGAAGGTTTATCTTATAAGAGTTTTTTGTAAACAACCCTCAAAGAATACACCTCTTGAAAGGCTATTATGCCTCGGCGGAACTATTTTTTATATGTTTCGGAGGGTTAAGGAAAAATTATAATAATGCATGAAATGATCAAATTATTTTTTTCTCAATAGGATTGTTAATTATGTTGATTTTAATTTGAACTGCTGATATTTCTTTTTTAACCAAAGTGCCTCTCACTAGAAAATAGGGTTTCTAGACTGTTAATATTTTGACCTTTGAAGACGACTTATTGGAGTAAGTTATCAGTTTAAAATGACCAAATATATTCAAACAAAAAAAATGAAAAAATTCCCGAATCAGACCATTCCCAATTTAATTTAAGGAACTTAAAATGATCTCAAATGTATTTGAAAAATTAAAAAAATAGTCGATTTGGGCAAATTTTTATTTTTTTTTTTAAATGTGGTCATTTTGAGCTATTTTAAAACTTAATGATGAGTTGTTTCAATTAGCCGAAATGTTACTGGTGTAGATACCTTTTTTACTACTGGGAGGCACTTCGGTTGAAAAAGGTTATTTTACTTTCATTATTTCGTAGCGTTTTTCAATCAATAAACGATAATTTATAAAAATAAAAAAGGAGTCACACCTTTTTGTGACCACTACCCGTAATGCTTCCACTACACGTCGAGCTTCACACCTAGTTAATTCTTAATGGTTTTTGCGTTTTCCAATCACCATTTGAAAACAAAGATTCAAAATACTCTGTTGGGTTACCATAGGTTACCTTTGTTGGATTACCATAAAAAAATGTTTTGAAAAGTCAGGGAGTCGAACCCAGGTTAACGGGATAATCATCGAGTTGCGCTAACCACTACGCCAGGGCGCGCCAACTGCTCATATAACTGACTAGAATATGTTGATTATGACGCGAAACCTTTTGCCCCAAGAGCTCCAAACGTTTTGAGGGTCCTTCTGAGAAAGTCTCAGTGAGAGCAGTAATTAAAAGTAATTTCTAAACTCCGCCTTTGAAGTTTCAATTGTTTCACACAGAGTTTTAACCGCATCTGAGTTGAAGTTACTTTAAAACGGTTAAGTAGCTTTAATCCACATCTTTATTTCATGCAAAGATTCTGAAAACGTGTGTCTAAGATGCCCTATCGTGTAATCGCTTTGTAGCTGATCCATCTCAAAACGCGTTATCGGAGCTGAATAGTATAACTAAGCCTTTGAAAATTTTCCATTATTTTATGATTGTCAAAGATATCTTTAATCAACGATAATTTCATTTTCAGATGACGATATCGAAATGGGATTCTTTATTTTTTGCATAATCCATGACATACAATTTTTCTACGGCTACTCAACGTTTTTTACTCGAGTTTAATTGAGAAATTTCAATATTTTAAAATGATGACTGAATTTTTATTTCCGATTTCTGCAATCACAAATCCTTTCTTTATATAGTTTTGTAAAAATATGCCTCTAGAACTTATACCCCTTTATCACTTTTTGGTTAGAATGCGTAGCCACAACGTTAAAATCACACGTTAAAAGGAGTATTGGTTACACATTCTAACCAAAAAGTGATAAAGGGATACAGAAAGGTGTACATACAATTCTTATCTTGAAGACCGTAATTTCCGAAAAAAAAGGTAGGCGAATATCAGTAGCACTCTTACGCAAAATGAATAGTCAGGTGCAATTAAAAACTCCCTGGCAAAAAACGGTCTCCCAGATTAGTATTTTTTTGAATATACTGTATATTATATACATATACAAATATTTTTAAAATTATATTTCTTAAAGTGGAGCTTATATAAAGAAAATACAAATACGAGATTAGTAAGTTCCTGGAACATGTAGCGCATTATATAAATAGTTTGGAGTTTCGAGTTTTTAATTTTTGTTGGATAATAATTTTGAGAAGACATTCGTCTCAACATTTTTTATTTTTGAAAACNTTTTTTCAACAGTCTGACTTTCTTTTATTGAAAGAATCAGAAATAAATTAACAAAAAAGATGCAAAAAATGAAGCCGATCTTGTCAAGTTTTCTCGGATCAACATGTTAATAATCATTAAAAAAAATAACGATTAAGTTTGTTGTGGCTGAAAACTGCTGTACATTAACATATCTTAAAAATTTTCTCGATCTTCAAAATAAACTCTTACCAAAATCGCGATAAATTATCGAGGGACTAGAAAGGACCAATTTTGAAAAGCGTAGTTTTTAACATTTTTAAAATTCGTCAGAAGAAATAATTTTGACTTTACGTTTATTAAAGGTTGAGCTGGGTGACATGGGTTTTAATTCGCAAACAAAGGTTTTACCCTTCATTTGACATTTTTTGATTATGGCCATGAATTAAGTAATTATAATCGATTATGATTATTTGAAAGTCATGGAGATCAATTGCCTAATCAACGTGAAAATTTTTCAAAAAACGCGATGTGAACGTAAATTTTTTAACTGTTCATATAGATTTTAGACTTATAAATAGCTTTTCTTTTTTTCAATTGTTAAATTTTTTGATCGAAAAATAATTGCATAAATTTTTTAAAATGCATTATATTAGTAAAGTGAGGCGCGCCGCGCGCTGATGGATCGAACCCTGATGGATAACAAGCAGACTTCCAAAAAAGATGGCTTTTATCCATTTTTTTATGTCTTTTCACAGCAAAAGAGAGGAAAAGTTTGGGGATAGGGATGGAAATTCGCAAAAGGATGGCTTTTTTGGAAGTTTTATTACAAGTTTTTATTTTTGTTTCTATTTTACAATCATTGTTTTAGCGTGTCAAATTATCGGATTCTCAAGAGTAAGAAAATAAAAAAATAACGGATGCGAGAATTTTTTTTGAAAATAATTTAGCAAATCTAGCCTCTGTTACCCGCCACTAATTCTTCTTCATTTTCTTAAGTTATAGCAGTAAATTAAAATATAAATGAGAAGCATGAACAGATAAACTTCCTAATTATTGATTTTTTGCATCAATTTTTAACTTTCGAAAATTGCATGAACCGAAACATTATAATCAAAATCATATATTTGTCTAAACTCTAGAGTTACAAATCAATGAAACAAATCAGCTTTCTGGGACGCCTAGTTTATTCACGTTTTTATCGCAAGATAGTGTCTCTTATCAGTAAATTCATTGTTTTTGAATCAATTGTAACTCTTGATATGCAACGGTGTAGTTACGAACCCAAATAAACCTTGATTTGGCTATGAGATTAATTCAGTTTTTGTTAAGAAATTAATTCACAGAGAAAAAACAGATAGCTAAAGAACGCGGTATTATGAGATGTGCAAACTGTATTTAAGAAATTCGAGATAAAGATTAAAAAGTATCGAACTAAAAGTGAAAACAAGTTTATCTTATTTTTTAATTTTTTATCAATAAAATTTTAAGCTCTTTAATTGTTCAAAAATTAATTAATTTGGCATATCAACTACGGGGCCCCCTTGGCATTTTTGCCGCTTTTTAGCAAAATTTTTTATATAATTCTGTTTTGAAAACGACTCATCCGATTGAGTTCTTAGATAGCTCAAACCGAGCAAAAATATTTAGCACAAAAAATAAATTTAAAAAGTGGTCCGAATCAAACCATTGTTTCAATTTTTTTTAACAAAAAACAATAATTAAACAATTGCAGTAATCTCAAAAAAAATATAAAAATGGTCCGAATCGGACCGTTTTTTTCTATTTTATTATAAACATAATTTTCTAAAAAAATGGTTAAAAAATGCTACTATTTGCTCAAATATAAAGTAGCTTGTTCTCAGGTAAAAGAATAGGGTTCAGCCCATTTTTTAATTTGTTTGAATAGTTGCATATATGTAAACACCTTAAGTCTGTCCTAGTAAATTTTAAAGCAAAACTAAATTTATGCGAGAGAAATTCAACCAAAAGGATTTAAATTTACTTTGATATATTCGTAAAAAAGACTGACGAACTCGACATTTATACGTTTTCATTCAACAAGAGATTGTTGATACATCCTAGGCCAGAAAATGGCTCTTGTCTCGTGTCATTGTTATAAAAGGGCAGCTAATTAGGAAAACAGTTAAAAATCTTGTTTTCTTATCGAGATAGCCGACCTGATACCGTGGCTTCTTTCTAAACTCCAAAACCATCAAAAGTTATTTTTTTCGCTGATAAGAAATATTGTCAATATGGATCTCCACCCGGTGTGCGGTCGAAAAACTCGAGTTGAATGTTGGCTAAATGATGCAATGAGCATGAGCCAATTATCAATTGTTGGCTGAATTATGGCTGATATGATTGCCTGCAACTGCGGATGTATTATTCTTCGCATCGCATCCAGTCACCTTCGCGCATTTAGCATCATTTGAATTGTGGCTCATGACCACAAACGAGGTGGAGATTCATATACTTGATTAAATTACAAAAAATAAATAAAATACTGGGGCTCACTTGTTCGAAAGTTTAAAAATGACCAATTTAAATTTTCCATAAATTTCCGAAAATACTTAATCGCTTACTTTTCTGACGAAAATTTTTCTGACGACTCAGGCCTTCCCTGTATTAAAAATTATAATAACGATTTTTCTGTGACAGATGAAGTTTAATATTTCAAGTAAATGTCAGTTTTTGGCACTTTAAAGAGGTGAAAATTCAGTGAGAAGAACATTTTCACATCTTTCGGAATTATTACAAGTTATCAAAATAAGATAAATTTAATAAGAATCAGAACGTGTCTAACAAGCTTATTTTCGAGATTTTACAATAAGGTTTTCATCGGAATTGTTTGAATTTATAAACCAAATATTTAACACTAAAATGCCACTTGTTTTACTAAATTTTTATTGTTCTGATTTCGCTGCTTACACATGTTAACATTTTGGAAATGCGTTCGAGTCTACAGATGTCTATCTATAAAGTAGATCCGGTAAAAACACACAATTTTGTTGTTAAAACATGTCTCGAAAGCAAAATTTTGAGCATATTCCGTTTTTTGAGGATTTAAACACGTGTATCAAAATATAAGAAAAGTTTTATGAAAACTATAATTTCAGAACAAATCAGCCAAAATCAAGATTTTCAAATACAAAAAAAATGATATGACATTAAAATGCGCAAAAAGTTATATGAGCCAAAGACGCAGAGAAAAAAGTTTTAGATTTTTGATCACCGATATCCTTTTCCCAACGGAACTCCATCTCAAAAACGTTTACTATCTCTATAGCGCGTTTCGAATCCCACTTATGTTGTCTAAGTGATTGTCTTAGTGATTGCTTGAGTGATTACACACCAATCAAATTCAGCGGTCCCAATGTCAAGCATCTTTGCCTACAATCATAATCAAGACAATCACTTAGACAACATCAGTGGGATTTGAACACGCGCTATAGAGATATTTAACGTTTTTAAGATGGAGTTCCGTTGGGAAAAGGATATCTGATAAAATCGCTTCACAAAGGCTACTCTAATATTCAGTCGAATACAAAAATAGACAGTGATATACAGGAACATTTTTTTATATCCTTCATTCAGTGAAGGTTATCAATTTGATGATTTAAGCCCTAATTTTGACGCTAAACTCATCAAATTGATAAGCGCAAGTGAATAAAAGATATGCAAGAATTATTAAAAAAATTAGCCGACAATGAAGAAGCTCCATCAGTCAAGCAGTTTTGACCATTTGAAATTGAAAAAACTAGGATTAGAATTTTTTTCGGAAACCAGTTTTAGACCGGTGAAAGTCGATGTTTTACTATTTAAGGAAACTATTTTCAGAAATTCATAATGTTCACGTATTTTTATAGCCTTGAAGTTTAATATGTAGCTTCGAAGCCGCAGTCATTTAAAATAGGACAGAAGTTTTTCATCGGAATTTTAAGTCATTAAACGTCGATATATATCCGAAAGTGACCAATAATTTGGTTTTAGAAATGGACAGTTATTGGTAATATTATTGGTATGTAAATTTAATTCTCGTTTTTTTCAAAAAATTATACATAAATGCCAATTATATTATTTGCTTTTTTTGAACTTTAAAGAAATTAAACAGAAATTCACCCAAAAACATGACAAAATGAAATTATTCAAAGCGGTCTATTTAGTTTTCTGAATTTATTATGAGTCGGTTTCAAGATGTTTTCGATGAAAACTTTTCATGATGATTTTTAACCTCTATTTATGTTTACTGTTGAAATTTTAAATAGAAGGTTTTATCAAAAAAAAATGAAAAAACTTTTTCAAATTCCTCGAATCACAGAAAAACATAATTTAGAAAAACAAAAGTTGAATAAACATACACTAACTAACTATTTAAGGAAACCGACTATTGCAAAAAAATGGTTTCCATAAATGGTGATGGGTTTCCATTGAATGAGTATGGGTTTTCATTTAATGGTGATGGGTTTCCATTACATGGTAATTTTGGGCAAAATTCGAAAAGCTGTTTTCAGCCAAAAAAATGAAAATTTCTGTATTAAGCGATCAATTATAGGGCAGCCGAAACCAACAAACTTTTTAAAATAGTTTTGAGCAAATTAAGGACCAAAAACAGAGTTTATTTTACTCAAACATGCCTTGTTTTTCAAAAATGGATTCCATAAATGGTAATTCCTTGTTTTTGAAAAATGGTTTCCATTAGATGGTAATGGGTTTCCATTATCGGGGGTTTCCATGGATCGTTAGTTGGTGTGAGTTTTTTTTAACCCACTCAATTTTTTGATAAATCTACAAAATTTGATTCGCTCCTTTGTGAGTCGATCTTTATATTCAGAAAATTTTGCTCACAATAAGGTAAATAAGGTAAATTCAATTTTCATTTATTTGAAACGGTCTTGAATTTTACAAATGTATACGATGTTTTGGATTGACCCAACTTGAATTTTTCAAGGCGAAAAATTAAATGAAAAAACTTAACGTACACACGATTCAACAAGTACCCAAGATTCTACAAGAAAAAAAAAGTTTGATGAATTTTGATGTTCTAGCAATATCTAAAAAGTGCGTGAATTGTAATTTTGCTTCCGATGCTGTTTTTATAATCAAAAATATTAAAGTTTTTTTAATTTTTTTCTCTGAACATTTATCGTAATTGATAATAAGTTCTTTATCGGATGATGCTTATCGGCTAAGTCAAGCTTATAATGATACATTTTTAGAAAAACCTCTTGAATTGAGAAAGATTTAAAGCGATAAATCGACAAAATATTTGGATTTCCGACCCTCGCCGAACATACCCTGAATATCTGAACGTTGTAAAATGCAAGAATATGATTGGCTGCGACATTTGCAGTTTTCAAATATTCATGATGTGCCGTTTAATTTATCTATGAATATGAATAAGCCAATAAGTCCCCCAAGAGGTTTTTTATTTTAATATTTTTGCTAAAAAAACGTTACATTGCCTAAATCACATTATTGATATTTTTATAATCAGTGAATTGTGTTATTTTGTGAAAAACTATAACAAATATTTCCACAAATTTTTTGGTTAATTTTTCCGAGTGTTTTCCAGCGAAAAATAATGAATTAAGGTTTTATCTGGTCATAAAAATTTATTTTAATAACAAATTTTGCCGAGATCATCCTAAAATGCACATGCATAACTTTTCTATCCCAATTACCCGAGAGGTAAGAAATTGAAATTTTTTTTTAATATTTTATCAGCAATACTGCAGTTATACTCTTCCATACAATTTCCATTAAAAATCTTTGAATCTCTCAATTTTCTTATATCTCTGGGTTTAAACATTTTTTTATTTGTTTTGCATCAAAAAACTCACATTTACTAGCTCCATTAACAGTAGCAAAAATGGCAAAAAGTCCAGTCATCTGAATAATCATCTGAGTTCTCATTTTGCTTCTTGTTCTTTCTTCAGACTATTCTCTTCAAAAAAGTTATACTAAACCTTACCCTATAAATTGCAACTTGTTTCTATAGCAAAATAACAGCAGCTTCGTAAATCCTCTTCAAATAAGTAAAATCCTTCAAAATAGCAAAAAGTCGGCAAAAAACGTAAAATTTAAATTTATTTTCAATAGTGACGCATAAACACCGCCATTTTTAGCTCGTGGAGTAATTAGCTATAGTAGACGCTGGAGGCGCCTCGGAAACGCTGCGCCGAGGTCGCACTTTCTCAGAGTTGGTGTTTTCGCCAAAATATTTACAGTCTGCGTGTTAAAATACACAGCAAATGAGAACTAAGGGTTTTGATTTAAAAATGTATATAATAATTAGGCTCCTAATTAATGTTAATAACATTATGTTATATTTATAATGCATCAGTATCAGTGGATTTAAGAAAAGGGTCGTACGTTACGACTCGTAACAGAGAAAAAAATGCTTTTCTGTTATATACACTCAGAACAGCCTGAGCACATACAGCCGTACTCATTTTTGTTTAAAATCTTTCGCAAATTTTTTGCTGAGATTAATATCTTATCTACAATACTAATCCAGGGAACATCGCTTTGCGCTCGCTTTCCTGACTTACGCGATGCGAACCCGTATAATTCAATAGTGTTATATAATATTATGTGGTTGAATTATGTGGTTGAAAAATTGTTTGACATATGACGTCATTTCCAACGCCCACGCGTTTTTCATTTTTGACCGAAAGAATTTATTTTTTCCCATATCGCCGATAGTGCCCAATATCGCCGAATGTGCCAATATCTTTGTCAAAAAACTTTCGGCGATATGGCCCCCCTGTATAACAAAATAAATAGTTTGTGGGAGAACTAGATAAAAAAAGACTACCGAGCAAAAAATTAGCTTCTAGATAAAAAGTTTTAATCGATTTGAAAACTTAGTTACTGATGTATGTTTTGACGCTTTCAATTTGTAATGATTTTTTGGTGCGACCACTTGGTGCGACCACATGGCGGCACCGATACTGAATGGAACGAAAACCAAATTGATTGAAATCATGATTTGGCGAAATATATTTCAATCAATTTTGAGTTTTCTTCCAATTCAGTATCGGCAATGCGCCGTGTGTTGCACCACATGGATGCACACCAAAAAAATATCTTCAATACAAAGTTGAAGGGTCAAAACATAAATTGTATAATTTGCAAATCGATTAAACCTTGTATCTAGAGCTAATTTGTGTGCTCGGTAGTCCTTTTTTTCATCTCTACGTTCTCCCACAAACAATTTATCTAAGGTAGTACACAGGGGGGCCATATCGCGCGAAAAGCTATTTTTGACCAAAGATTCTGCACACTTCGGCGATATTGGGCACTTATACGGCGATATATGGGAAAAATAAATTTCTTTCGGTCAACAAAATGCAAAAACGCGTGGGCGTTGG
>SCLH01000331.1:187242-204198 GCA_004367855.1 Oikopleura vanhoeffeni | reverse complement strand
TTTTTTGATATTTCAAAAATCATAATTATTCGACTGAATCTATGGAAAAAAAAGGTTATTGTTATTTGTGACAATTCTGTTTTTGGGCATTCATAAATAAATCAAAAGTTTAAAAATAACGTCGAAAACCTGTAGCAGTATTATTGACTACCACACATTGACATTATAATCTCCTGGTTTTTAACGCCAATGACAAGAAATTTGTTCATCGATAAGAAGTTTATATCTATATATATGATGAACAGTTGATTCTTGAGAAGAAATTTTCCGCAAATTTGAATTAATGATCTGAGGTTATCGACCATTTTATTTTTGTACAAACAAGCAGTCAGCATTTGAGTAAAAAAACAGAAGTGAAAATTTTTTTACCGAAATAAACATTCAAACAAACAACTGGATCCTAGTACCTATTATTGTTTTCCAGTTTTATAAAATTCTTAAATCCAATGTTTTTTTACGTCAATTATTATGGACAAATAATTATAATAACTTTTTGTTCTCATAAATGTATTCATCAAAAACGACAATTTCCTTTCAATAAAGTTGTGGTCGCAAACCAACCGCATGTGCTTTTATTCAGCTCAGAACAAACGTTTGAAAATCACTAAATGGCGTGGGGTACTCCCTTAAAGCGATTGAAACCATGAAACTTTTCACTAACTGCCTTTTGCGCTGAAAAAATAACTTAGCCACAAAATAAAATTTTACAGAAGACTCGCATATGGAAGATAATGTCCGGAACAAGAACACGGTTTTCATGTTCCGGGTGATTCGCTTCAAAACATGAATTACGGACCGTAATTTACGGTATAGTAACGGAAATAACTCCATGAAATTATAATATTTTAAACGTCAAGATAAGATAATGCTACACAGAGACTTTCTTTGAATTGCATTACCAGTCAGTTGTTATCGATAACATATTAACAGGGGAGGGGGCCTGTAATCAATCTACTTTAATCAACTTTCATTTGATTGCGTTTGATGGAATATGAAATTCTATGCATTTTGGAGATTCACGTCATTCAAACCTATCGTGAAACTTCTTATAAAATTGAAAAATTGTTTGACATATGACGTCATTTCCAACGCCCACGCGTTTTTCATTTTTTGACCGAAAGAATTTATTTTTTCCCATATCGCCGATAGTGCCCAATATCGCCGAATGTGCCAATCTCTTTGTCAAAAAACTTTCGGCGATATGGGCCATATCATATGGCCCCCCTGTATAACAAAATAAATAGTTTGTGGGAGAACTAGATAAAAAAAAGACTACCGAGCAAAAAATTAGCTTCTAGATAAAAAGGTTTAATCGATTTGAAAACTTAGTTACTAATGTATGTTTTGACGCTTTCAATTTGTAATGATTTTTTGGTGCAACCACTTGGTGCAACCACATGGCGGCACCGATACTGAATTGGAACGAAAACCAAATTGATTGAAATCATGATTTGGATACACCAAATGGATAAAGTATGGAGCGAAGCCCCAAAATGATGAAAAAAACAAATAATAGTTTTTAAAATGAAGTTTCCTGAATTTTTTTGGACAATAATATGTTCAGTTACAAAAATTTCTTGCGATTAGTTGTTTGAGTAATACTCAATGAGTATATTCATTTCATGTCCGAATAAGTAGTCTTCTCTTATTTTCAAAATGAGAGCTATCATCTTCACAAAACCATCCATTTTCCGACGCTACCTTTTTATTTTCATAAACGTATAATAAGCCACAAGAAGACTGTTCTTCGAATAACCACGTGAGTCGTGTACAAGACGGTCTTTTCAACAGCTATTCCACATTGCCGGCTTATACACCACCGCACTATTTTCCTTTGTGCGTCTCTTCATTTTGGAGGTGCGACCAGAAGGAAGTTTCGGAACTTAAAGACGCTTAGCGACTATCCCATCACTCATAAGGTGACTTTTTGACTCTCAACGTGATTTTAAGATTCTTGCCGAAATATTACTTTCTACCACAATTTGAATAAACAAAGGTTCATCTTTAGCAAATTTTACATGTGTCCAAAACTGAGGCCTTATGTTTCAATTATTCTATTTCAGTGATTTAACTCAAACTTGTGACAAATCACCGGGACAAAATAAAATTTTGAGACCAAAAATCATTTTTCAAAAACAAAGTTGATGTGATAGCTAAGAGAAACAAGAAATATTACACTGGGTACCCTTATCCTTGCGCACCCTTATCCTTGCGCACCCTTATCCGTACGATGTACCCTTATCCCTACGATTTTTGGTCGAGATGAAAACGCTTATAAGCCTAAACGCCTATGTGGACGTGTACCCTTATCCGTACGTTGTACCCTTATCCGAAAGATTTTTGGCCGAGCTGAGATGTACGTATAAGGGTACAATCAGTGTACGAAATACTTTCAAAAGATATCAAAAGTACAAGTTTTTCTGAAAAACAGTAATTTTGGTCATTTTCTGACTGAAAAAGTATATTTTTTTTGAAAATACACTTATTTCCATTTGTGAGGGAATTAATAAACGTTGACCGAAAATTTTTTATTGAAATTTTGACCACTAAAAAAATCCTAATCCCAAAAAATTTATATTACTATTATTTACCAACTCAGTTTAAATCGATATTCTCAGGCAAAAATTGTCGAAAAAATCCCAGGAATTCCATCACTCATAAGGTCACTTTTTGATGTGATTTGAAGATTCTTGACGAAATATTAACTTTATACAACAATTTGAATCAACAGAGGTTCATCCTATAAAATTTTTTGCATGTGTTTAAAACTGAATTCTTATTCGTCAATTTAAGACAGCCACTTATTTACCCTTAGTAGACCTAACATGTGATAATGCAGATTATTTTAGCTGACTTATTTAAAAAATAGTTATTATTAACCACCAGATTTTATAGGCAGTTCAAGGTTTTTTTTACCTACGGGATTTAAGTATTGAAAATGTAAGTTATTTATTTTTGAACAACGACAATCGAAAATGACAAATAACTTATTTTTAAAGGCATTGATTTCTTAATGTCAGGGTTATTTTTATGACAAAATTAGTAAAACCGTTGCCGTCAAACGACTAAGGGGTTATGTGACATAACTTATGTCACTTTTCTTTTGTCTTCCCCCATTTTTTATCTGCTTGATTGCTAGCCAGTAAAACGCCACAATATTAAAACGTCTCACTTATCAATTTTTGGCGTTTACTTTTTTGAGTAAATCGCTCTAAAGTATCTTAAAATTTAGTACTATGGCTTATTTATTATGAGACAATTTTTCGGGACACAAGATTGTTATTACTGAATTCCAAAATATCGATGTCAAATTTGTTAAACGTGAAAATCCATTCCAATCCCAGAAAATCCGACAGATTGTTAAAATTACCAAAATATCAAACATGAACATGCGGTTCTGAATAAACATCTTTTTGTCGAACTTATTGAGATATAACTTGCGGTTGATTACTGGCAAATCACTGTAATGCTATACGAGGACGCACCTTAAAAAATGGTTCAGCTAGTTGAGTATACGATAACACCCGTTACAATTATACTACCAAAACGAAAAGTTTAGTCTGCTATAACATAGTTATCACCAAAATATAAAACTGTGTGTTAACATGGTGCCATACCCCCTGGTTGTGATTAGGGCCTATTCACTTGACTCGAAACCAGCATTTTGGTATTCAAATCATTCTTATTTTAGCGACTGCCCAGATATGACAAATATATTATTATTACATTTTTCCCAGTTTTAACCCTCGCATGCAGCAACCCCGCAATTTAACCTGACCGGTTAACATCCTTTTAGGATTGGTACCAGAAGTGAACGGCATGCCGAGGTAGAGATAAATAGGAATCACTCGCCCATTTGGCGTTTCAAAAATCATTCGATCGTTTAATTTAAAACAAAAGATATCTGAAATTAAAATTCGGATTTTCAGACTTTTCCTTTAATTATTTTCTTTGCTCACCGTCAGGTGTTTCGAAAAAGATCGACCTAATTGGTCGTTAAATTTCGTTAAATTTGAATTTAAAAAATAAAAATTCCTTATTGTTTTTTTTGAATTAATATTTATTCAAAATTATTGCCAGTGTTAATTTTTTTGTATTTTTTTATTTTTGAAGGAATAATTCAACAAACGAAATTTTCGGGTGAAAAGGTGATGCTAAAGTGTATTAGGATGTTGAAATTACACGGGATTTTGTCGAATCCCACCAAAAAAACGACATTTGTGAAAATAAAGTGGGTTTTGCCGATTCTCATCCCAAAAACGGCTGCCTCGCATTTTCAGGAGATTTAGCCGATTCTCATTTAAAAAACGGCTCTTTTGTTATTAGTGTTTTTTTTGTTTTTTTCATCTATAAAAAAACCGCCTTATTTTCACATTTTTGCCCGATTTGACAAAATACTGTCTCGGGTCGGTTCTGCAAGGATCAAATCTTTTGGCGGCCGTGGTCACCGACCGTCAATCAGCCAAGAAAATAAAATTTCTCGATTTAAATTTATTTTTGAGCACAGGGTTACGCAGCGTAACTTACGCTTCACGCTTTTCAAAAAAAGATTTTTTTTAGTTTATCCAGTTAGCGCTCGTCACGATTTCAGTCAACTTAAGAACCGATTTCCGAATCAACCCGTCCGAATTTCATCAAAGAAACCAATTTTGTCCACTATTCCCGCGAATAGGTCCTGGAGGCTGTTAACATGGTGCCATACGGTATGGCCCATACCCCCTTGTTGTGACTAGGGCCTATTTCGCTTATTACTGCTTTCGACTCAAAACCAGCATTTTGGTATTCGAGTCATTCCTATTTTAGCAACTGCTCAGATATGACAAATATATTATTATTACATTTTCCCCGGTTTGAACCCTCGCATGCAGCAACCCCACAATTTAACCCGACCGGTTAACATGTGTTTAAATATTTATTTTTCAAGTACAAATTTTTGCAATCTTGAGGCCACAAAATACATTTTCTGAGCATACCAGGTGTTGAATAGGTGCCAGATGGCGCGCTGGGGATCATAAACCTGTACATTTTTTGATATATATTATACAATCAAAGCTTTCCTTTATTTAATTTGGACTTTGTCGGTTCTGAAAATATACAAATTGCAAGTATATTCAGCTTAATTTTCATAAATAACCTACGGACAATATTTTGATATTTATTACATATTTTTATAGTATTTTTAGTAACTTTAAAAAAAAAACTTCTGCTGCATTATTTGCTCACCCTTAATTTTCGTTTCAAGCTTGAACAGCCCATTTTCGAATGATCAAACGGCCTCTGACTAATGCCAAATTGCTTTTCCCAGTTTCCCTCACATAATCAGGTCCATTGTCATTTTTTTGCTTAATTAACTATGGGTCCAATTTTCAGAGAATTTAATTTCGCGAGGGAACCCTTAAGGGAGGGTAGCAGCGATGTGGCAGATTGGTACATTTTTCGGAGTGATTTTTGAAAGAAAAAAAAATGTGAAAAATTTTTATTTTATTTTTATCTAAAATGAAAGGTTCATACTTGCTAACGTTTATATTTTTAAATTTTTACATACTTAAGTATCTGTAAAAATATCAAAAACCACTTTTCATTACAACTCCATTTTCAACTTGACCGATATGGATTTTTTTTAAAGCCGATATTTATAAACTTCAGACATTGTCGTGTAATGCACTAATTAGTGGGAGAATCATTATCCCATGCAAAATTTCTTAAATATGAAAGTTTTTTTTTCCATGAAAAAATAGAGAAAAACCACTTTTTAGGAAAAAAACATTGACCTTCAATTGAGTTTAAATATAAAAAAATGTCTCGACTTCTTAAAGTTAAGTACCTTACACCCGCATTTTATACCAATTTTTTAAATAATAAAATTTTTATAAATTGCGTGCCAAATGGCACAAACCGGTTCCTTAAGCAAGTGTTGTAATCATCAGAAGTTCAGAACGATATTCACTTGACCTTGCATCGTGAAATACGGAAACAAAATATGTACCAGAACTTTCACAAGTGATTCGGCCTGATTTTTACAGAGATTTCAAAAAAACCTAATTAAAATTTTGGACTTGATTTGCGCGGAAATTTTCATATAATTTCTAAAGAGTCGACAACAAATGACAAAAAAAAACATTTCATGATTTTTCAAACAGCAGTCAGAAAATATGTTAGACATGCATGAAAAAGTTAAAGTGGCTATTTTTTTCGTGTTTATTCAGATTTCATAAAATTAATCAGAGAAAAAATTTTGGACGAAAAATGCTTAAAATTTTCATAATGCTTTTGAATTTTTTCGAAAATTTTACGAATTATAAAATAAAAGTTTGAACTCAATCGTTCCTTAAATAGATAAAAAACAGTTTAATGAGCTGCATACCATTTATTGTGGTTCAGCTAACGTTAATAAGCACAAAAAATAAACAACTAATTATTTTCGTAAGTTAAATTGACGCCAGTCTGCCACATCGCTGCTACCCCCTTAAGAGTGTCAAAAAGCCAAACTTTATCACTAGAGCTCCAAAAAACTCTTTCTTGGTTGCATTGCAACCGTTGCAATCATGTTTTTTAGAAGTTTTGGCTCCACTACACACAATTAGTGCTGAGGGGGTTAGTTTTGCAAATAAATCAAATATTTATCAAGATCATTTTTTTTGAAATTAATAATTTCAGAGAACTTAGCGAAGAAATTTTCTAAAATTTTTAATTTGTAGAAAACATTCGTTCGAATATTTTTTGACTAAATTTTTGTTTCGAAATTTTGTCGAAGTATTATATCAAAATTCAAATGAGTTTCAAATTAATAGTACATTATTTATAAGCGGTGTTCGAAAACGGGATGAGTTTTCGATCCCGCCCGGTCCCGACTCATAATTTATTGTTTCAATCCCGATCCCGACCTAAGTCGAAATTTCCAATCCCGATCCCGTTTTAGAACACTGGTTATAAGTACTTATAATTAAAAGTGAAAATTCACAAATCCAAAAAAATCTAGCAATATTTTTAAAAGAAACAACACTTTGAGTTTTTTTTGCAATCATTTCGGAAATTTCATTGTACTGAGTTTAACATGCAGCCTGAATCAGGCTGCCTGATGTATAAAAAGTAGGCTGAATAATAAAAGCTGATATTGAAGCTTTGACATGTTTTAGAAGTGAACGTTATAAATTACTTTCAAGGGTTATTTCCATCTTTTTATGAGATTAACGAGTTTATAAAACATAATTCCGTGGTAGAAAGTGACTTAGACTTAAAATTCCACGTTTCAATTCTTTTAAGGGGGTACCATAAACTCGGCAGACTGGAGTCAATATAACTTACGAAAATAATAAGTCAGTATATTTCTTCATGCTTATTATAGTTAGCTGAACCAATATAAATATGTTTAAGCTTGATAAAATAATTTTATCCATTTTAGGAAAGATTTTAGTTCGAATTTTCATCTCTGAAATCGTAAAAATTTCAAAAAAATCCAAAACATTATGAAAATTTTCCGCATTTTTGGTCCAAAATTTTTACTGTTTTGTTCATTCAAATCTGAGGGTAAAAACCAAAAAAATAGCCACTTTTTACTTTTTTCATAGATGCCTACATATTTTCTGACCTCTGTTTGAAAAATCATAAAATTTTGATTTTTCATCGACTTTTTTAGAAATATTATGAAAATTTTCCCCAAATCAAGACCAAAATTTTTTATTAGTGGTTTTTTGAATTCTTCATAAAAAATCAGGCAAATCACTAATTGAGTTTTCTGGTNTCTATTAAATCTCCGTATGTCAACTAATGAGTTGGTCGCGCGATTATCATTTTTCAACTATTGATGAAATTTTTAACACTTGGCTGTACACTCGATAAGTTCCATTCGGCACTCAATTTTTAAAAATTTTTATACTAGCGAAAAATTCCCAATATAATTGCAGGTGTAAAAGGCGCCATTTCTTTTGATTGTCAGGACATTTTCGATATCAAAACGAAATTTAAGGTCAATTTTTATCTCAAAAGAAGTTGTTTTTCTCTATTTTTTGCCATTTTTTACCGTTTTTTATGGAAAAAAAATTGATATTAAAATATTTTTCGTATGTGCAAAATTTGTGAGCTACTTTTCAGCGCACTACACTCGAAAATGGCTGAAGTTTATTTATATCGTCTTAAAAAAATTCTATAGTCGGGTTTAGTTGGAAATGAATGTACAGTGAAAAGTAGTTTTTTTATATTGTTACATGTACTCAGTTATGTTAAGAAAACTAAAATAGAAACGTTTGCAAGAATGAACACTTTTATTGAAGATAAAAAGTAAATGAATAAATTTTCCACTTTTTTTTTCATATATATTGCTTAGAAAAAATGTACCAATCTGCCGGACTTATGGTCTCCTCTGTGATAATAACAAAGATATTTTTAATCGTTCCACCAGAATTCTGGAGCGAACAAAAATTTGTCGAGTCAAAATTTGTAGACACATCAAAAATTTTGATTCAAAATGCATACTTTTCAACTGAAATTTCAGGTCAAAAACTTGTAAAATATTATATGACTAAACATTGATGAAAGATTACGAAAAGTTACCAAAAAAAAAATTAATTGACGATATCTCTCGAATTTCCTTGAGCCAAAAAAGTATAGTATAAAATTGTAAAGCTATTTCTGAAAGGAAATCGAATGAATTTGACAAATAAAAAACCTGTTTTTTGAAATAATTTAGGATTGGTCCATCAAATATTTCCATCGCCTTGAGGTAGAAATAATATCATAATTATCTACAGATAAAATTCATTAAAATTATAGAAAAAAACTATTTTTGTGTTAAAAAACACATTTTTCTTCACTTTTACGATTTCGACTTGACCAAGTGGATATAATTTCCGAACCAGAAAAGTGAGGAAAAATTATTTTTTAAACAAATAAAAAAATAATTGTGAAAGAGTTTAGGATTGGAATTTTCGAAAATTCGTGTGTAATTTACTATGGTAACGGGCGCGCTAAATGCTCACTAAGTGCCAATCGGCACTGTCTGCGTACCGAGATTAACGGATAGTTAATTTCTGGCTCGGAAGCCCCAGTTATAGTTATGACTCAAAACTTATGACCTACATTTCAATGCCAACGCGTTTGGTTATGTCAAGGTCGTAGTCAGTCTATGAGGTATGCGAAGGTGTGAGTTTATAATTAGAAGACCATGAAAATATTGAACAATTTAGCCTTACATGTGTCTCACACATTTCAAGATGTCCTTTTCCGGTTAAATAATTATAACCCTCGCCCAACTTCAACAAAATTAAAATTGCTACTTTGATCGACTACTCGCTCAAACTTTCTTAGACAGCTTTTTAAAACTTGAGTCTAAGAGGAGTTGAGTCAATTAGTTAACCCTCTCAAGCACAGAGCCATAAAAATGCCTTTCATCGTTTTTTAAAAGACCGTAAATGACAACAATAATTAAAATAAAAGTTTAAGGTTGAAATCGCTCATAAAGTTTGGGATTAATTTATGAAAATGAAAATAGAAGGTTTTTCTGATGAGTCGAATGGAAATATATTTTATACTACTTTTTTCTAGATTCTTCGCAAAAAATCTTAAAACACCTGGTAATAAGAAACCGGAAATTGGATATTATTCTTGAGGAAGTCACTTGTTAGGAAATTTGATTTCTACTTTTTAACAGTTAATTTTTTGTTCTGAGGTCTCTGACTGACTTTTTATTTTTTCTTTGAGAGTAAACTCCTTCTAAAATCAGAAATGTTAAATGTTGAAAACAGTTTAATGGGGTCGGTGCATTTTGACAGATACAGATATGGGCTCTTGATGAAAAACTTTTTACTGGGATTATATATTTTTCTCAATATACCACCAAAGTGATGTTTTATACTCCAGGCAACTTTTGTAACTAAAGAATTTTCGAGTTATTACTTTTTAAGAAAATTTTGAGTTCGAATTAAACTTTTCGAATTCCACAAATTATGAGAAATTTTTGAAAAAAGGTCCGAGCATTATAAAAAATTGCCTTATTTTTCCATCAATTTTTTTTACAGTATTTGTTTCAAATCAACGAAAAAAACTCTTCAAAATGGTCATTTTTACTTTTCGCGTA
Source organism: Oikopleura vanhoeffeni (assembly GCA_004367855.1). Taxonomy (NCBI): domain Eukaryota; kingdom Metazoa; phylum Chordata; class Appendicularia; order Copelata; family Oikopleuridae; genus Oikopleura; species Oikopleura vanhoeffeni. The sequence goes on along the minus strand of SCLH01000331.1, from coordinate 194,126 downwards.
GGTAACCACATATTTTTTATATGATATTTGAAAAATGATATGACATTTTTTGGGATTTTCGGTCGAAACTATTTGGAAATATTTCGAAAATTTTCCTCATTTCTTGTTCAAAAATTTCAAAATTATTTTAATGAAATCCTTAGCTGCAAATATTAGGAATGGCTACTTTCACTATATTCAAATATGTCCTTGTTTTGTTTCTTCGCGCTTGTTTATACTCTGAATCATACTTTTTGGAACAAAACTACAGTTTGGCAGAAATCCATCGAAGCCATCTTTTGTTCAGAATTTAAAAAAAATTAATCACACTCAAACTTGCGAAATTGGTAAGCCGACCCATCAACCGTGTAAAATTTAATAAATTATACTCATGCAAAAATATATTTCTTTCGATGTGCTAAAATTTCGTTTTTTTTGTCTTTTTTCCAAAATTTTAATTTTCGATTTCGACGTTAAAATCGTATAAATTCAAATTACATAAATTTTCAACGGTCGTCAAGACCATTTTTCAGGGCTTCTAGTGAATAAAACTAGAAAATAAATTTTACTGTAATTTAGACATCTTTGATAGCAAACGCACGTTTTTTGAGTGTTTTTTCAAAAGACGATTTATAAAGTAAAATATCTATCTGTGAAAAAAATTCAGGATTCAAAAAGTAAGCTCAAAAGTGGCAACTTTTGTTCGAAAACGTTTTTATCCGAAAATTTCGAAGTGGCAAAAAGTTTCTCATCAAGAGAAAAAATTCAAAGTGCAAATCTGCCAAAATGGCACCGAACCCCTTAGGGGGTTCTATAGGCAAAATGGACTTTTTGAATTGCTTATTTCTCTCAGGCATAGACATAGGAATTGAATAAACATTTCTGATAAGTTAGTTCGTAATCTCTGGAAGACGTTTTGAATCATATTTTTAAGATAGCATGTTGAACAACCGTAAATGAGGTTAACCAGAGCAAAAAATTTCTTGAAAAGCTTGTATTTTTTTTCGTCCTCTATTTTAGGAATGTTTCAAAATTCGACATTATCTGCGAAATTCAAAGGCAAAAAAAAACTGTTATTCCTTTTTTTTAATTTTATTACTAAAAAGGTATCAAAGCTGCGAGAAGCACTGTTTTTGCTATTTGGCCACAGAAAGTTGTATTTTTTTTCATGCTACATGGAAAACTATTTTCCGTGCACATTAGTTTTCGTAATAATGTTAACAAAACTGTTTATGCCTGATGTAACGATTTCATTTTTTTAACTCCCGGAGTACGATTTAGAAATTTATTTTTTGACATCAATGTCATCGTATGCCATTTTCAAGTGTACCAAACGATTCGTAAGTTGAATGTTTCTGGAAACGGTTTATAAACTATGGCGAAATATGTAACCGTTCGAGCCGCGAAAGCAAGAAAACATTTTTTATTTTCGACACTCAGAAAAAATTTTAATATTTCTTTTTTCCAAAATTTTGCCATTTTTATTCAATTTTTAGTTTTTATAACTAATAGCCACGTTGAGTTCAAAATTTGTAAAATCAGACCTCTAGCTCGCTTAGTTAGAACAGATACGACGTGCTATAGACCTATATATATCAAGAATTGGGTAGGTTTTCACACCTATTTTTTTTTTAGATAAAAATAAATAAATTTGATCAAAAAAATTTAAATAAAAAAATTTAAGGTCTTATTGAAAAATGAAATATTAAATACATAAATTAAATTTTGTTGATCATTTTGTGTGAAAATTTGAAATTATTTAAAAAATTAAAATTGTTAGAAAAAACAAATATTTTATTTTAGAATTATTTGTTTAAAGCAAATGCAAATTTTGAGCAGCTGAAATTTTATTTGTAATTGTATAAAATTGCATTTTTTTAACAAAAGTTTGAATATTAACCTAAAAATGTTTTTGTTTTTTAACAAAAGATCTTAAATTTCTTATCATAATTCAAATTTTTTGCGATTTTAAATTATCTATTTCGCGTTTTCAGTAGGATTTTATAAAAGAATTAAATTTTTTAAAGAATCAAAAATCAGTTAAATAATTTAAAATTAATTTCAAAATGAACAAAACCGTACGTTTTAATTAAAAATTGTAGTTAATTTCAAATTATTATCATCGGAATTTGATGTCTTTAATTTGAATACATTTTACAATTTAGAATAAAATTCTCATTTTTGTAAGACAGCCAAATTGGCTGAGCCAATCTTTATGTTAGATTACAGTTTTTTTCAATTTTTTGCAAAATTCGATAATCCAATTTCTGATACTAGTGTTATTTTAAATATCTCAATGAGTTTTTTTCAGTTTCGTACCTAAATTCCGAATTTTATACCAATAATCATTTTGGGGATGCGCAGCATCACCAAAATGTTATATTTTAAATAGAACAATTTTGCCTTATCATCAGGGGGAGATGTTTGTGATATCGGTAGTCTGGTAACCTCTCGAAGTTATTCTCGGGTAAAAATTGGTAGTTTAGCTTGAGGTGCAAAATTATTTCGATTAAAAAGGCGATTCAAATTAAAGCGAAAGAGAATGAACTCAAAATTCTTCAAATGAAAATTTCAAAATTTACCTGCCAAAAACAAGAGCTGCAAATGCTAAAAATCCAAAATTTAAATTTTCAAAAAAATCAACCGTGAGCTACGATTCGATATTTCGGCTGATAAAATCTTAATTAAACCAGCTGCATGATGATCTGGATAAACTAAAACACGAAGAAATAACGATAAAATTTTAACGTTATTGCTCTTCATAACCAATTACATTTATAGTTTTTCATTTCAGACGAGGTCTTTAAATTATCTGAGTTAACTTTTTTTTACCTGTTCCTCAAAATAATGTTATGCCATAAAAGTTTATTTTCACACCTCAAGCTTAATTCACTCAATTATTCAAGGAAGGCGTTTTGTACCAGACCATCCTAACACTGCGAGGCGTACACTACCGCTATCACGAATGCTATCAGCTCGGACCAGGTGTTGTTTCAAAAGAAACTCACCCAATTTTTCAAAGACTATTATATCTATAATTAAATCTCCAAAAACGGTTACTATCGATCAAAAAAAGCAGAAATTGTTCTATTTAGCTTGAGATAATCAAATAAATTTTTATTTCCAGAGAAACATTCATATTCCCGATTATAATTTACAATTTTTCTTTCTTTATGAGTTTAAGATGCCTTTCAAAAGGTGCTAGATGGTCCGCGCTAGTCACGACGCTCGTCTTGATGAACTTGAAAATGTCTGAGACCAAAAGGATTTAGATAGAAGATGAATCAATTCTTGATATAAACTATAAAAAACGGGGCTGACGCCCCCGTTTTTTATATATATATACTCAAAATAGCTTATTTCGAATTTTATAAAAAAAACATCCAAAATATTAAATATTTTGAAATTTTATCTCTTTATAAATATAAACAGATACGCGGAGATCAAAAATTGTAAAATACAGTCAATTGGATTTTTATTACAAAAGATATAGGCTGCCTATAGAACCCCCTTAACTTTGCCTTTCCACAGCGGAAATGAAATGCTCAATATTTTTATTGTCTTCATATAAATATATCAAAATTAAAGTCTATCCTTTATCTCAATGACGTGACCATAATTGAATCGCTAACACCTTAACTTTTCCGATAACATGTGTTCAAAGTCGAGCCAAAAAAGTGAGATTTGATAAATGTGGTACTATGCGGAATTTTACTCAGGATGTCTGTAGTTTGTTGATCAAAATGATGACATATATTTTAACAAAAATTCGAACAAAGAAAATTCTGACATAAAAGATATTTTTAAGCAAAAATACATCTTATCAAAAAAAATTTCTGACATAACAAATATTTTATAACATCCAAATGCTGAAAAATTTTCCGTTCAATTTCTTAAAATAGCTTTTTACATATTTTCTTACAAACTTGAGTTTAAGCGGTTTGAGCCGATTAGTTAAACGTTTCACTATCAGCGATTAGACTCAGGATGCCTGTAGTTGTTAGCCAAAATATTGCAACGTATGTTAATTTTTGAAATATCCGGAACGAGGCAACTGATCCTTAATCAATTATTATTTTTGACTACTTATATCAAGTTGAAAAACAATTAATGAAATATCGACGTTGTACCAAATTTTCATCAAGCAATAAATGATTAGAAAATTAAATAAACGTTGAAACCAATTTTCTCGTAAAATTTAACCATATTCGGATTATATAAGCGCTTATTATTTAAAAATAAGAATTGACAATATTTTAAACTTATTGCTTGCAAAGGAAAGCGAGTTTTCATGGTAAATCGTTGACAGTTGCCACAGAAAACTTTCAGCTTGAAAATTCACCGATTCCATGATTCTTTTCGAGTCAAAATTAAAGATTTGAAAAAGTTAAGAAATTATTTTGTCTTTTGAATGATTACTTTCACAAGACTCTTTTTATGTTTGAATTTATCAACTTCATACTTTACTTGAATATAATCAAAAACAATTATTTTGGGAGATAATCTCATGCCTTCATTGAAAAAATATGGTGATTTTGAAGCTTTGGTAATGAAACTTTTGTTCATGAGACCTTGCCTCAAAAATTAAATAAATTTGAATTTTGTAATTAATATCTTACTTTTTGTGATCATCAAAAATAAATTGCCAAACCAAATTTTTAGATCAGTCACGTTGCTATGTAGCGTATATAAACCATATCTCTAAATAAATTATTATGAATTTTTTGACTACTTATATCAAGTTTAAAAACAATTGATGAAATATTGCGTTTTCCAAATCGGAGTTGTGATTCATGAAGGATTCCATAGTTATTCAATAAACAACATATTCAGATAATTGAGAGTTAACCAAAAAAAACAATACCATAAAACATAATTTGACCATAAAATACAATCGTTGAACTCAGAACTTGGCTTCTAGCGCTAACCCTCAAAGATAATTTCCGAAAATTATATATTTTGGCACCTTTGCAGATATGCTGTCAATTCAAGTGTGTTTTATGGATATTTAAATTATCAACATGTTCGTTAAATCAAGTAAGTTTAGGCAGGTACTTTGAAACTAAGCTGTTTAATTCATCGTTTTTGCACGTTTTCTAACCATTTTGTCGAGTAGTCGAGAATATATAATTTCAAAAATTTTGCAGTCAATTTTTATAAATTTTATTTTTGAAAAAAATTCCTAATTAAATTTCGGGTGTTATAGGGGTCATCATGTTTGATAGTAAGAACATTTTTAAAGAATAAAGCGCAATTTTGGGTCGATTGTTTCCTCTGAAAAAGCTGTTTTTCTATATTTTCGGTCACTTTTGACCATTTTTCATGAATGAAACTTTGATATTCATGAAATTTGTTAATATGCAGAATGCGTCACCCCTTTTTCAGCGAATAACACCCAAAAATGAAATAAATGCCCGATGAATGCCTCTTAAATCAAGACTCTTGATTCAAGAGTCTCGATAGAAAAATACTCATTTTTTAGATGAACGGTATTTAATCCTTGCACACAAATCAATAACAATAAATCTTATTTATTCTTCGTTGGGGAGTCTTTGACTTTACTTTGCTTGACAATTTTTTAATTTTATACAAAAAAATATGCCGTATTTTGAGTACATTTTGATTCTGAAAGAGTATAAATTATGCAAGTGATGACATAAACTAAAATATCTGGGAAATTAATTGTCTTAATTAAACGCTTTTCAGATATAAATTCATTTTTTTTTGACTTAATCAAATAGCTGTCCAGTGCTATGTATGGGAAGTTAATTCAGCTCTGACATAAATTATAATTGTATTTGAAATCTATTAATTTTGCTCTAAGTTAAATTTTAGAAATGAATCAACGGTTTTGAATAGCTTAATTCCCGTTTACTGGGCCTTCTTCGATATAACCTTTTTACCAACGAAACTCCATCTCAAAAACGTTTTCTTTGATTCCATATCGCGAGTCTCGAATCCCACTAATGTTGTCTAAGTGATTGTCTTAGGATTGCCTTGAGTGTTACAACCGATCAAATTTATCGTCAAATATCAAGCACTCTTGCCGATAATCTTCTCCAAGCAGTTACTAAAGACAACATTAGTGGATTCGAACACGCGCTATAGAGATAGTAAACGTTTTTGAGATGGAGTTCCGTTGGGTAAAAGATATCTATCTAGTCAGTGAGTGTGTTTGGCGTGATAGATTTCGCGTCATAAATCTTATACCTCTTGTCCAGAGTAATTCTTGTCAGTTATTAAAGAGCAGTTGGCGTAGAGTAACGCGGCTCGATCATGGTCTCGTCACCCTGGGTTTGATTCTATGACTACAAGATTTTGTATGGTAGATCCACGCACAAGTGAATCTGACAAAAGTCGAATTTATCAGGAACATTCATCAAGTTTTGTGTCAATCAGACTCACATGAGGACAATGCCTCATTGCAGTTTTTCACCAGACAATTTCAGGAAAATCATCGATCATTAAAAACTGAAAAACACGGACCATGAAACACGGACAATGTTACATGGTGCTTTTATCGGACATTTTGGAGCCTATTGTCCTTGTTAACAATGTTGAGAAAAAAAATGTGTTTTCATATCGATGAATCACCTTTGAATAAGATTTTACTTTTTTATTAACAATATTCAAAAAGTAACTTAAAAATGTACCTTTAAGTTAACAAGAAAGCTAACCTTTATAGACAAAACAGTTGTTCAAAAAATCTCTTAACCCTCCATAAAACAATCCTTATTAATAAGCAGTTTTTGACAATCACAATATAGCAACATCGAAATTACGTCAAAATCTAACATGTGAAATATCAGCGATGATCAACTATGCTATTAGAAATGCATTTAAATTGGCTCTGAGAAATCGTCAATTTTTCATAAAATTTTTAATTGAACTCGGAAAAAATCGCT
>SCLH01000331.1:138646-164497 GCA_004367855.1 Oikopleura vanhoeffeni | reverse complement strand
TTTTTTAATAAATATCAATATTTTTCTGAGTTCAAAAATGAGGTCGGTGCATTTTGACAGATTTGGACTTTTTTCAATTTTTTTCTCTTGATCGGAAACTTTTTGCTTCTTTAAAATTTGCCACTTTTGAGCTCACTTTGTTTAATCCGATTTTTTCAGATCGATTATTTTTACTTTATAAATTGTCTTTTGAAAAAACACTCAAAAAATCGCGCGTCAATTATCGAAGGGGTCTAAATAACAATACAATTAATTTTTATTTATTAGAAGCTTTCGACCACCGTTGAAAATTAATTTAATTTGAATTTTACGATTTTTACGTCAAAATCGAAAATTTTGAAAAGAGACGAAAAAACCGAAGCACATCGAAAAATTTTTTTTTTCATGAGTTTAATTTATCAAATTTTACACGGTGGATGGGTCGGATTAGCAATTTGGCAAGTTTCAGTGTGATAAAATTTCTTTAAATCTGAATAAAATAGGGCTTCGAAAATGGTGAATAGGTGGATTATATTTTCAAACTTATATTTTCCTTAATTTTTCTGACGTACCGCATAACAATCGGAATATTACCAAAAATCGCGCGCCAACTAAGTTGAAAGTAAATGCAGGATTGTCAGCTTTGGATTGTTGATAGTTAAGATAAACTCTATTACCAGGGCGTATTCTGGCGGGATTACTGCGCATACAATGAAAACAAAGATTATGATTTAATCAATGATATCGAATAACTATACAATATATAATTATTTTTTAATATCGAATTTTTAACGATTTATTTTTTTTCTGAAAGGAAAACAATTACCAAAAAATCTTGGTTCCAATGCAATGACTCCCAATTTTTAAAAGTATATTCAGGTCTTAGAGTGTTTCAATTATGAAATCACTGAAGTGAATATGTATTCTTAAATATTTTTTTGTCAGATTTAATATTATAACTGGTCATAGCAGTGTCTGGTGTCAATAGTAATACAGGTAAAATTTTGTATAACGGTTTGCTATTTAATTTGTTCGATGGATAGTTCAAGTCTAGTATTATGTCTAGTTGGCGATGATAAGCCTCCGAGTATTTATTACTCTGCTCAGCAGTCTTTTTCATTATTTCCTGCCAATCTCGAGCGCCACCGCTCATCATCGGCCACGGCTTGCTAATCTAACATTACTATAACGGTTCATTAAGGATATTGATATGGTGCTCTTGATGAAAACTGTTTTTACTGGGTTTATATATTTTTTATAACACCAAAACTTGCCAAATTGGTTAGCCGATCTATCCACCACGTATAATTTGATAAATTAAACTCATGGAAAATTTTTTTTTTCGATGTGCTAAAATTTCGGTTTTTCCGTCTTTTTTCAAAAATTTAAATTTTCGATTTTGACGTAGAAATCGTATACAATTAAATTAATTAAATTTGAGCTGGTGGTCGAGACCGTTTTTTAGGGTTCCTAATTAATTAAAAAGAAAAACAAAATTTAACTGTAATTAAGACACTCTTGACGCGCGTTTTTGAGTGTTTTTTCGAAAGACGATTTATAATTTAAAAATGGTCGATCTGAAAAAAATCAGATTATACGAACTCAGCTCAAAAGTGACAATTTTACTTCGAAAATGTTTTTATCAGAAAATTCTGAAGTGGCAAAAAGTTTCCCATCAAGAGAAAAAAATTAAAAAAAGTGCAAATTTGTCAAAATGCACCGACCTCCTTAACCGGATATTCATAATTTTCTTGTTAAATTGTCAGTAACAGACTTTTTGAAAATAATTTTATGCTTTGATTACAAGTAAAACGGCACGTTTAGTATTAATACCTGTCGTTTCCTGGTCACTACCAGTGTATTATTATAATGAAATTGTCAACAATTAGAATCTTTAATCTTTCTTTCGAATTTTTTGCCCACTTATTACTTCCGATATAATCGTAAGTATCACAATATTTATGTTATTATTGATCTTGAAACGCATTATAATAATGAGGGTATTGTCTATCAGTTAGACTTTAGGTAAGAATTTAACTTTTTTAAAAATACCGTGTTGACATTATGAACGCATTTTTAATGCATTTTTTGCATTTTGCGGCGAGAAAATATCATCATAAATTAATCATTGGTACTAAACTGTTATCACGCACATAATACCACACATCCTTAGCCACTGCTGGCAGGCCAGTGTCAGCGTAAGGCATACCGGTTGCTCCAGGAAATATAGAAACTTTTAATTTTTTTTCGATAATTTTAAAATAGTCACATTTTTCCGACCATTTTGGCATCCACGTTTTCAAGCCTTATTGTACAAATTGAATAACAACTAAAAGTAATCTAAAATAATTTTGATCTATTAATTTTTCTCCATACATAATTAAATGATGTAGTTTTTTCTATTTTTATCAAATTTTATTGATTTTTTTTATTTATTATAAGACGTTTCAAAGAACAGTGGAGTTTTGCTGGAACACGATTAAATTAAGCTTTTTGTTTTCATTGTTGTTCATAACTAGCTTTAAGACTTTACGGTATAGTTGCCGATATCCCTTTATCACTTTTTGGTTAGAATGCGTAGCCACAACGTTAAAATCATACGTTAAAAGAAGTAGTGGCTACGCATTCTAACCAAAAAGTGATAAAGAGATATGGCGTTAAATTGTTCTGTCGTATTATAAAAAAACGATGTACCTGGGAAGGGCACCGAGCTAATCTGCTCGAAAAAAACGATCGGGTCCGAGCTAACCGATCAGATCGGTTTTTTCCGATCCGATCACATTTTTTGCCGCTCGTTTTTTTTTCGATCCGATCCTTCCCTGCTTTGGACTCCTGTATAAGGCAGTTTGACATCATAATTTTCTCTTAGTCAATTTTGTACAAATGAATTCGATACAGACTTCGCGGTCACTACGATTTCTTTCAAAGTTTTATGTAAAAAATTGTACTAATGCTAATTTGTATTTTCAGATGAATAAACTGTTCGGATCTTTCTGGGCGTTCAATCTAAACCAATTATGTCAGAAAAATAAAAGCTTTCAAATCAAATTGTTACGTAGCATATTTAATTTCATAATATAAGAAATTCTTATTACAAAGAAATAGAAAAAAATATCCCGTTTGTTTAACCATTAGTATAAATTGTATAATCTAGGTGCAACTTGGTTAGAATTTTAGGGTCGTGTCTTTTCAACCCAAATTGTCCAATCGTCGTTATTTGTCCCTAGTTTACATTGCCTAGGTGGGTACGAAAGATACGCTCGTGTTTTTCGTACCCAAATTAGTCTGAATCCAAATTGGTCTTTATGAAATTTTTTTGCGAAAAACACAACGTCATGATTATGCGTCACAAGGATGCTCGCGGAATTTCAGCGAATGCACTGGATCTCTGCATTTTTCATCCGCCGTATTATTATGAGTAACATATTAAAATAAAATTACGAAGTAACGGAATTAAAAATCATGAAAAAACCTTTTTTTGCCATTTAGTCGTCAGAATATGCCTTTTTAAAATTAAGTGACAAATTCGAAGCCGTTAAAAAACCTAGCAAGAAATTCTTTACAAAATAGGCCAATCACAAAGTTTTCTGAGAGCTTTCAATTATCGCCCTTATATATGGCCAGCACTGAGTATGTGGGTTAAGGGTATGGTGGTTCCTAATTTGACATATTCCCGATGAAACATTAGCCAAAAAAGGCTTCAAGGATATTATTCAGATTAGCCAGTTTGTACAACTAGCCTTCATCTTGCGTAAAACATGTGTCAAAACTTTTTTGCATGAATACACAATCAGACACATAAGCGAGACAGGGAGATCTAAGCCAAAACGGAAAATCTATCTTCTCTCAGATTTTACTTTGAAATATACCTGAATTTTTACATAACCTGTATAATTAGTATTACAAACTTCTATTCAGTGTTTTTGTCAATAAGTCCTATATTTTTCCTACAATAAGCGATTAACCACTGTTTTTCAGACTTTGTTCATCGGAAAATATATCTCCTACTAGGTTTTATTTCAAAATTCACTCAAATTTATGCAAAAGGTAGCTCAAAAAAAAATAAAAAATTATGTCTAGCCTCTTTTTTCAATTTTGACCCAAAACTCAAAATATGAATTTTTCAAGGTCACTTTTCCGAAAAAAAATTTACTTCGATTTTTTCCGACAGCAGGCTCAAAAGAAAGCTGGAGAAACACTGAAAAGAAAGTTGGCTAACATCAAGCAAAATTTTAAAGTTTCATGGGTCAAATTAGAACGAACGTAATGTTTCCACTTAATTTTGAACAAAATAACTAGAAAAATAGAAAAAACTCAAAAATTTCGATTTTTTTCTTATTTTGGTTGTTTTGTGCCTTCAAAACATTAACGATTGATTTGGTGCATTTTTATGACATAATAACGGCAGAAAATTAAGGAACCAACATGGACCATGGTGCACCATATCCTTAACTGATTTATACAAAAATATAGAAATTCGTTTGTTTATCATTTGAGAGTCTTATTATCCATCAAAATAATGCTTAAAACGTGCCAAATTCGCTTTTTATCTTATATATTTTGTAAAATTTAAAAATCTAGAAATGTTCCCTTATTTCCACCGTACGAATAAGGGGGTGTCATCAACTTTCGAAAAAATTGTTCGGATAAGCGATCATCGTTCGGATAAAAGTGCGTTCGGATAAGGGTACAGTCAGTGTTACTTATCATAACTATTATATGTAGGGTAAGAAACATAACTGAGAGCTTTTTAAAGGTTTTTATCATGCAAAATTATTTGTCATCTGCTGAACGAAGCTCAAACTTTAACACTTTAATTATTGGCCTTCGTTTCAAGATTAAAATTTCACGATATTTCTGTGACAGACCTGGTTATCATAAACAAAATTAAAAAAGAACATTTAGATATACATCTATTAGAAATTCAATTATTTTTAAACATTTTTCAGAATTTGTCGACATTCCAGCGAAATATATTATAGATCAAAATTGTGATTATGATTAATTAATGCAGCGGTGATAAAAATAATTTCATGTTTAAAATTTTTTACGACTTGTACAAAAATAGATTTATAGAACCTCTTTAGTATCTTCAAATAATGTGTTTAGCGAGTGTGCCTCAATTGGTATCAAAGTGGAGTTGGCCGAAAACTGAGTTGGGCCCACTGTTGAGAAATGGCCTTATTATGACTTCGCCCCAAAGTTGAGTTTGGCCCATAGTCGAGTTCGCTCCACGGATAATTCAACTCAATAAGGTTGAAAGGCAAGGCTTTTAAGGATGCTTAGTTCGGACAAGGATACTGTGCGTAGTTTATTTTACGAGAGACAATTAAAATTGACATCACAATTTTCAAAATTTGCCACAAGTGGCGTCGACAAGAAATTTGCAAAATTTGAGAATTTTTCAGCAGTTTAGTTTCAGCAATAAATATATTCACACATTAAGCGCAATAATTGATTTATTCTCAAATTTATGATTTCATCAAAATATCCTTTCTAAAGTAAACGTCTAAAAATAATTAAAAAATGTCAAAATTTTGGTCAAACATGTTCATTTTTAACATTTAAAACCTGTCTTGCGGCAACCAGAACATATATTTTTAATAAAACTGGAACTAATTATAGTTGAAAATGGCTTTGATTTATTTATGAAAATAATACCTAGATTATAAAGCTTCCAACTTCTTTGATTTGTTTTTCAAGTTGATTCGGAAAAATTTATGCAACCAATATTCTAGTATTTTAGATGCTGTTAATTTGATTTATTATCCCGCTGCTTTTTCAGCGTTATTTTCATATTAAAGTAATATCAAAACAGGATAGAGTCCATATTACAAAAAAAATCTGTCATCATAACATTTCGGAGGAAAATGATAATTCTAATTTCAGCTGTGGCACTTTGGAAATTATGATCATCACGAAACTAAATACGATTAACACGTGGAAAACCAAGTTTCAATTGTTGCCAAATTATTGCCGGAATCAAAGCTCAAACTACAAAATATTTTAATTCTCAGAAATAAAAAAAGGTCCACAAATTTTAAATAAAAAGTAGACAAATTAGAGCATTATATTTGAAATTACAAAGGAATCAATTCAGATTATGGGTATTACTTTTTTGCCATTCTTTTGAATATTTTCTGTAATTGGTGTGATATCAACTTAAAAAACTTGATTGTACGACCCTCGGGAAGAAAGAGATTGATTTCTACAACGTTCTTATAATTTGGCATTTTTGAAGCTACAGGCAAAAAATACAACTTTGTATGCTGTAATTTTGTGATTTTTCCATTAATTTCATCAGAGAGTTGAAACCATTTTCGAAAATTTTAAATTTTTCTCAACAATAAAAATTTTTTTTCTTAAAAATGCCACAACGTTTTTTCCAGGACCGCCTCAAAGTCACAAAAAAGTGTCTGAATTTCTATAAAAACTTTCTTCAACCATTTTTTCTATATTTTTCATATTTCGAACTCCAGTAAAGTTGCCCCCCCCCCTTAACGACATTAAATTTTATCAAAAATATTAAATTTAGGAAAATCATTGATTTTTAAGTTGAAGGGTATTTAGTTGATACCATAATTTATCATCGTAAATAGCTTATCTTTGTATGCAATTTGAAATTGTCGAATATGAAATTTTGAGGAATTTATTTGTTGGATTTATTATCAAAAAACATAATCCAAAACTGATCACATAAATTCGTGAAACTAAATCTGAATTGTATGGGTACGATTCGTACCATTTATGCGGAAAATCCCACTTATTTGGGAAAACGATTACAGGATTCAGAATTTAATTGAAATCAATTTAATATATTCAACCAAAATAATTTAAAATAAGCTCGAATTCAAGCTCAAACTCATTAAATTAGAATAGTCATACATTATAGAAATACAGGGTGTAAGGTTTTTACCTTCTTTTTTCCAAAACTGGTTACACTTTGATTTCCGCCGTTCTTGATTGGTTGTCAGAAATACTTTCTGACAACCAATCAAAACGGCGGAAATCAAGTGTAACCAGTTTGGAAAAAAGAAGGGAAAAACCTTACACCCTGTAAATTATACGTGGATTTTGAAGACAAATCGTTAAAGGCGATACCACCAAGAATATATTTCAAAGAAGTGAAATACTTCCATGACAATGCACCATATTTGACAAAATTTAGCAATTTTCTTCTGAAAAACATTTTAATCGATAGTGAAAACTCATTTTATATCCACGTTTTGATTTATTATCATTCTCAAGATTCAGCAGAATATAAGAAAAATAATTCAACATTGAACCAAAAAAGTTGAAGAAATTCCAAAAAAAATCTGGACTATAAAATTTAAACTTTGATATAGTTTTCCATAACAAAACTGAAAAAAATTATTATAAAATTTTTAAAAATCGTCTGAGCTAACAAAATTTGATAAATACTTATCCAATAAATTCAATACAAAAAAAATTCCAAAATTATGAGATCTACAAAAAGCAACAGTAAGATAATCATACTATGATCTGACTTACTAAAATACGATAATTTCATGTGAAAAGTAGAACTATTTATCTCTGATAATTCAAAATTTTCGCCTGTGTTTTTCCTTTAAGAAATGAATGTAAAGTCAGAATAATAATCTAATTGTTGATTAGCCTTAATGTCGTAACTTACGGTAGGCATGAAAGATCTCAAAAATAAATGTCGATTATGTTTTTTACATTCTATCAGCTTAACTACAAAACTTCTGATTAACGGTATAGAATTTATTTGTCAAAGAATCACAGGAAATTGTTTATAATCGTTGAATTGTCCAGTGATATTTCCATCGCTTTTGACAAAACAGTCCAAGTCACAACATTAAATGTTCCTACATAAATCTGCCTAATCTTGTAATGAAGTTTTATATATCGTAAAACAAATACCGTTGACAACTTATAAAATAAAAAAACTGGATAAGTTAGGCCTCAAAAATCACCGTCTATTTAAAATGATATGGATGAGGCGTCGCGACGCGTCGGTACATATCGTGACTATTGAAAGGAATACAAACAACGCGGGATAGCAGCACTCAATCAAAACCCGGTATGCAGGATACGCCGATTTCATTGGCTCAAATAGGATCAATTTGGCCATGAAATGCGCGATTCTGGATTTTTGCAAATAGTCCGAACCTGTCAGTTAAGGGCCCTAATCCATATGTCTAATAAAAATTGCCGAATCCAGTTGAAAATCTCCTAGGTCATCATATATAAGTTATATTATATAATTTAATTAAATATCTTTAACGAAACGTTTCGCTTATTGCATTATCAAGTATTTAAAAAATACTTGAATAAAACTCGTAAAAGTCTGAACTTGGATCCTAAATCTGAGAATTCCAAAAACCAAATATGTTTAAACTCGTAGACTTTAGACATGAATCTGTACCCAGACTCGATTTTATGGCGATTTTTATTGCCTTATAAATTGAGCCATATTAGCAAAGTTTCATGTATCAACATACATTTTTCAATTAGCTATAAAATAATATTCCCCCCCCCCAAGCGCACATTGTGCTATAAATTGGAAAAACAAATAAAATTTAACGAATTTAAAGGCATTTAATGAGGAAGTAACACAAAAAGCTGCCAAAAATTACCTCCAAGTTACACAGAAAGTGGCAATAATCAGATGAAATTAAACCTCAATTTATATTTGCAATTACCTGCATATAAAACTTCAAATGATTTCTATTGTTGTCTAAAAATAAATTATATGTTTTCACAAAATCTCTAGTAAAATGACTCTTTGATTTTTGAAGGAAACTTATTTTCATGATAATTAAGATTTGCTCTCACCTTCTCTCTCGCCTACGCATTCTTATGTAAGCACATTTCCGAAAGTTATGACTTCTAGAAATGCTCTATTAACTGGAGGCCATACCTATAAGCAATAGAAGTCTTAGAATCGTTACGATTCTTTGAAAGGGGTCTGCCAACGTGATTGAGTACGTTCTGAAAAAAAGCATGTAGTACCAAATACAGTAAAAAAAAAATTTGAAAAAAGTACTCAAACTACGTCAAAAAATTCCAGGGTCAACTTCAAACGTTTTAAGACACTTTTTCACATTACACACCAAAGTCCCGAATAAAATCAAGGTGACGAATAATTCAAAAATAAGGTTGAATATTGTCATAAGATAAATTCCTTATTTCTCGAAAAATATATTATGTAAAACTCTTAAAATTAGGTGGTTTATGGCCCAAAAAATTTTTCGGCGTAATTTGAATCACTATTTGTTCACTTTAAAACAAACCTTATTTCTAATTTGAGCCATCACGTGATCGTTTTGAACTTGGGTGTAGATGGAAATAAAGTCTTAAAACTTTTAAGACTTTTCACTTTTTCAAGTGTATTAAAGCAATTTTTGAAAAAAATCAGTACTTAACTTGCCGACCTTATTTCTTTGAATATACGGTCACAGTGATCCCTTTTCGGGCTATGATGTGATGGAACAAATGTCTTAGAATTTTTTTCTGATCGACGATGAAAGTTTAATTGTTGTGATTTAAAAAATTTGCAAAATAATACTAGTAATACAGTAAAAATTTTTTCAAAAATTAACGCACAACGTATGTTACTTTTTTTTTTAATTCATGAAAAAACTAAAAAATTTGGATAAGCCTTCGATGTATTAGACATTGTCAAAATCAGAATAAAAAGATTAGAAGTTCATCATAAAATAGTGAGATCCGGGGTATACTTCGATGAATTGATCATGTCCCGTCAAATTTAGAGATTATTAATTATTTAAGAGGTTAACTCGTAGACTTTAGAAGTCAATACACCCTTTAGACTCCTATTATGGCAAGTAGTGCCATTCTTTTTAATCAAGCCATATAAGAAGTTTTTATTATTAACATATCCATTTTAAACCTTTTTAAAATACAATTCACAATTGCTAACAATAAAATAAATAAATTTATTTTAGAATAAAATTTAAAAAAGGCACAAAATTTATGGGCGATAGAAAAAAAAACGAAAAATGACCTCTAGTACACACACAAAAATTTGTGTAATAATAATATGATTTAAAAGTTTACTCTAACTTACCCATAAATGGTTAGGGTTTTCCATTGAAGGTTATAGTTCCATACAGTTATGGTTTCCATTAAACATGGTATTTTTTGCAAATTTGAAAATTGTTTTCCGCCGAAAAAATTAAAAAAATTTAGAGTTTTTTCTAAATTACATTGTTCAAGGGATCAATTTCATAGGGCAAGTCGAAATCTAAACACTTTTAAGAAGTAGTTTTGAGCAAATTACACACCAAAAAACAGAGTCTGTTTTACTCAAACATGCTTGTTTTCAAAAGATGGTTTCCAAAAAGATAATTCCTTGTTTTCAAAAATGGTTTCAATCAAATGGTTATGGGTTTTCCATTACATGGGGGTTCCATAAATGGTTTAGTAAGTGCTAATTTATATTGTGAACTGCTGCATAGCCAAACTTCAAATGATTTCTATAACTCTATCAAAACAATTATATGTTTTCCACAGAATCTTTAGTAAAAGATGACTCTTAAATATGGTGTGTATTTATTTCTCGTGATAAGAGAGAGGGAAGATGCCCCTACGCTATCTTTAGTGAATTTTTCACTGATCTAGGTAATCGTTTTTTGGAATGTTTGTGACTTCAGAAATGCTCTACGTTTAAACTTGACAGGCCAATTTTCACAAATAATACAAACAGCAATCAGTCATTTTGTTTTTAACTTCATTCTGCTTTGCGTGCACCTATTAACCAAGAAAGAGGTAATTGTTGACATATAATATATGAATTTGTAGAAAGGCGTGCATCCATCACTGTATGCGTATTGTAATGTTATTTGATAAATAAGATAAATTGTATTTAAACAGAGACTCATTTATTTCAATAGCGAAACAAGTTAAATAATTTACTGTCAATGCCCAAGAAAAACTTCAATTTGGCCAACCTTATTTCTTGTAATATACGGTCACGTGATCATTTTCGGGCTATACTGTATGGAAGAAAAAATAAGAAAGTTCTTAAACGATCTTTTAAGGGGTCTTCGACATTAATTTGAGTACTTTTGTGAAAAAAAACATATATGAAATCAGTAACTACTGATATACGGTAATTTGGAAAAAAAGTTCACAAATTACATTAAACACTTTGAGGATGGACCTGCATAAACGTTTTTAAGACTTTCTTCTTCATTACAACCAAAGTTCCGAATAAAATCAAGTGACAAAATAATCCCAAAATAAGGTTTGAAATATGTCATAAATAAATCTTTATTTTAAAAAATAAGATCACGTTGAGCGCTTTTGGAAACTATAATATGTTCAAACTCTAAATTAGGTGTTATGCCCACAAATTTTTCGGCGTAATTTGACTACTATTTGTGTACTTGAGCCAAAACCTTAATTCTTAATTTTGAATAGTCACGTGATTTTTATTGACTTTGGTGTAAAATGGAAAAAAATTCTTAAAAAAGTTCAAGAACATCTTCACTTTTTTTTCAAAATGGATTTAAGCAGTTTTGAAAAAAAAACAGTACTATTTTGACCGACTTTATTTCTGAATATAAGGTCACGTGATCATTTTTGGGCTTTGGTGTACAATGAAAAAAGTCTTATAATTTTTTTTAAATTCGATGAAAGGTTTTAATTTGGTGATTCGAAAAAAATTTGCAAAAAATACCGTACTGTAATGGCAGTAAAAATTTTGAAAAAAAAACGCACAAACGTTATTTGTAAAGTTTATCGATAACTTTATAACTGATCTTGTCATTAATGATAAGCGTCCGAAAATGCGCGATTAAATGGTTGAATGGCGACTCTCCGCCATACAATTACGAGTCTACCGAGTTAATTATACAACAATTTAATTTAATTATTATTAAATTTAGAGGTGTACAACGAAAAATAGTTCGGGACAAGAATACAAAAGTTTTCAAGATATTTTTTGAAACGTCGTTATCTTAAAAGTCAAACTAAATAATGTTCAATTAACTTCTAAGTCAGAATTCCTGACTGCTTGCAACATTTAGGAATATTCGATTGTTTTAATTGAAAATAAACTATTAAAAACAACCAAAGATTTCAGACAATTATTAGACCAAAATACCCATTTTTTTTAAAAATTTCGATTTTATTCCCTAAGATTGCTCGGGAAATGCGAAGTTGGCATTTTGTTTCATTGTTCACACGAGTCAAACGACGTTTCAAATAAAAAAGAAACAACAAATTAATTTTATTTTTGCATTATTGCCATTTGTAACAAAATCAAACTCTTAACTCCCGTAGTGTCTTTTGCACCATCCGTGGTGCAATGGGGGCACTTTACATCGTAATTTCGGAACCCTTATCAGTAAAAATAAAAATTTTCAAAGTGATAGGATCAACTATTTGGAATAATTGACGTTTTGCGTTTTTTTTCGAAAATTTTTACTGTATCTACAAGTATCTTTATTTTTTGCAAAAAAAATTTGAATCATCAAAAAGCCTTTGAAAGGAATTCAAAAAAAAATTTAGAGTTTTTTCCCCATTACACCATAGCCCCAAAAATGACACGTGACTCGTATATTTAAAAGGTAATAAGGTTGAGAAAAATAGTAACTGTTTTTTTCAAAAAATTCTTCAATCAAATTTTTGAAAGAAGTAAGTGGTCCTTAGAAGTTTTTAAAGACTTTTTTCCCTATTACACTAAGTCCAAAAACGATCAACGTGACCTTCAAATTAAGGAAATAAGGTTTTGGTTCAAGTAAACAAAATAGTGATCAATTACGCCCGAAATTTTTTTTGGGCCAATTAACACCTAATTCAAGAGTTTTGAACATAATAATATTCTCTCAAAACGTCACGTTGATCTTATTTTCGAGAAATAAAGATTAATTTATGAACATATTCCAAACGCAATATTTTTGCGATATTTCGTCACGTGGTTTTTTATTGCGGACTTTTGGTGTAATGTGAAAAAAAGTCTTAAAAACGTTTGAAGTTGAACCCTGGCATTTTGACGTAATTGAGTACTTTTTCAAAATTACTGTACTTATGTTTTTTTTCAAAAGTACTCAATCAACCGTGAAGACCCTGAAAGAATCGTCACGATTCTAAGACTTTATTGCATTATAAATTGGCCTCCGGTTTAAATAGAGCAGCTACATAGAAGTCCAAACTTCCCGAAATAAGGAAACGATAAGAATGCGTAAGCGACAGAAACCAGAGAGAAATAAATCGTCCACAAATTAAGAGTCATTTTACCAGAGAATTTGTTAAAACATTCATTTTTTGCAGATGTCATACCCAAATTGGTGACGGTTTTAATATTTCAATTTTTCATATCAAATTAACCTAAATTGTGTTATTTATGTAACTTGTTTTGCAGAAATCGTCGAAAAATGAGAGAGTTTTTATATTTTCTTATTCACATTTGATAACTTTTATAAACTTTTTTAAAAAATTGTTCTAAATAAGACAGTAGAAATATGTCTTGTCACCATATATTTCATTGAAAAAAGATATATGTTTGATAATGAATCGTCGGTTATATGCTTGATTCAAATGCTTCACCACGGAATGGTGCAAAGACATCTACGTGGTCCAGAGATGGTCCGCCACTACGGGAGTTAATTTTTCGAAAAATTAAAAGTGTCTTTTCTCTCAAGATAAAAGATAATTCGAGCGAGATCCACAGCCCTTAGTTGGGTCTGTATTACAAGACTTCTGTAAGGCTGTTTTAGAGGATATGGCCTAATTTAATATCTAGACTCTCTCGTAGCAATAAATAAATGTTGCATTTACTGAGTCACCATTTTCTGGTTGATTTATTTGATCTAGTAATCTTTCAGTTTTTTCTTCTGAAAGATTTCCCCTTCAGTGAAATCGAATCGAGAAAGTTTTTGAGAAACGACTGTGGTTTATATTAATTTTTACGGTATATCCTTTTTCACTTACATAGAACAGAAGGATGACATTTGCATGTCCAGTGAATGTGAAAGCTTTTACAGTGGTTCGTGTAAGAAGGGTAACCCTCGTAATTTTGATACTTCAAGCAAACAATCACGAAATTATTTTTATGGTTTTTTTTTGTTGAAATATGGACAATTTGAAAACACACTGGTGGTCATTTTTATCTTCATACTCGCTGTGCTCGTCAGGAAAACACTTTTTCATCGTTATGAAAATATATTTCTTGATATAAAACGCATAGCACAGGTTAGGGTGTCACAGGACGATTTGACTCAGAAAAAAGTCGAAACTGAAGAATTTCAGTACTCTATCGTTGTTCCTTGTTTCATTTTGAGCAATAAAAACTTGCCTATGACTTTTCTAAATTGTCAAAAAAAGTGAAAAATTACCATTTTTTCCAATTGAAATAACCGCGCGTAAGCTTTAATCAATTTTAGATTTTTTTTAAATTTGGCATGAGGCTTCATTCAGACCTTTTAACTAAAACCTAATCCCATGAACCTGAATTCTATTGACTACTTCCGGTTTCATGAGAAATATATGAACGCATCATCGAAACGTGAGCAATGTTTTGTCATTATGAAAAACGGAGAAGATTCATTTTTAAACCTTAATTTTTCAGCATAATTCCTTAGAATTTTTTTCTTCTTTCGTTTGATTACCTATATTGAAGTCATTTCCGGTCAATCTGAAAAGCTCGGTTTGTGATTTTACGGCAAGTCAACTTGCACTTACGCTTTTGGGTGGCGCGCGCACCGTGCGCCACTCGCCAATTTAGATATGGTAAGGTGAAGAGATCCGAAAAAAATCTAGACGTAGTTAAGGTATAAGCTTCATAGCTAAGATGGGTCCTCTCTAGGCTCTTACTTTCGCGTGTCGCGTTTAAACTTATCTTCAAACTCTTATGGTTGATATATCGTTTATATCTGCTACTCCCTATCGTCAAATGCAGTCAAAACGCGGTATGAGTTCTAACTTCGCACGTCCTATCTCATCTCTATATATTAACCACACCGAGGGAAATGGCGTGAATAGGTGCGACGCGAAAACTAACGACCTAGGGATCTTTGCATAATAACCAAATTTAAAGGAAACTACTGTATGAATCTGTAATATAAACTTCATCATAAACGCATTAACGCATGGATAATTGTGTCCGAACTCATTTTGTAAAATTAAAGATAATTCAGAGATCAGTAACAAATAACATATTTAACACGACTTTAGTGTCAAGTCTAATTCACTTGGACCTAAGTGATCGGCGCTATATCCCTTTATCTCCTTTTGGTTAGAATGCGTAGCCACAACGTTTAAATCACACGTAAAAGGAGTAGTGGCTTACGCATTCTAACCAAAGTGATAAAAGGATATCGAAGATTAATTCCTGGTGCGCAGACAATAACACATAACCAGCTAGTTTGAATTAGTTCAATAATCATATTTTCCGATTTTGAAAACATATCTTATCTCTATTTATACGGTCATAGCTTATGAGTGGTACCAGAAGTAACGGGCCCTGAGNAGTGTGAACTCCTACGGCCAAAACACGGTTTTGTGCCGTTGTTTTTGGAGACAAATGATTGCCTTCGCAATCATCGTGGATAGAAAACTGTATTTAGTTTTCTATCCTCATTCCTTCTCGAGCACAAATATAAAATAGCATTTTATATGTTTTTGGTTACTTGCAGGGTACTCACGCAACATTCTGTAGAGCTTAGGGCAGCCTAGCTTACAGTGGTACCAGAAGTAACGGGCCCTGAAGTACCGAATTTATATTTTTGGGGGGAGTCCACAATTTATTTTTATTTTAAGAGATTTTTCTTTAAAAAATTGTGCTGTTTTTAAATTTCAGAGAATACGTCAGAGTTAAGAGATTGTGATATAATAACATTTTTATAATTTTTTTTTCAGAGAATAAGAAAAATTAATTTAATATTTTTTGGTCATTTTTTTTCTAATTTCATAATAATTTGTTGTAAAAAAATAAGATTAATTCGTTTTTTTCGATCAAAGGGGTAATGCTAGCCACGTATAGGACCCGCCAGAATTAATTTGTCAAATTTATATCATTTTCCTACTTTTTTGATCGAAAGTTTCGCGTCGTTTTTATTTTGGATTCAAAACAATAACAAAAAAGTTCTGAATTCAAATTAATGTTGAGACTGAAATCAAACGTCCAGCTCATTCCAGTTTTCTCTTAACAACAAAATGGCTTTTTTATTTTGATTTCTCTCATTCAATACTGGCGGCAATTTCATGGTTGGTCAACCATTGCCCGATATTGAAATGAAAGAATCATATAAAAAAGGTCGCATTTTTTGTTGGTTAAGTTCGACAACCATTCCATACTTATGAACAAGTTTGTCAAAATGTTTTCCATCGAAAAAACATCGAAAAAACGACATAATTTTATTTTTTACAACAAATATATTATGAAATTAGAAAAAAAGCCAAAAAATATTTAATTTATTTTACTTAGTTCTCTGAAAAAATTATAAAATTTATTAATACACAATCTCTAACTCTGGCGTATTCTTGAAATTTAAAAACAGCACAATTTTATAAAGAAAACCTCTTAACAATAAAATAAATTGTGACTCCCCCCAAAAATATAATTCGGTACTCAGGGCCCGTTACTTCTGGTACCACTCATAAGCTATGACCGTATAAATAGAGATAAGATATGTTTTCAAAATCGGAAAATATGATTATTGAACTAATTCAAACTAGCTGGTTATGTGTTATTGTCTGCGCACCAGGAATTAATCTTCGATATCCTTTTATCACTTTGGTTAGAATGCGTAAGCCACTACTCCTTTTACGTGTGATTTAAACGTTGTGGCTACGCATTCTAACCAAAAGGAGATAAAGGGATATAGCGCCGATCACTTAGGTCCAAGTGAATTAGACTTGACACTAAAGTCGTGTTAAATATGTTATTTGTTACTGATCTCTGAATTATCTTTAATTTTACAAAATGAGTTCGGACACAATTATCCATGCGTTAATGCGTTTATGATGAAGTTTATATTACAGATTCATACAGTAGTTTCCTTTAAATTTGGTTATTATGCAAAGATCCCTAGGTCGTTAGTTTTCGCGTCGCACCTATTCACGCCATTTCCCTCG
Organism: Oikopleura vanhoeffeni; assembly: GCA_004367855.1. Lineage (NCBI taxonomy): Eukaryota > Metazoa > Chordata > Appendicularia > Copelata > Oikopleuridae > Oikopleura > Oikopleura vanhoeffeni. The sequence goes on along the minus strand of SCLH01000331.1, from coordinate 147,430 downwards.
GTGTGGTTAATATATAGAGATGAGATAGGACGTGCGAAGTTAGAACTCATACCGCGTTTTGACTGCATTTGACGATAGGGAGTAGCAGATATAAACGATATATCAACCATAAGAGTTTGAAGATAAGTTTAAACGCGACACGCGAAAGTAAGAGCCTAGAGAGGACCCATCTTAGCTATGAAGCTTATACCTTAACTACGTCTAGATTTTTTTCGGATCTCTTCACCTTACCATATCTAAATTGGCGAGTGGCGCACGGTGCGCGCGCCACCCAAAAGCGTAAGTGCAAGTTGACTTGCCGTAAAATCACAAACCGAGCTTTTCAGATTGACCGGAAATGACTTCAATATAGGTAATCAAACGAAAGAAGAAAAAAATTCTAAGGAATTATGCTGAAAAATTAAGGTTTAAAAATGAATCTTCTCCGTTTTTCATAATGACAAAACATTGCTCACGTTTCGATGATGCGTTCATATATTTCTCATGAAACCGGAAGTAGTCAATAGAATTCAGGTTCATGGGATTAGGTTTTAGTTAAAAGGTCTGAATGAAGCCTCATGCCAAATTTAAAAAAAATCTAAAATTGATTAAAGCTTACGCGCGGTTATTTCAATTGGAAAAAATGGTAATTTTTCACTTTTTTTGACAATTTAGAAAAGTCATAGGCAAGTTTTTATTGCTCAAAATGAAACAAGGAACAACGATAGAGTACTGAAATTCTTCAGTTTCGACTTTTTTCTGAGTCAAATCGTCCTGTGACACCCTAACCTGTGCTATGCGTTTTATATCAAGAAATATATTTTCATAACGATGAAAAAGTGTTTTCCTGACGAGCACAGCGAGTATGAAGATAAAAATGACCACCAGTGTGTTTTCAAATTGTCCATATTTCAACAAAAAAAAACCATAAAAATAATTTCGTGATTGTTTGCTTGAAGTATCAAAATTACGAGGGTTACCCTTCTTACACGAACCACTGTAAAAGCTTTCACATTCACTGGACATGCAAATGTCATCCTTCTGTTCTATGTAAGTGAAAAAGGATATACCGTAAAAATTAATATAAACCACAGTCGTTTCTCAAAAACTTTCTCGATTCGATTTCACTGAAGGGGAAATCTTTCAGAAGAAAAAACTGAAAGATTACTAGATCAAATAAATCAACCAGAAAATGGTGACTCAGTAAATGCAACATTTATTTATTGCTACGAGAGAGTCTAGATATTAAATTAGGCCATATCCTCTAAAACAGCCTTACAGAAGTCTTGTAATACAGACCCAACTAAGGGCTGTGGATCTCGCTCGAATTATCTTTTATCTTGAGAGAAAAGACACTTTTAATTTTTCGAAAAATTAACTCCCGTAGTGGCGGACCATCTCTGGACCACGTAGATGTCTTTGCACCATTCCGTGGTGAAGCATTTGAATCAAGCATATAACCGACGATTCATTATCAAACATATATCTTTTTTCAATGAAATATATGGTGACAAGACATATTTCTACTGTCTTATTTAGAACAATTTTTTAAAAAAGTTTATAAAAGTTATCAAATGTGAATAAGAAAATATAAAAACTCTCTCATTTTTCGACGATTTCTGCAAAACAAGTTACATAAATAACACAATTTAGGTTAATTTGATATGAAAAATTGAAATATTAAAACCGTCACCAATTTGGGTATGACATCTGCAAAAAATGAATGTTTTAACAAATTCTCTGGTAAAATGACTCTTAATTTGTGGACGATTTATTTCTCTCTGGTTTCTGTCGCTTACGCATTCTTATCGTTTCCTTATTTCGGGAAGTTTGGACTTCTATGTAGCTGCTCTATTTAAACCGGAGGCCAATTTATAATGCAATAAAGTCTTAGAATCGTGACGATTCTTTCAGGGTCTTCACGGTTGATTGAGTACTTTTGAAAAAAAACATAAGTACAGTAATTTTGAAAAAGTACTCAATTACGTCAAAATGCCAGGGTTCAACTTCAAACGTTTTTAAGACTTTTTTTCACATTACACCAAAAGTCCGCAATAAAAAACCACGTGACGAAATATCGCAAAAATATTGCGTTTGGAATATGTTCATAAATTAATCTTTATTTCTCGAAAATAAGATCAACGTGACGTTTTGAGAGAATATTATTATGTTCAAAACTCTTGAATTAGGTGTTAATTGGCCCAAAAAAAATTTCGGGCGTAATTGATCACTATTTTGTTTACTTGAACCAAAACCTTATTTCCTTAATTTGAAGGTCACGTTGATCGTTTTTGGACTTAGTGTAATAGGGAAAAAAGTCTTTAAAAACTTCTAAGGACCACTTACTTCTTTCAAAAATTTGATTGAAGAATTTTTTGAAAAAAACAGTTACTATTTTTCTCAACCTTATTACCTTTTAAATATACGAGTCACGTGTCATTTTTGGGGCTATGGTGTAATGGGGAAAAAACTCTAAATTTTTTTTTGAATTCCTTTCAAAGGCTTTTTGATGATTCAAATTTTTTTTGCAAAAAATAAAGATACTTGTAGATACAGTAAAAATTTTCGAAAAAAAACGCAAAACGTCAATTATTCCAAATAGTTGATCCTATCACTTTGAAAATTTTTATTTTTACTGATAAGGGTTCCGAAATTACGATGTAAAGTGCCCCCATTGCACCACGGATGGTGCAAAAGACACTACGGGAGTTAAGAGTTTGATTTTGTTACAAATGGCAATAATGCAAAAATAAAATTAATTTGTTGTTTCTTTTTTATTTGAAACGTCGTTTGACTCGTGTGAACAATGAAACAAAATGCCAACTTCGCATTTCCCGAGCAATCTTAGGGAATAAAATCGAAATTTTTAAAAAAAATGGGTATTTTGGTCTAATAATTGTCTGAAATCTTTGGTTGTTTTTAATAGTTTATTTTCAATTAAAACAATCGAATATTCCTAAATGTTGCAAGCAGTCAGGAATTCTGACTTAGAAGTTAATTGAACATTATTTAGTTTGACTTTTAAGATAACGACGTTTCAAAAAATATCTTGAAAACTTTTGTATTCTTGTCCCGAACTATTTTTCGTTGTACACCTCTAAATTTAATAATAATTAAATTAAATTGTTGTATAATTAACTCGGTAGACTCGTAATTGTATGGCGGAGAGTCGCCATTCAACCATTTAATCGCGCATTTTCGGACGCTTATCATTAATGACAAGATCAGTTATAAAGTTATCGATAAACTTTACAAATAACGTTTGTGCGTTTTTTTTTCAAAATTTTTACTGCCATTACAGTACGGTATTTTTTGCAAATTTTTTTCGAATCACCAAATTAAAACCTTTCATCGAATTTAAAAAAAATTATAAGACTTTTTTCATTGTACACCAAAGCCCAAAAATGATCACGTGACCTTATATTCAGAAATAAAGTCGGTCAAAATAGTACTGTTTTTTTTTCAAAACTGCTTAAATCCATTTTGAAAAAAAAGTGAAGATGTTCTTGAACTTTTTTAAGAATTTTTTTCCATTTTACACCAAAGTCAATAAAAATCACGTGACTATTCAAAATTAAGAATTAAGGTTTTGGCTCAAGTACACAAATAGTAGTCAAATTACGCCGAAAAATTTGTGGGCATAACACCTAATTTAGAGTTTGAACATATTATAGTTTCCAAAAGCGCTCAACGTGATCTTATTTTTTAAAATAAAGATTTATTTATGACATATTTCAAACCTTATTTTGGGATTATTTTGTCACTTGATTTTATTCGGAACTTTGGTTGTAATGAAGAAGAAAGTCTTAAAAACGTTTATGCAGGTCCATCCTCAAAGTGTTTAATGTAATTTGTGAACTTTTTTTCCAAATTACCGTATATCAGTAGTTACTGATTTCATATATGTTTTTTTTCACAAAAGTACTCAAATTAATGTCGAAGACCCCTTAAAAGATCGTTTAAGAACTTTCTTATTTTTTCTTCCATACAGTATAGCCCGAAAATGATCACGTGACCGTATATTACAAGAAATAAGGTTGGCCAAATTGAAGTTTTTCTTGGGCATTGACAGTAAATTATTTAACTTGTTTCGCTATTGAAATAAATGAGTCTCTGTTTAAATACAATTTATCTTATTTATCAAATAACATTACAATACGCATACAGTGATGGATGCACGCCTTTCTACAAATTCATATATTATATGTCAACAATTACCTCTTTCTTGGTTAATAGGTGCACGCAAAGCAGAATGAAGTTAAAAACAAAATGACTGATTGCTGTTTGTATTATTTGTGAAAATTGGCCTGTCAAGTTTAAACGTAGAGCATTTCTGAAGTCACAAACATTCCAAAAAACGATTACCTAGATCAGTGAAAAATTCACTAAAGATAGCGTAGGGGCATCTTCCCTCTCTCTTATCACGAGAAATAAATACACACCATATTTAAGAGTCATCTTTTACTAAAGATTCTGTGGAAAACATATAATTGTTTTGATAGAGTTATAGAAATCATTTGAAGTTTGGCTATGCAGCAGTTCACAATATAAATTAGCACTTACTAAACCATTTATGGAACCCCCATGTAATGGAAAACCCATAACCATTTGATTGAAACCATTTTTGAAAACAAGGAATTATCTTTTTGGAAACCATCTTTTGAAAACAAGCATGTTTGAGTAAAACAGACTCTGTTTTTTGGTGTGTAATTTGCTCAAAACTACTTCTTAAAAGTGTTTAGATTTCGACTTGCCCTATGAAATTGATCCCTTGAACAATGTAATTTAGAAAAAACTCTAAATTTTTTTAATTTTTTCGGCGGAAAACAATTTTCAAATTTGCAAAAAATACCATGTTTAATGGAAACCATAACTGTATGGAACTATAACCTTCAATGGAAAACCCTAACCATTTATGGGTAAGTTAGAGTAAACTTTTAAATCATATTATTATTACACAAATTTTTGTGTGTGTACTAGAGGTCATTTTTCGTTTTTTTTTCTATCGCCCATAAATTTTGTGCCTTTTTTAAATTTTATTCTAAAATAAATTTATTTATTTTATTGTTAGCAATTGTGAATTGTATTTTAAAAAGGTTTAAAATGGATATGTTAATAATAAAAACTTCTTATATGGCTTGATTAAAAAGAATGGCACTACTTGCCATAATAGGAGTCTAAAGGGTGTATTGACTTCTAAAGTCTACGAGTTAACCTCTTAAATAATTAATAATCTCTAAATTTGACGGGACATGATCAATTCATCGAAGTATACCCCGGATCTCACTATTTTATGATGAACTTCTAATCTTTTTATTCTGATTTTGACAATGTCTAATACATCGAAGGCTTATCCAAATTTTTTAGTTTTTTCATGAATTAAAAAAAAAAGTAACATACGTTGTGCGTTAATTTTTGAAAAAATTTTTACTGTATTACTAGTATTATTTTGCAAATTTTTTAAATCACAACAATTAAACTTTCATCGTCGATCAGAAAAAAATTCTAAGACATTTGTTCCATCACATCATAGCCCGAAAAGGGATCACTGTGACCGTATATTCAAAGAAATAAGGTCGGCAAGTTAAGTACTGATTTTTTTCAAAAATTGCTTTAATACACTTGAAAAAGTGAAAAGTCTTAAAAGTTTTAAGACTTTATTTCCATCTACACCCAAGTTCAAAACGATCACGTGATGGCTCAAATTAGAAATAAGGTTTGTTTTAAAGTGAACAAATAGTGATTCAAATTACGCCGAAAAATTTTTTGGGCCATAAACCACCTAATTTTAAGAGTTTTACATAATATATTTTTCGAGAAATAAGGAATTTATCTTATGACAATATTCAACCTTATTTTTGAATTATTCGTCACCTTGATTTTATTCGGGACTTTGGTGTGTAATGTGAAAAAGTGTCTTAAAACGTTTGAAGTTGACCCTGGAATTTTTTGACGTAGTTTGAGTACTTTTTTCAAATTTTTTTTTTACTGTATTTGGTACTACATGCTTTTTTTCAGAACGTACTCAATCACGTTGGCAGACCCCTTTCAAAGAATCGTAACGATTCTAAGACTTCTATTGCTTATAGGTATGGCCTCCAGTTAATAGAGCATTTCTAGAAGTCATAACTTTCGGAAATGTGCTTACATAAGAATGCGTAGGCGAGAGAGAAGGTGAGAGCAAATCTTAATTATCATGAAAATAAGTTTCCTTCAAAAATCAAAGAGTCATTTTACTAGAGATTTTGTGAAAACATATAATTTATTTTTAGACAACAATAGAAATCATTTGAAGTTTTATATGCAGGTAATTGCAAATATAAATTGAGGTTTAATTTCATCTGATTATTGCCACTTTCTGTGTAACTTGGAGGTAATTTTTGGCAGCTTTTTGTGTTACTTCCTCATTAAATGCCTTTAAATTCGTTAAATTTTATTTGTTTTTCCAATTTATAGCACAATGTGCGCTTGGGGGGGGGGAATATTATTTTATAGCTAATTGAAAAATGTATGTTGATACATGAAACTTTGCTAATATGGCTCAATTTATAAGGCAATAAAAATCGCCATAAAATCGAGTCTGGGTACAGATTCATGTCTAAAGTCTACGAGTTTAAACATATTTGGTTTTTGGAATTCTCAGATTTAGGATCCAAGTTCAGACTTTTACGAGTTTTATTCAAGTATTTTTTAAATACTTGATAATGCAATAAGCGAAACGTTTCGTTAAAGATATTTAATTAAATTATATAATATAACTTATATATGATGACCTAGGAGATTTTCAACTGGATTCGGCAATTTTTATTAGACATATGGATTAGGGCCCTTAACTGACAGGTTCGGACTATTTGCAAAAATCCAGAATCGCGCATTTCATGGCCAAATTGATCCTATTTGAGCCAATGAAATCGGCGTATCCTGCATACCGGGTTTTGATTGAGTGCTGCTATCCCGCGTTGTTTGTATTCCTTTCAATAGTCACGATATGTACCGACGCGTCGCGACGCCTCATCCATATCATTTTAAATAGACGGTGATTTTTGAGGCCTAACTTATCCAGTTTTTTTATTTTATAAGTTGTCAACGGTATTTGTTTTACGATATATAAAACTTCATTACAAGATTAGGCAGATTTATGTAGGAACATTTAATGTTGTGACTTGGACTGTTTTGTCAAAAGCGATGGAAATATCACTGGACAATTCAACGATTATAAACAATTTCCTGTGATTCTTTGACAAATAAATTCTATACCGTTAATCAGAAGTTTTGTAGTTAAGCTGATAGAATGTAAAAAACATAATCGACATTTATTTTTGAGATCTTTCATGCCTACCGTAAGTTACGACATTAAGGCTAATCAACAATTAGATTATTATTCTGACTTTACATTCATTTCTTAAAGGAAAAACACAGGCGAAAATTTTGAATTATCAGAGATAAATAGTTCTACTTTTCACATGAAATTATCGTATTTTAGTAAGTCAGATCATAGTATGATTATCTTACTGTTGCTTTTTGTAGATCTCATAATTTTGGAATTTTTTTTGTATTGAATTTATTGGATAAGTATTTATCAAATTTTGTTAGCTCAGACGATTTTTAAAAATTTTATAATAATTTTTTTCAGTTTTGTNTGGTTGACCACCATGAAAATTTGCCCGATATTGAAATGAGAGAAATCAATAAAAAAGTCCATTTTTGTTGGTTAAGAGAAAACTTGAATGAGCTGGACGTTGATTCAGCTCACATTAATTTTGATAATTTGAGGGCTTTTGCTATAGAAACCCTCTTAAAAAACGGTTTTATTTACGAATATAACCCAAGTTGCAAAAAGTGCCTGTTGCCCGTTATAAATGATCAAAGTGATACGAGGGACTTTGCCGCAGAAACGCTTCTAAAAAACGGCTGTGATGCGATTTTACCAGGCCCAGAGATGTTTTGTGAATTGAGGGATTATGCCGTAGAAACCCTACCAAAAAACGGCTGTAAAGAGATTTTAGCTGATCCAGAGGGCATTTGTGAATCGAGGGACTTTGCCGCAGAAACCTTTAAAAAAAACGGCACCGATGCAATTTCAACCATGGACACCCCGAGTGCTTCAGATTTAAAAAATATTTGAAAAATTGGCCGATTTTGTACCAGCTGCACGCGAAACAAGTTTGTGTATTAGGAATCGCGAAATTATGAAGAAAACAAAATTTGTGCAATATAATTGTCCCATATTTTTAAACCATTTTTTTGAAAACAGATTTTTCAAATTTTTTTATTTCACCAATTTTTTTCATAAAATTTCAATCCATTAAATTTTTTGTCCGATTGGACCAATTTTTGTCACAGACTGGCTTTTTACACGTCATTTCAAATCTGGAGGGACGAGGTCATAGATTTAATATGACGCTTGAATCCCAAATTTCGCGTTTTAAATATTGATTTTAAACACTTTATTAATTAGTTTTTGAGCTGGAGGGCTTTTTATTATTTTTTATTCGATTTTCCAGCCATTGTATCCAGATATCAACCGTCCTTTTGGCAGAATCCAACAGAAAAACCGACGATTTACTGTCTCTACAGTCAAATCAGTCATTTAGCTGGAGGGCTGTGACTCACAGCCTGTGAGCTCGCCGACCAAAACCGATGTTTTGTGTCGTTGTTTTTAGCTAAATGATTGTTTTGATCAATCATTTTGGATCGAAACCGTATTAGGTTTTCGATCCGCATTCGTTCTCGAGCACAAATATAAAATAACATTTTATATGTTTTTGGTTACTTGCCGGGTACTCACGCAACATTCTGTTTAGT
>SCLH01000331.1:108198-133191 GCA_004367855.1 Oikopleura vanhoeffeni | reverse complement strand
ATTTGCTCGGTAGTACACTTGGTTATCATCCCAAATCAATTTGGACGATTTTCAAAGCCCCAAATGCCTCATAAAACCAGCGACCAGTACCCCCTTAAATCAACCAATTAAAAGTAATCCATTTATAAAATAAATTGAATTGATCTGCAAACGTACCGGCCATTATAAATAGGTGCTTAATTTATCGGCTTAATTTGTATTTTTTAAATAATTTCTTGTAGCAAAATTCTGATTCACGCTAGTTTCTATGATTTAAGACTTGTCAAAAAATGTGAAAATTTTTTTGTGCTTAACCGTGTTATAACAGTCTCAGCCTCAAAATTACGCTGTTTTAGTCGATTTTCAATCGAAGGTATTTTACCGATCGTAATGCACGGCAAATCTCTATATTAATTACTTTATCTGGTCATAGTCAGATTTGAGAGAATTAGCTTCGGTGCTTACAAAATTCATTGAAAAATATCTTCGTCATCAAAAACGTCTCGAACAACTTAATGAGCTGTCAGCATCTCAATTGATGCTTTATTTATACAGTGTTATAAACTTAAGCGTGTGAAATTAAGGGGCTCTGATTCACAAAGAAATTTGTCAATTTATAGAACCTGCTACGAGAAAAACAGCAATTATTAACATTCTGAAAATTTGATTATGACTGGTGAAATTTTCATAAAGATAAAAATTTTGCCTAAAGCTTAATTTTGTGGCGAGATTTTCGCCTCGATTTAAGATTAAAAGAATTGTAAAATATGTTAAAGCAAATAATAAAAAGCATTTTTAAATCGCCGTAATAAAATTTGTCATGTTATAAATAAAAGCTACTTTGAAATTCAAACTTTGAATTGGTTGTATCTATTTTTCCAACATTTAGCACTCACAAGCCCCCAAAGAAAAATTTGTTAGAGCGTGTTGGGTCGTATATATTAATTTTCATGCTTGTAATTATCCATTTATCTCAAATTTCGGAAGCAAAAATTCTGACTATTTTTCTCAAGTTTTTAAATACTAATGTGGCATTTTACACTGTACGGTATTAAGTATGTTGATACTATTTGTATTTTATGAAAGTATAGTAAAAGACTAAAAATAAAAATTTTGAAACCGACTTTCTGAACACCAGATAGTTCAAAAAACATTTTGTTGACATTTAAGCATTGATTACCTTTAAAGTCTCATTGCATGTGAATCATTGCTGTGTTTATTTTTTGACAAAATGTTCACGTGAAATAATTCAAAACTTTATTTTGTTAAATTCAGGGGTTTCGAATTAACCATGAAATTCGTCGACAAAAAAGCACATGCAATAAGAAAACACAGCAAATTGTCACATTCAGGAAATTGGCATGATTCTCGAAATAAGCATCATTTATGTTTACTCGTCAAATTTCATTACAGTGGCTCACCTTTTAAGTCTCCACCCTAATTCCTTCGTAATCTGTTAAGTCACCCATTTTTTCCCAAAAGTAAACTAAGATTACCAATTGATTCCCTCATTCTACAAGTTCACGTCTGAAAATAGATTATGATAAATAATGAAAATCAAATTTTTTTCACATACGTTTTAGTAGTTTGAGATACTTTTTCAACATATTTCGACAAATTTTGGCGATTCCACAAATTATCCAGGATATTATTCAGTATTATTCGGTACTGGGGGCCCCAGTCTGGGGCCCAATATCGCCGAAAAGAAATAATCTTTTTGTTAAAAAATTAAAAACGCGAGTTTCACAATAGGTTCGAATGAAGTGAATCACCAAAATGCTTAAAATTTAATACCCCACTAAACACAATCAAACTGAAGTTGAAAAAAGTAAATTTCGAAAATTTAATCAGAAGAATGACGTCATTTATGACGCCCACATACTAATGTGTGATATAAATCTCAAAAAAATTCGGTTATATTGGCACTGGAAGTATTTTAGATAAAAATCGTGAAATTGCGTGGTTTTTTTCGGCGATTTTGGCAAATTCGGCGATATTGAGCCGGCGATATCGGATATCCCCCTGTACAGTATAATATAACATGAAGTATGGAATTTTAAAAACTAAGTAGGACAGACTTAATTTTTGGTATCTAGATTTCTGCGGTCAATTCAGAATTTTAGTGGCACGAGATTATATATCGAAGTATATCGAAATAAACTTTTTAATCCCCTTTTATATATCTGAAACCATTATCTTCAGATTTGAATTTTGAGAATATGGTTGTTTCCTGTTGAACTTTGGTGCTCAAAACACGATTAATTGAATTCAAACTGATCACACTTGTTCCTTGGAAAACCTCAATTTGTGGACGATTTCATAACCTGAATTTTTCCACGTACTATATCTGTTTATTTGGGTATGTTAAATTTGTTGGTTTTGAAGCAGGTGCTGGTGCAATCAAAATAAAACGGACCAGCATGTGAAAGTTAAAATTTGGTCAAAACCTTAAATAATGTTTGGGGCATCGTTAATTTTTCATAAAAATCACAAAAACCGGTTTTCGGTCATTTTTAAAATTAATTAATGACCGCAATTTTTTTGGAAGAAAACTGACATTGTTTTTTAAACACTCTATAATAGAGTCTCTATTTAAGCAAAATAATCCGATGAAATTCTATCTGGGCATGTTTCATATTCAGGTTGTTCAACATTCATTCTGAAAACCCCCCCTTAAAACGATCAAAATTGATATTGCACGTTTTTAATAAAAAGCTCGACCATATTTTTTTCTCTATATTTTTTGTTTCAAGAATGCAGGAAAATAGTATACAGGGGGGGGCAATATCGCAGAAAGTTTTTTGCCAAATAATTTCAGCGATATTGACACATTCAGCGACATCGGGACAGAAATAACTTTTTTGTTCAAAAATAAAAACTCGTTTCTTGAAATTCATTATGAATACGAAGTTTCACGGTAGGTTTGAATGAAGTGAATCAACAACATGCGTAGAATTAAATACTTCATAAAACGCATCAAATTAAAGTTGAAAAGAGTGCATTTGAGAAATTCATTCATGAGAATGACGTCATTCATGACGTCCACAAAGTAATTTGTGATATAAATCACAAAAAAATCTTCGGCAATATTGGGCATCTTCGGCGATATTGGCACATTCAGCGATACTGGCACTGGAAATATTGGAGCTAGAAATCGTCAAATTGCGAGGGTTTTTCGGCTATTTCGGCGATATTGGGCCGGCGATATCGCCCCACTCTGTAATTGATTCTGCATTCAAGATTTTTGACCTCAAAAACTGATTTTTCAATTTTCATTCGATCTTTTAATATAATTCTCTCAAAAACAGTTCTTCAAATTTCGTTAAAAAGGTTATTTTATTTTTGTATGAAGAAACGTAAGAAACATCATTATAAGAGCATTAACAAATTTTTTTCAATTTTCGGACATTCTTTACAATGCATGATTTTCTTGTTCAAACAAAATTCTCCAAGAAAACTTTTTTTCTTAAGTCCTTATAAAATCTGCGTTGCACCCCCTTGAACACAAATTTTATATAGGTTGATTTCAAGAAATTATGTTATTCATGCCAATTATTATGTCACAAAACCATAGCTATAAATATTTTCTATTTCATTTTAATTAAATTATCCCGCTATAATTATCACGTTAAAGCTTAAAATAAGTTAATCAGACCACATAAAAGCTGCTAATCATTTTATTATAAAAACTAAACCCACAACTGGGCAAAAATCAGAAAAAATTGGCAAAAATAACGCCGAGCGAGGCTTTGTTTGTTCAATTCAGGTTTGAAAGTGGTTAGAACGTTTAAGCATAGGAGAGCTCTTTAAACCACACCCGCTAATATCATTAAAGGTTTTGAGCAGGGATGAAAATTGCGGTCCGAATTAATTTGAATAAAGATAGCGGTACTTTGATTTTTGGATGAATCAGATCTATGTAAAACAGACTCATTATGTCAATTTGAAATTCAACGCTTCGAGACCAATCTGATACAGTATGTCATATTTTAACTTACGATTCCAGCTCTGGATAGCACCTGATCAAACGCATGATGATTAGTCAGCGTTCAATAATTCTATAGTAATTTTGTCCGATCTGTCAGACAGATTCTGTCTTCTAATTGGTTGGTTCCGTTTGCTGGCTGGAGTTTATTTTTCGCTGGTAATTAAAAGAAATGTTCAGCTGATAAAAGCCCAGAATTTTTATAAATATCAGCATGAACACATAATTCCGGTAATAATTTGCTGCAAGAGATTCAAAACTTTGTCAATCAAAATTTAACATGCAACAATAAAAGTGGTTCTATTTACGTTAGTTTAAAATAAACCCTCCTAGCCTTAGGTCACTTTTAGTTTTTTTCGACAAAAACTGTGAGGGAGTTTCAACTGGTTAACTACTGTGATTCATTTAAGAATAAAAACAGTTTTTTAAGTAAATTTATGCTAGTTTTCCAAAAAACAATAAAGAGTTGATTTGGGATGGGCGGAGGAGGTTAGCGGCTGTGACGGTCAACACGATAAATGCAATGAAACTCAACACTCGGCGACAATTTTCTCTGTTGGTAAGTTTCCAATATTGTTAGAAAATTGTGTTTATTTCAGTGTTTTACGCGGCTAACGATTTATATTTCACAGACTTTTTGCCAAGTCGCGCTTATTTTTTTGTTCAAATTTAGCAGGTTTTTAAGCAGCTTATCCGCCCCTACTGTGATTTTTTTGACAAATTCTTTTTTCATATTGTATTCACGATTCTGAGCTATCTGGCAATTGGGTTCTTAGAAAACCAGTATAATCTTTATTTTAAAACTACTGTTTTTATTCAAAAAGACTAGAGGAAACTCTCTTTGAGGTGCGGGTTTTCGATTTTTGTCAAAATTTTCTCACAAAGCCCAAGACATTTTCGAAAATTTCACAATTTTCTTGAAAATGAATATCCTTGTTTATTAAATTGAAATAATTGATTTTCTAGAGGTGCCTCGGTATTAATATTTATGTAGAAAATCTTAGGTGTCTGAGTGTCTATATTATAAATTGTAACTACTGTTCATATTTGGAGTTCAAACAGTGTTGACCACCGCCTTAACACCGTCGTAATCAAACATGATATTCTTAACCGACTTACACATTTTTGTTACCGGCTGAGATCGACTTTTCTCAAATTATTTTTTATGATACCAATAAAAAGATATGTTACGATTTAATTATTTCGCTTCAATAAGATCCATTTGTACAGACCAAGTGCTATGCCAACGTTCAATAGAAATCGATATCAAAAAAATTCTACGATCCCGGGAAAGCCAAATTCCATTTTTTTCAAATCGAGCTCAGCAGCGCAACTACCTAGTAGGTAGTAAAAATTTGAAAAAATGCAACGACAACGATTCAGCCAAGCATTTTAATATGAATCCAAATTCTGGATATTTATATGTATACTAGACTGTCCGCGATCTCAAAACTTGAAAAAAGGTCCTTAATTTTAATCCAAATGGTACTTGATCGATTCTTTGAGTTCGTGGGATCATTATATCTCAAATAAAATTTTTCCAACCATTCAGACCATCATTTTTCTCCGAAAAAAAAACTTCAACAAAAAAAACAGTATGTGGAAGTGATTTTAGTACTAACTCAGGACAATCTTTTTGGTTCGATAAGTATTTTAAAAGTTTCACAATTTGCAATTTCCGCGTAAAATGCAATAATTATCTAATCTCCTGATTTTCATCAAATGAACTTTAAGTTTGGTAACTACTTGGCATGTTATAAAAAGTGTCTTTGAAGATTACTTAATTTCATGGTGTCTTGATATTATCTTTTTTCTCTTGTTATCATCCAGATTTCGGCAGGTTATTACCAGCGTCATGACAAGCAAATTATGATCTAGTTTCGAAAAGTACAACGTATGCGGCTGAGTCGGTGGTTAGGTAACTACGGAATAGGTTAATTGAAAATCTGTGTAATTTGAGAATTTGAGATGCCAGTAATTTCTTTAATAAATAAACTTTTTATGGTTTGCCACATTTTTCCCCCGGGTAACTGTCTGTTAGATTTGATGGTATAATTTATATCTAGAATTCAGGGATTCAACATTTTTATACAAAAGGCATCAAGGGTTTTGATTGTGGTGTGTTTAGAATGCGTCACTCATTGACCGGGTATACCAAACACTGAGTATTAAGTCGAAGTGATATTTTCATGATTTACTACAACAAAAGATGCGCCCTTCACCGATAGATCGTGACTATTTGGATAATGCGGAATCCGAACATTTTATTGGTGGTTCCACCGATAGTCAAGATCTGTCAACTGATGGTGTTTGATAAATGAAGCGTCTCTAGGCAAAAAAAATTCATATGTTGAGGATCGATTTATATTCTTAGGATTTAGGTTTGCAAGAGGATATATACTTAAAATATGATCGTTTTGAAGAAACATAAAAATTGGCTCATAGACGAAGGTGGTAAAAATTTCAATAATGTCATTTGTCAGTTTTTGAGAGGTCGTACATTTCATTGAGGTCAGCAAAAAGGTATTATATGTGCCTCAAATTAATAACTTAAAGATCGTTAAATTTGAGATCTGTATTCGTTCGAAAATTTATAACTGAACCATTTAATATCACTTTTTGGTTAGAATGCGTAGCTACTACTCTTTTGAACGTGTGATTTTAACGTTGTGGCTACGCATTCTAACCAAAAAGTGATAAAGGGATATGAGTGCTGTGTGCTAGTGAGGGCTGATTTCGGTCAGCGTGTCATTTTCAAGGTGTCAGTGATGTTATGCTTTCACATTCTTTTTCAGGAAGGGAAGAGAGATAGTAAACCCCCTTTAAATTGGAACCCATAACCATTTATGAAGAACCATTTTTGAAAGACAAGAAGCGCAGTGTTTGAGAGAAAAAAAAACATTTTGTTAGGGGCAGATGGGGGATGCTTATTAATACTCACAAAGGATTTCGAAGAAAGGATAGTGGGTTGGCTATTCCCGAGAGAACGTGGCGAGAAATAATCCTCCTCGCTATATGTCAACACGTCACTTGGGGAGCTTGGTAAGGAAAATCGTTTGATGCATTTTGTGAATATCCCGACGCCTACACTTAAAAACACACTGCGTTTCCTAATCACACAAAAATTCCATTCAAAAAAATCCAAAATATTTGGCTGAACACAACTTTTCAAATTTTGCCCAAAATTAACAGTAATGGTAACCATTACATTTAATGGAAACCCATAATCCTTTAATGAAAGCCCATAACCATTATGGAAAACCATTTTTTCGCAAAAGTGGGTTTCATAAATGTGTTAATTAGTGTAAAACTTTCGCCCCTTTTTTTATGCTCTGCTATATATGCACTTTGTAAAGAAGTCAGCATGTGACACAGTTCGGGACGGATTAAAATTCGTAAAAAATCTGTTTATGATCGGTTCGGGAGAAAATGTGAAAAGTATGAGATCGGATCGGTTCAGTATTGTCTCGATTTTCGGTGTCAAAATGTTTAAACAATGATGTAATCTCCTGGACTTTATACACCCCCTGTAAATTAAAATCAAATTTCTAAACAAATTAATAAGAATAAGTGACGATTTATTAGTTTTTCGTTCAACTCTACTGATTAACCAAAACTTAAGTAATATTAAAAAAATTTATATACAAAAAAATGAAAAATGATAATATTAATACACGCCGTAGAATTTAGCACAATAAGTAGGAAATAAACCCAGAATGATGCATTTTAGTCAAAAATCTATTGAAGACAAGCTAGATATATCGGCGATCATATCGCATAGTTAAATTTATCAATAATTTTTTACAAATTCATGAAATATTTTACATGCCTTTTCCAATGTCGGTTTTTCATTAGCTCCGAATTTCAAGACATTTTTGTTTCTCATTTTTCAAAGCAAAAATAATATTTTATGTATTCTTTGCAAATATTATCTTCTCAAAAAAATACGTTCAACTCTCCCAAATAATCGGGAAAGACTCTATGAGAATAAGCTTATCGAAATTCTACTACTACAAAACGGTTAAATCGAAACAAAGTCTGTGTCAAACCTCGCTCACCTAAGGCTGATAAATAAAGTCTAGTGATTTCCTCTATCGCCACGCAAAACCTCATTTAATATCCGAGATTATGATAGAATGGCGAAGCAACATCTCGCATAATATATCAGAAAAATTGGTATTTCGGTATATCTAATTCATAAAGTGCAATTTTACAGGTTTGAGAACAACGTTGTATTGCGGCCTTTGAATCACGACGAATTATTTTTTCCAAACCATTCAAATATTTTTTATCTCGTTATTATACACCATTATTCATCATTATTTACTAATAATTTCAAAACTTGTGTAATTGACATTGCCAGGCTGGTAGGACATANGTGGCTACGCATTCTAACCAAAAAGTGATAAAGGGATATGACTCATATGACTCATATCATATGAGTGCTGTGTGCTAGTGAGGGCTGATTTCGGTCAGCGTGTCATTTTTAAGGTGTCAGTGATGTTATGCTTTCACATTCTTTTTCTATGTCCTACCAGCCTTGGCAATGTCAATTACACAAGTTTTGAAATTATAAGTAAATAATGATGAATAATGACGTAAATAACGAGATAAAAATATTTGAAATGGTTTGGAAAAAATAATTCGTCGTGATTCAAGGGCCGCAATACAACGTTTTGTCTCAAACCTGTAAAATTGCACTTTATGAATTAGATATACCAAAATACAATTTTTTTTCGGAATATTATGCGAGATGTATGTTTCGCCATTCTCACACATCTCGCATATTATATGAGGTTTTGCGTGGCGATAAAGGAAATCACTAGACTTTATTTATCAGCCTTGGGTGAGCCGAGGTTTGACACAGACTTTGTTTCGATTTAACCGTTTTGTAGTAGAATTTCCGATAAGCTTATCTTCATTGAGAGTCTTTCCCGGATTATTTGGGAGAGTTGAACGTATTTTTTGAGAAGTTAATATTTGCAGGAATACACAAAATATTATTTCTTTGCTTTGAAAAATGAGAAACAAAAATGTCTTGAAATTCGGAGCCAATGAAAAACCGACATTGGAAAAAGGCATGTAAAATATTTCATGAATTTATACAAAATTATTGATAAATTTAACTATGCGATATGATCGCCGATATATCTAGCTTGTCTTCAAATAGATTTTTGACTAAAATGCATCATTCTGGGTTTATTTCCTACTTACTTGTGCTAAATTCTACGGCGTGTATTAAATATTATTTTATTTTTCATTTTTTTGTTTATAAAATTNTGCACAAGTATCTGGCCTACGTCATCGTTTTGTCCGCTTTGATTTATATCTCATACATCAAAAGTAATTTATAAATAAGTCAAAAATTTGATGGAAAAATCATGATTTTCAATTAAAAATCTTTATTTTTCCCTATAAAAGCAAATTATTACACTTTTTTCACTGTTTCCAAGTTAATACGGTAATAAAGTACAACTGTTGACAGCTTTTGATTGCTTAAATTCACTTTTATAATAATTAAATTTTTTCATGGGATACTTGAAGTTGGAAATTTAGAAATTTCACTTCCGAAAAAAAATATCTGCTCCTAGATACCAATAAATTTTCATTTCAACTGTTATGCATGCACAAAACACTTTCCTAAAAACTGGTTCATCTCACATTTGTATTTTATGTCTGGTTCCGAAATAATTTATCAGGAAGTGAAACATAGGCGACAAATCCTTATAAATCAACACCCCGTAAATCTGGAACCAAACGTTAGAAAAAAATTTTAATAATTTTTTTGGAACCAAATCAAAATTCTTTATAATCTGTTTGAAAGAAAAGATTCTACGATCCCGTTTTTTGCAGTTTTTGAATGATTTTAGGTATGCCAGAGCCACAATTGTGGCTCTGTGCTCACAAGGGTTAAGTTTTGGTAAATCAGTAGAGTTGAACGAAAAACTAATTAATCGTCACTTATTCTTATTAATTTAGTTCAGAAAATTTGATTTTAATTTAAGGGGGTGTTATAAGATTACATCATTGTTTAAAACATTTGTTGACAGGGATATTTCAGAGCATCGGTCGGCACCCTCGAAAATCGAGAAATACTGAACCGATCCGATATCATACTTTTCACATTTTCTCCCGAACCGATCATAAACAGATTTCTTACGAATTTTAATCCGTCCCGAACTGTGTCACATGCTGACTCCTTTTCAAAGTGCATATAAAGTAAAAAGCGGCGAAAGTTTGTACACTAATTAACCATTTATGAAAACCCACTTTTGCGAAAAAATGGTTTCCATAAATGGTTATGGGCTTTCATTAAAGGATTATGGGTTTCATTTAAATGGTAATGGGTTACCATTACTTGTTAATTTTGGGCAAAATTTGAAAAGTTGTGTTCAGCCAAATATTTGGATTTTTTGAATGTAATTCTTAGCCGTGATTAGGAAACGCAGTGTGTTTTTAAGTTGTAGGGCCGGAATATTCACAAAAGTGTGAATAGGGGATGTGCACTCGAAACCCACAATATCTTTTTTTCGAATAATTTTGAGCTTATTAAGCATCATTACCAAAGTTTTTTTTTCTCAATGGGTTTCCATTAAAGGGTTATGAGTTTCCATTACATGGTTATGGGTTTTCATTACAGGGGTTTCCATTAATGGTTAGTTGATGTTTTTTTAATCAGAAAACATTTCGACGACAATTCTCATCATTTTCGAAAGACTTGTTAATTTTAACTAATTCAAAACTTCAAAATCAGACTTAAAAGTTTCCAAAAATAGATGAAACTGATTTGAAAAGGCTTGGCAAATAGTATTGTACTACTATCAGGGGGTTGTCCTGTCTGATTTAATTAAGGCCTTAGAGGCATTAAAAAAGCTCCAAATTGATACGGGGTGATAATTAAGTGTACTTAGAACCCAATTATAAAAAAATTCGAAATTTTCGCATTTTTTGAATTTTTTTCTTAGTATTTCATAAAAGATGAAGTTTAAAAATAACGTTTGCTCGAATTTGACCACTAAAACGTCTAAATATCGACTTAACGTAAGCCAACTTTCTCATCAGTGGTTCACTGACTTTTTTTTGAGCCTTCTTTAGAAAAAATCGGAGCACATTTTTTTCGAAAAATTATATTTTCAAGTCTGCATCGAACTTTGGGAAAAACGCAAATACAATCCTTTAAAATGCAACAGAGTGTACTTTAAATAAAATTGGCCCCATTTTGAAACTAATCCTCGGAGGAGATAGATTTTTAAGCCAAAAATCGTAAAAAACGGCCAAAAATCGTCGGTTTATTGGACCGCTAAGAAAATTCAGTCATCTAAATGAAAAAACGCTCACTGCAAACTTTAGTTGGTTTACTCCACGTATTATGTCAACTTTTGAACGAATTTCGATATATGGTCTCGGAGGAGATAGATTTTGAAATTTCGCGAAGTGACCTCCTGTTAGGACTATGTGACGATTGGTGTAGTCATCAAAATTTTAGTTTTACTTTTGATTTCACAAGATTAAGGCTAGGTCTACAAATTGGCAGTTCTTGAATTATTGCTCAAGCTTCAGATTTTCCTCAACTAGCTCTGCAGAATTTCAAATCAGACATGAACACCCCCTTAAGCTAACGATAACACGTATAAAAAATTCAATGACTTATTATTTTCATACACTATTTTTTGTGAAAAAATATTTTTGTTTCCACAAATTCTTATCAGGGTCTAAGCTCGAAAAAAAGCTTACCCCGTTATCACCATTTTTGGATTATTAGATTAGGGTGTTACAGCAAATGAGCTCGGTTTTTGAGTCCGGTTCAGCTATCCTGACAGCAAATCAGCGATCAGGGATGCAGGAATTGCTGGAGGTCGTACTTAGGAAGTATAGAATATGACCGATATGCCAGATTTTTTTTATATTTTTATTAGTACGTAAGAGATTCTGAATAATAACGAAGATGCCATGAGAGAATTTCCGTCGACAGTTTTAGGCCAAATCGTGATTTTTAACATTTAAAAATCGTTTTTCGGGTTGAAATATTGAGTTTTGAAATTTTGTATGAAGAAATAAAATGCTTACAATCCCTCATATAACCCATATTTCTGATCTTTAAAAATTTCACGGTGGTCGACAATTTGATGTGACACCCTTTATAAGACTTCAAGTTGAAAGAAATTCTACTACACAACGATTTTTGGCCACTAAACGAAAATTAATATCGATAAAATATACAAAGAAAAAAAGTATCGAAAAAAGGTGAAACTCAGATTTATAATAGAATCGACATTTTTGGAGTTTTAATAGTACTCTTATCTTGATAAAAAATCTGCTGTGAATCCTATGAAAACAGAGATGCCCAAGAAAAGACCTTCGACCTTTTAACAGGTGCTGTGACAAGACTAAAAAAATAATAAAACGAAAATAAATTTTCACATTTTTTCTTTTTTCATATATTCCCTATTCACACTTTTGTTAATATCCCGGCCCTGCTACTTAAAAACACAATACGTTTCCTAATCAGGTCCGGGATATTAACAAAAGTGTGAATAGGGGATATCGCTCTGAAAGAATGTACCAATCTTCCAGAATTATTCCACCCCCTTAACCCTTGTGAGCACAGAGCCACAATTGTGGCTCAAGCATACCTTAAATTATCTAAAAAAGGCAAAAAACGGGATCGTAGAATCTTTTCTTTCAAACACATTATAAAGAATTTCGATTTGGTTCCAAAAAAATAATCGAATTTTTTTTCGAATGTTTGTTTCCAGTATAACGGGGAGTTAATTTATTCTAATTTTTCGCCTATGTTTCACTTCCGGAAAAATTATTTCGAAACAAGACATAAAATACAAATGAGAGATTAGCCAGTTTTTAGGCTAGTGTTATGTGCATGCATAACAGTTAAAATTAAAATGTATTGGTATCTAGGAGCAGTTATTTTTTTCGGAAGTGAAATTTCTATATTTTCAACTTCAAGTATCCCATGAAAAAATTAAATAATAATAAAAGTGAAGTTAAGCAGTCTTAAATTGTCCACAGTTGTACTTTATTACCATATTTACTTGGAAATAATAAAAAAACGTGTTATAATCTGCTTTTATAGGGAAAAATAAACATATTTTTATCTAAAATCATGATTTTTTCATCAGAATTTTTGACTTATTTATAAATTACTTTTGATTTATGAGATATTAACCAAAGCGGACAAAACTGTGAGGTAAGCCAGATACTTTTGCATCGTTTCCGATAAAAATGCAACTTATGAAGACAACTGTGACCGTGTATTACGTGATATGGTATACTTTGCTTTCTCACTATATTTTCAACAACAAAAAAATTAAAATTTTATAATATAAAATGTCTGATGAAAAAATATTACCTTCAACTTCCTTCTGCAAAAAATTGAAATTCCAACTGCCTCAAGCTTGCTGTAAACAACGTTCAAAGTAGATTCACAATTGTGGCTCTGGTGCCTTGGCGGAATTTTTTTATATGCTTACTAGGGTTTAAGATAACATTATTTGAAGCCACTTTGAGGGCCTCGGTGCATTTTGACAGATACGGAGATGGAAAACTTTTTACTGGGTTTATTTTTTCTTCTCAATATACCATCAAAGTTATGTTTCATAATCCAGACAACTTTTTTAACTACAGAATTTCCGAATTATTGCTTGTAAAGAAAATTTGAGTTAAAATAAAAATTTTCGAATTCGACAAATTATGAGAAATTTTTGAAAAAAGTTTCGAACAATATAAAAAATGCCTAATTTTTTGTTCAAATTTTTTATAAATAATTTTTTCAAATTAACGAACAACACCCTTCAAAATGGCTTCTTTCACTTTTCGCGTAGATGACCACATATTTTTTACATGCTATTTGAAAAATCATATGACATTGTTTTGTGATTTTTGGTCAAAAATAGTTGGAAATATTTTGGAAAATTTCCTCCTTTATTGTTCAAAAATTTTCAAATTTTTTTTTTTGAAGTTATTAGCTGAAAATATTGAGAATGGCTACTCTCACTTTATTCAAATGTGTCCTCGTTACTAATTAATAAAAATGAAAAAAATATTTATATCAATTTTGACGCCTTCAACCGATTTCTCCCGTTTTTTAAGTGTTTTTATAAGACGATTTATAAAGTAAGACTAATTGATCTGAAAAAAAAATCAAACAAAGTAAGCTCAAAAGTGCCAACTTTTGTTCGAAAAAGTTTTTATCCGAAAATCTTAAAGTGGCAAAAAGTTTCCCATCAAGAGAAAAAAAATCGAAAAACTGCAAGTCTGTCAAAATGCACCGAGGCCCTGAAGTTGACAAGTTGAAACGAAAAAGTTTCTATATATAAAATTCTGAAGGTAAAATTGTGGTATTATTGGTCAAGCCTACTCAATCCAGAAGTTCTGGCTTGATTTTAAAGACAAGTCAAGCCAAGGGTCTCTTGGCTTGACTTGACTCGGCTTGACTCCAGCTAAGTCATGTCAAGCCACCAAAGCCAAGCCAGTTGATTCCGAGGCCTGGTTGAACATGTCTTGATGTGCTTGATTCTCAATTATTTGATATTTCACCATTGAAAAAAAAATAATCGACTTGTCGGTACATTCGTAGTTGCCAGAAAGCTGTCACCTGACAATATTCCAAGAATTTTATAAATTGAGAACATCTAATGATCGTTTTTGAAATTTTGTATTGTTACTAGTTTTTTTTGATAATAAATCAAAAATAACCAAACAAGATATCTAAACCTTGACGTTAGTTTTAAAAACATAGCTAGCTATTCCACCAATCGATTTTCGGCCAAAATCGACCACGAAGGTTGGATTTGTCACATATACTGATCTGTGCCAAATTTTATTGCGCGTTTAGTGGTTGGATTTTTTTTCCTCAGAAATTGATATTTTTCCGATAAAATGATAATATATTTCGAAAAATCGCATTTTTGACGAAAAAAAGGGGGTTTTCGA
Source organism: Oikopleura vanhoeffeni (assembly GCA_004367855.1). NCBI lineage: Eukaryota > Metazoa > Chordata > Appendicularia > Copelata > Oikopleuridae > Oikopleura > Oikopleura vanhoeffeni. Next base: position 118,277 of record SCLH01000331.1, on the reverse strand, counting down.
CTATTATAACCAGGCTTACAAAAAAAGATAGGAATAGACCTATCCCCCTATGGGAGATAAAAGAGGGATACGGATGGGACCGAAAGCTCCCGGAGAAAAGTTGTATTACTTCCTGCGAGAAATATCACGGTTGATGATATCAATGATGATATCAAAAATCTTTTTAATAAAGTTCTAAAATTATCGAAAAAAATGATATTAATTAAAAGTTCCGCCGGATTCCGCGCGCCAAAAAATTTCTTTTGAAAATAAAAGTTCTTCTTTTTTCCAAAGTATTTCAAAAAAATTTGATTGCAAATAAAAATTTCGAAAATTTTTTTCAACATTTCTTAAAAAAATATTTTTGAAATTTTTCTCATTTTCTTAAATTGCCTGAAACTGGTGATAACTAAGTTTGACAAGGCGGTTAATTTTATAATAATTTTTTTTTCCGAATCAAACGGCTATCCCTCTTTTTTACTTTAACTTTTTCTCGAAAAATCGAGGTTTGGGAGCCAAAAAATCATAGTTGTCAAATTTTTTATTTTTTTACAAAAAGTATGTCCACATCATTAATAAGTGGCGTTGACTCAGAAGTTTCACAATAATCCACCCATTATTTCTATGAGTCGATATTAATGGTGGAACAGCTATACATAGCGCATAAAATAATCATGTGCACTTACCCCTGGGAACCGAATTTTAGACATGTAAGAAATCTTAAATGCTGGTGATAGATCTTGGGTCACTATTCTTGTTTTTGTGGACGGATAAAATTCAATTTTACATCTTGCTTCAATTGTCTTGTTCAGGACTACTGAATCAGAAATCGACGGAGTTAAGTTCTCCATTTTGATTTTAAAGTCAACTTCCTGCCTTCTTCAGATTTTGGATCACCCTAAACTGACATTTTAGATAAAGAAGCTTTTAATTTTCATATGTTGTCCTACTAGACCCGTGTACTCAGCATTTCAAAACAACCCTGAACTCATACAAGTGTCAATCGGCACTAACGAATATCAAAACAACATATTTAACTACCTAGAAGTTATGATTTTACTTGATTTAAAGACCAAACAATCTTGTGTAAGATCAATTTACTACTGCAACCTCATTCGATATTCACATTGAAGTGACTGAAAATAGATAAATTTTCTCTCAAACATCATTGTATTAATTTGAGGGGGGTCGGTGCATTTTAACAGATACGGATATGCGCTCTTGATGAAAAACGTTTTACTGGGTATATATGTTTTTCTCAATATACCATCAAAGTAATGTTTCATAATCCAGCAAACTTTTGTAACTACAGAATTTTCGAATAATTGCTTTTTTAGACAATTTTGAGTTTAAATTAAACTTTTCGAATTCGACAAATTATGAGAAATTTTTGAAAAAAATTCCGAACATTTCAAAAAAAGCCTTATTTTTCTTTCAAATTTTTTTTATTATTTGTTTCAAATCAAAGACAACATGCTTCAAAATGGCCACTTGCACTTTTAGCGTATAGGGTGATTATTAGGTGACCAAATATTTTTTTATATGCTCTTTGAAAAATCATATGACATTTTTTTGGGATTTTTGGTCGAAACTATTCAGAAATATTTTGAAAGTTTCCTCTTTTCTTATCGTTAAACAAAGAGTGATTGACCTAGCGTTAAACGACTGAAAGAGCCCAACATATCAGGGTAGTTGCATTGCCTGACCTGTCAAAGTAATAAACACCAGAAGATTATATCCCCTATTCACACTTTTGTCAATATCCCGGCCCTGATTAGGAAACGTAGTGTGTTTTCAAGAAGTAGGGCCGGGATATTAACAAAAGTGTGAATAAGGGATATTTATCGTTATTTGTAGATATAGAAATACGGATTTCTCTCTCCTGTGCGGTTAGGAATGACAGAGAATCAACTTCTCGCTCGGTTTTTCTAGAAGATTGATGTTATGATTACTATTAACGTTACCAAGCTAGCCAGCCATTGGCTACTACTATATATGGACGTATTCAAAAATTTTCAAACTCATTCTTTCGAAATCATTAGCTGAAAATATTGCAAATGGCTACTTTAATTTTATTCAAATATGTCCTGGTTTTGTTTCTTCGCTCTTGTTTATACTATGAATCATCGCGACGAAACTACGGCATGTGAGAAATCGGTTGAGTCCCTCGGTAATCAAAAAAAAATATCACAGTCAAATTTGCCAAATTATTAAGCCGACCCATCCACCGAATTTATTAAATTTTTTTCATCTCATGTAATAAAATATTTTTTACGATGTGCCAAACTTTCCTTTTTTCGAATTTTTTGGACATTTTAAATTTTCGATTTTGACGCAGAAATAGTTTGAAACCAAATATAATAAATTAAATTCGGTGGTCGATTCCGTTTTTTTCTGGTTTCTAGTTAATAAAAATGAAAAANTTCTGAACTTCTGATGAAATTTACAACACTTGCTTAAGGAACCGGTTTGTGCCATTTGGCACGCACTTTATAAAAATTTTATTATTTTTAAAAAATCTGTATAAAATTGCGGGTGTAATAGGCTACTTAACTTTTCAAAGTCAGGACATTTTTTCATATTTAAACTCAATTGAAGGTCAATTTTTTTTCCTTGAAAGCTGTTTTTCTCTATTTTTCATGGAAAAAAAACTTTCATATTAAAGAAATTTTTGCATGTCGATAATGATTCTCCCACTAATTAGTGCATTACACCCGACAATGTCTGAAGTTTATAAATATCGCCTTTAAAAAAAAATCCCACATCGGGTCAAGTTGGAAATGGAGTTGTAATGAAAAGTGGTTTTTGATATTTTTACAGATACAGTTACAGTATGTAAAAAATTTAAAAATATAAACGTTTGCAAGTATGAACACTTTCATTTTAGATAAAAAATAAAATTAAAATTTTTCACACTTTTTTTTCTTTCAAAAATCACTCCGAAAAAATGTACCAATCTGCCACATCGCTGCTACCCCCTTAAACGACTGAAAGAGCCCAACATATTAGGGGAGTTGCATTGCCTGACCTGTCAAAGTAATAAACACCAGAAGATTATATTTATCGTTATTTGTCAAGATATAGAAATAAGGATTTCTCTCCCCTGTGCCCGGGTTAGGAATGACAGAGAATCAACTCCTCGCACGGTTTTTCGAGAAGATTGATGTTATGATTACTATTAACGTTACCAAGCTAGCCAGCCATTGGCTACTACTATATATGGTCGTATTCAAAAAATTTCAAACTCATTCTTTCGAAATCATTAGCTGAAAATATTGCAAATGGCTACTTTAATTTTATAGAAATATGTCCTGGTTTTGTTTCTTCGCTCTTGTTTATACTATGAATCATCGCGACAAAACTACGGCATGTGAGAAATCGGTTGAGTCCCTCGGTAATCAAAAAAAATATCACAGTCAAATTTGCCAAATTATTAAGCCGACCCATCCACCGACTTTATTAAATTTTTTTCATCTCATGCAATAAAATATTTTTAACGATGTGCCAAACTTTCCTTTTTTCGAATTTTTTGGACATTTTAAATTTTCGATTTTGACGCGGAAATAGTTTGAAACCAAATATAATAAATTAATTCGGTGGTCGATTCCGTTTTTTTCTGGTTTCTAGTTAATAAAAATAAAAAAATTAAATTTTACCTTTATTTTGACGCCTTCAACCGGTTTCTCCCGTTTAAATGAAAATAGACAAATTAAACGAAGGAAGTTTAGAAGTTCCAACTTTCGTTCGAAAAAGTTTCTATCCGAAAATTTTAAAGTGACAAAAAGTTTCTCATCAAGAGAAAAAAAAATGAAAAAGTGCAAATCTGTCAAAATGCACCAAACCCCTTAAGTCAAACCATACGTTTTTCAATTTCAGTTAATAATCTAAGAGAGACGGAATTGATCATTCTGAATTGGAGGAATCAGTCAAAACAATTTTTCATCATAATAAGTTGGTTTGATAATTATAGAGCGCAGCAAAATTTCGCTCACTATTTTTAAATTTTCTTTTTCAGGATTTTTATATCCCAGAACTTTCATTATTAGAAAACGGTCTCAAATTCATACTCAAGTCAAAGAGCCAAAGTTTAAAATCAATCAAAAATTTTTCTTCAGATNCGGACACGGCCCCCCCAGGCCCGACCCGCCTCGCACCCCGCGCCCGCCGGCCCCGGCCCCCCCGCAGCGTCGCGGCCGCGCACCCCAGCGCCCCCGCCCCCGACCTGCCCAATCCCCCCGGCCCCGGGTACCTCCTCCCCCCCCCCCCGCACGCCGCCCGGGCCCCCCACGCCTGCCCCCCCCCCCCCTCCACCCCAACAATATAAAAAAATGCCTGAATTTTTTGTGAAATTTTTATAATAATTTTTTCAAATCAACGAAACACCTTTCAAATGGCTACTTCACTTTTTCGCGTAGATACCACATATTTTTACATGCTATTTGAAAATTTCATATACATTGTTTTGTGATTTTTGGTCGAAATAAGTTGGAATATTTTGGAAAATTTCCTCTTTATTGCTCAAAAATTTTCAAAATTATTTTTTTGAATTTTAGCTAAAAACATATTGAGAATAGCTACTCTAACTTTATTCAAATGGTTCCTCGTAACAATTAATAACAATGAAAAAAATTTCTATATCAATTTTGACGCCTTCAACCGATTTCTCCCGTTATTTAAGTGTTTTTTAAGACGATTATAAAGTAGACTTAATTGATCTGAAAAAAGATCAAACAAAGTAAGCTCAAACAGTGTCCAGACTTTTGTTCGAAAAGTTTTTATCCGAAAATCTTAAAGTGGCAAAAAAGGTTCCATCAGAGAAAAAAAACGAAAAACAGCAACATCTGTCAAATGCACCGATGGCCTGTAGTTGAACAAGTTGAAACGAAAAGAGTTTCTATATATAAATTCTGAAGGTTATAAATTGTGGTATTATTGGTCCAAGCCTACTCAAGCCAGAATTCTGGCTTGATTCGTTAAGACAGTCAAGCAAGGTCTCTTCGGCTTGACGTGACTCGCTTGACTTCAGCTAAGTCATCGTCAGCACCATAAGCCAAGCCAGTTGATTCCGAGGCCTGGTTGAAAGTCTTATTGCTTGATTCTCAATTATTTGATATTTCACCATGAAAAAAAATATCGACTTGTCGCGGACATTCGTAGTTGCAGATGTCACCTGACATATCCAAGAATTTTATAATTGAGAACATCTAAGGATCGTTTTTGAAATTTGTATTGTATCTCGGTTTTTTGATAATAAATCAAAAATAACCAACAAATATCTAAACCGGGACGTTAGTTTAAAACATAGCTACTATTCACCCAATCGATTTTCGGCCAAATCGACCACTTAGGTCCTGGACTTTGTCACATATACTCATCTGTGCCAAATTGTATTGCGCGTAGGGGTGATTTTTTCCTCAGAACAGGATATTTTCCGAAATAAATGATAATATATTTCGGAAAATCGCATTTTTGACGAGAAAAAAGGGTTTTCGATATTTACCAGGCTACAAAAAAGGTAGGATAGACCCTATCCCCTAGGGAGATAAAGAGGTACGCATGGCCGAAAGCTCCGGACGAAAGTTGTATTACTTCTGCGAGAAATATCACGGTTGATATTATTCATGATATACAAGAATCTTTTTAACTAAAGTTCTAAAATTATCGAAAAAAATGATATCAATTAAAAGTTCCGCCGGATTCGCCGCGCCAAAAATTTCTTTGAAAATAAAATTTCTTCTTTTTTCAAAGATTTTTCAACAAAAATATTGCAAAAAAATTCGAAAATTTTCTATGGAATTCTTAAAAAAATATTTGTGTGAAATTTTTATCATTTTCTTAAATGCCTGGAAACTGGATGATAAACTTAAGATTGGTGACAGGCGGTTGATTTTATAATAATTTTTTTTCCGAATCAACGGCTTCCCTTTTTTTTACTTTAAACTTTTTCTCGAAAAATCGAGGTTTGAGCCAAAAATCATAGTTGGCAAATTTTATTTTTTGAAAAAGTATGTCCACATCATTAATAAGTGGCGTTGACTCAGAGTTTCAGCAATAATCCACCATTATTTCTATGAGTCGACATTAATGTGGAATAGCTATACAGCGCATAAAATAATCCTGTGACTTTACCCCTGGGAACCGAATTTTAAGACATGTAAGAAAATCTTAAATGCTGGTGATAGATCTTGGCGTCACTATTCTTGTTTTATGTGGAGGATACAAATTCAATTTTACATCTTGCTTCAATGTCTTGTTCAGGACTACTGGAATCAGAAATTCGACGGAGTTAAGTTCCCCCATTTTATTTAAGTCCAAACTTCCTGCCTCTTCAGATTTTGGATCACCCTAAAACTGACATTTAAGATAAAGAAGCTTTTAATTTCATATGTATGTCCTACTTGACCCGTGGTACTCAGATTTCAAAACAACCCTGAACTCATACAAGTGTCAATCGGCACTAAACGGAATATCAAAACAACATACTTTAACTCCCTAGAAGTTATATTTTACTTGATGTAAGACCAAAACAATCTTGTGTAAGACAATTTACTACTGCAACCTCATCGATATTCACATCATGTATTAATTTGAGGGGGGTCGGCATTTTAACAGATACGGATATGGCTCTTGGATGAAAAACTTTTACTGGGTTTATATGTTTTCATCAAGTATACCAATCAAGTAATGTTTCATAATCCAGGCAAACTTTTGTAATTACAGAATTTCGAATAATTGCGTTTTTTTAGACAATTTTTGAGTTTAATAAACTCTTTTTGAATTCGACAAATTTGAGAAATTTTTGAAAAAATTCCGAACATTTTTCCAAAAAAGCTTATTATTTTCTTTCAGATTATTTTTAATTATTTGTTTCAAATCAAGACATATGCTTCAAAATGGCCACTTCCACTTTTGGTACAGGGTGATTATTAGGTGACAAAATATTTTTTTAATTTTTGGGGGCCTTCTTTGAAAACAAAAATCACTATGACATTTTTCTTGGATTTTTGGTCGAAACGTATTCAGAAAATATTTTGAAAGTTCCTCGTTTGCTTTATCGTTAAACCAAAGATGAATTGACCTAGCGTTAAAAGACTGCAAAGAAGCCAACCTATTAGGTAGTGCATTGCCTACCTGTCGAAAGGTAATAAACACAGAAGATTATATTTATCGTTATTTGTCAAGATATAGGAAATACGGATTTCTCTCCGCTTCCCGGGTTAGGAATGACAAGAATCAACTCTTCGCTCGGTTTTTCGAGAACGATACTGATGTTCATGCATTACTAATAACGTTACCAAAGCTAGCCAGCCATTGGCTACTTACTATATATGGACGATTCAAAATTTTCAAACTCAGGCTTTCGAAATCATAGCTGAAAATATTGCAATTGGCTTCTTTAATTGTTATTCAAATATGTCCTGGTTTGTTCTTGTTCTTGTTTATACTATGAATCATCGCGACGAACTACGGCATGTGAGGAATCCGGTTGGTTCCCATGGTATTCAAAAAAAAATATCACAGTTCAAATTTGGCAATTATTTAAGCCCGACCCATCCACCGAATTTATTAAATTTTTTTCATCTCATATAAAATATTTTTACGATTGCCAAACTTTCCTTTATTTCGAATTTTTGGACATTTGAATTTTCGATTTTGACGCCAGAAATAGTTTGAAACCAAATATAATAAATTAAATTCGGTGTCGATCCTTTTTTTCTGGTTTCTAGTAATAAAATAAAAAAATTAAATATTACCTTTATTTTGCACGCCTTTCAACGGGTTTCTCCCGTTTAAATGAAAATAACAAATTAAACGAAGGAAGCTTAGAAGTTCCAACTTTTGTTTTCAAAAGTTTTCTATCCGAAAATTTTAAAGTGCAAGTTTTCTCATCAAGAGAAAAAAAATGAAAAGTGCAAATCTTGTCAAAATTGCACCAAACTCCTTAAGTCAAAACCATTTAGTTTTTCAATTTTCAGTCAATAATCTAAGAAGATGAATTGAAATCATCTGAATTGGAGGAATCAGTCAAAACAATTTTTCATCATAATAAGTTGGTTTGATAATTATAGAGCGCAGCAAAATTTCGCTCACTATTTTTAAATTTTCTTTTTCAGGATTTTTATATCCCAGAACTTTCATTATTAGAAAACGGTCTCAAATTCATACTCAAGTCAAAGAGCCAAAGTTTAAAATCAATCAAAAATTTTTCTTCAGATATATTTTCACGATAAAAAACTTATTTTGTCCAAAGCGATAGATTCATGAACATTATTTAAAAATATCTGGCTCAAAAATTTATTCATCAGTTAAAGTTATTAAAGAAGTTCTCATTGAAATAACGGCAGCTAAACTATCGACCATCAATTTTGAGCCTGCCTCTTCTTTCAGTCATACAATTGTCATGTATTGTCATATCATAAAATTGTCTGCATTTTCATTGTGAAATTGATTGTGTAAATAAACGTCTCCAATCATTTTGTCGATGTGTTGAGGATCAATAAGTAATCTTAATCAACAAAATCAAGGACTCAAAAAATTTTCGGAGCTTAATTTGTCAAATGGAATAGTATAGATTAAACTTTAGAATTTTGTCACGAAAAAACTTGAAAATATAGAAATTTCTTTAAATTTTTCAAGTTTTTTTGGTGAAAAATATAATTGCTTTTTCAAGGAGAAATTTAGATTCTTATGAAAAATTATAATTTATTCTATTTATGATGCTGTTAACGATAAATGAGCAATAATTCATCAAATTATTTGCGTTAAAAATGAGAAAAGTAATATTCCCTCAAAACAATTCGAATTAATTGTGTCTTTTACAAGTTTTTGTCAGTCTTCGAGTTTTATGTTTTCCTGTTAACTGAAATTTACCGAAAAAAATTGATCAATCCATCAATATTGAGCTCGAAATGTTCTTTGGAGTACTTTGGGACATTTTCGGAATTCAAAGAAAAGCCTGGCCAATTAATAAAATGTTTTTTTTGGAAACTGTTTCCAAAATTAATCAAATAAACAACAGTCAATATACGCATCTTGCCAATTTATTTAAATTGAAAACTTCTTTTCTTCTCTTGTACTAAATTGCTGTTCTGAATGAAATTTTTATTTTAGTTCGTGCATAATTTAAACAGTATAAAGACGCAATTTGATCGTAATATACTGAAAAAAATCGTATATCATTTCTTTATAAGAGCTACTTTTGAGGATAAATTATTCAAGCGGGAAAACAATTTTTGCGAATTCTGCTTTAAACTCATAATTCATGTACAATATATCACCGTAAGCCAATATTTTATGCTGAGCTGTTTTCAATATTTAAAGCAGACATTGATTCTGGGCGATTTTTGTCCTTTTTTGACATTCTTGGATCCAAATAATTAGATCATGAGCATAATTGACATATATTTATTGACAAATATCCAAAACCACCGTTAAAGACTGCATCAAGATAAAGGTAAAATGACAATTATTTGTTCAAAATTTCGATCCATCAAAAGCTCAAAATACTATTTTTTAAGACCGAAAGATTAGAAATTTGTTAACTCTCATTTTCTTACAAAAGTGTAAATACAAAATTCCGAGTACTTTACTTTTGAGGCGATAAAGCGGAAAATTTCGACTTGCCTTGAAAATGCTTTGATCACTTTGTTTCATCGTTAATAAAGGAAATCACAAACTTCTCTGATGAAATATAACTAGCAGTTTGTCTGACCTTGAACATGCTATTTGATCAAACCGACAGATCTTGCTCACTGCTTTTATTCTTTTAGGCTCTTTAAGGCTCTAAATTGAATACTTCGCTGGAGGCTCCAAAGCCAATAATTAGGCTCGACTTTGAGCGCTTATATTTTGCTAACTACATTTCCGATTACTATTCTATGAAAAACAGAAATCCGAAATTTTAAAATAATTAATAATAATTTAAAAAATCTTAACATTAATTTGTCGAAAATTCCGATAGAAAATTTTTTAAAATTTCATAGTTAACTGATCGAACTTGAATTTTCACGAATTATTTCACTGCACATTATTCTCACAATTTATCTGAGGCTCGACAATTTTTTCAGTAATTTTCAAATATTTTCAATTTTTAGTCTAAA
>SCLH01000331.1:94607-107549 GCA_004367855.1 Oikopleura vanhoeffeni | reverse complement strand
AACATTAATTTGTCGAAAATTCCGATCGAAACAATTTTTAAAATTTCATAGTTAACTGATCGAACTTGAATTTTCACGAATTATTTCACTGCACATTATTCTCACAATTTATCTGAGGCTCGACAATTTTTTCAGTAATTTTCAAATATTTTCAATTTTTAGTCTAAAAATCTAAATAATAGGGTATTAAAAACCTTATTTATTTTCTTCGAAATTGTGAAAGTATCAGGTTATGACAATATTCTCACAATTTACCTGAGACTTGCCAATTTTTTTAGTAATTTTCAAATATTTTAAACTTTAAGTCAAAAAATCTCAAATATAAGGTATTAAAAACGTTATTTGTTTTCTTCGGAATTGTGAAAATATCAGGTTTTTGATCATACTTCACCATATTTATTATTAATAAATCATCATTTGTGATCAGTTTAGAAAACAGCTAGAAACCTGAATTTATTCGTTTGATAATCGTAGAAATGTGATAAGCGTTAATTCGTCACAATTTTGAATTATTCTTCATCAGATCAATTTATTTGCCAAAATGAAAGATTTCGGTAATTCACACTAACAAATAAATTGATATTTACGTATAGCAGAGAAACTTTGTTGGTGTTTATAAAACTCAAATACTCTCCTCAAAACTGACTTTCTCAAATTTTTTGTGAAGTTAGTCTTGTTTTAGAAACAGCCGTTTAAAGGGGGTATGCGACTCTGATTTGACATTTTCTTGGTGAAATATACTGAGAACAAAGAGCTGATGAGAAAAACCGAGAATGTTAATTTGTAGATCTATCTTGAATCTTGCGAATAAGTATATCAGAAAATATTTTTGATCATTACATCAATAGGTACAGTATCGGATAAATTGTTGAGAAATTGGCGAAAAGTGAGAATAAATTACTTCGAACGGTTGGTGATTGGACATTTAATTGAGATTTTTGAATTACCCCAAAAGTCTGTTGAAAAATGTTTTAGATCAATTTTTCAAGGTTAAAAAATGTTTTTGCCGATTAATCGCAAATGAGCTCCTAGAGTTAACGAGTATTATATCCTTTTATCACTTTTTGGTTAGAATGCGTAGCCATAACGTTAAAATCACACGTTAAACGGAGTAGTGGCTACGCATTCTAACCAAAAAGTGATGAAGGGATATATGATAATTTGGAATTGTAAATTTTGACGTCGAAAATGGGCAACTTTACAGATATCATGAAAAAGAGTCAGCAGAAAAAATCTGATGTTTGAAAAATTTTGCATCAATTTCTATCACAGAACCCAAGTGATTTTAATTAAAACTCATTGACAAATTCATAATTTCAATGAAAACAAAGTATTTTCTGATTTTGAATTTATCTTGTACTTCATTTTTTGTCGTCACATGGAAACATAAATTGGTAGGCTCTGGAAGTTAAAATTAAATTGAGGTATCGATTAGGTTCATCTTATCTTGGCGTTATCGTGATCATTCAACTTAACATTATCAGAGTGAGATGTTATTTCATGCCATAGAAAAACGGGTGTGGTTATCGAGATACCTGGACGACCACAATTTGTTTTAACTGAAGGATTGGGCCTTGAAAACTATTAGCATAATAAGGTTTTTAAATAGATCGATTACGGGGCTCTTGGTCGTTTTTTACTAGATTTTTAGCCATCATTTTTATATAATTCGGCTTTTTAAAACAACTTATCCGATTACCTTTTTAGATCGCTCAAACTTAACACAAATATCCTGTGAATAAAATTTCAAAATTGGTCCGAATGCGATCATTGTATCCAATTTGTTAAAGAAAAACTAATAATTAAACAATTTCAGTGATCTCAGAAAAAAATTGTAAAAAAATTGCCCGATGGACCAATTTTTTTAATTTTATTAAAAGCAGCAAGATATTTGCTCAGTTTAAGCTATCTAAGAATGTTATCGACTAGTTGTTTTCAAATGCCGAATTAAACAGTATGTCACGTTTTTGTTTTTTTTATCCAATTTGCATAAAATCTGAATTCCACCGGTTTTGATTGGTTTAATCTGGAAAAGACGTAGGTATTTACCAAAATTGATCGTTCTCAATGGCGGATAGCAAGTTATGCGAATTGGGGAATAAAAAAACGTCACATACTGTATGAAAATGTCGGCTAAAATCTAGTAAAAAACGACCAGGAACCCCCGTGATCAATATGAAGTGACTACAAATAACTTGTTTGTGTGTTTGTTATCTCTAGAAGAACTAAAGGAGTTGTTCGTTAAGAATTTAGTGAAATCACTCTTTTCGATGGCCAATTGCCAGAGCAGTACCAATTTATTTGACCAAATGACTAACCTTTAACATATTTGAACAAGGATCTTGCACTTTAGAAGAAATTCGAATGTGACGGATGTTGAACGTTCGAGCTAAAATTGCTTTTACAAAACAAGATCTTTCTTGCGTTAATTATCTGACCAACCAATGACCGCGTCTGATTTTTTCTTGCCTTTTGATGAAGTCAGAAAATAATGCTTTTTGACTTTGTTTAATTTTCTTCGATTTCTCGCACCATTATCGACCATAAAATATCAAATCTGATTATTTTGGCGCGTTTTTGTATTATTTCATTTTGTAAAACACTTAAGGGGGTCGGTGCATTTTGACAGATTTTCACTTTTTCAATTTTTTTCTCTTGATCGATAACTTTTTGCCACTTGGAAATTTTGACATAAAAAGTTTTTCGAACAAAAGTTGCAACTTTTGAGCTAATTTTGTATGATCTGATTTTATCAGATCGATTATCTTTACTTTATAAATCGGTTTTTGAAAAAAAAATCAAAAAACGCGCGTTTGCTATTGGAGGTGTCTAAATTACAGTTAAATTTATTTTTTATTTATTAGAAACCCTAAAAAACGGTCTTGACCACTCTAGATTATTTATTTAATTTGAATATATACGATTTTTACGTCAAAATCGAAATATTTGAAAAAAGACGAAAATTTAGCTCATCGAAAGACATATTTTTTTCGTGAGTTTAATTTATAAAATTTTACATGGTGGATGGGTCTGCTTACCAATTTGGCAAGTTTAAGTGTGAATTTTTATAAAATTCTGAATAAAAGACGGCTTCGATAGATTTCTGCAAAACCGTAGTTTTGTTTGAAAAAGTATGATGCAGTGTATAAACAAGAGCGAAGAGACAAAACAAGGACATATTTTAATAAAGTGAAACGAGCCATTTTCAATTTTTTCAGCTAAGGATTCAAGAAAAAATAGTTTGAAAAATTTCAAACAAGAAATGAGGAATTTTTTAAAAATATTTCCAAATAGTTTCGACGGAAAATCCCAAATAATTGTCATATGATTTTTAAAATAGCACATAAAAAATATGTGGTGATCTACGCAAAAAATTAAAGTGGCCATTTTGAAGAGTTTTTTGTTGATTCGAAACAAATACTGTAAAAAAAATTTGAACAAAAAATAAGGCATTTTTTTATAATGCTTGGAACTTTTTGAAAAATTTCTTATAATTTGTCGAATTCGAAAAGTCAAATTCGAACTCAAAGTTCCCTTAAAAAGCAATAACTCGAAAATTCTGTAATTACAAAAGTTGCCTGCACTATAAAACATTACCTTGGTGGTATATTGAGAAGAAAACATATACGTATATAAATATAAATAACGTGTATAAATACGTATATAAAGCCTGTAAAGAGTTTTTCATCAAAAGCCCGATATCCGTATCTGTCAAAATTCACCGACCCCTTTAATTAAATATGTTTATGATGAACAAAGTGGCATAAATTTGACATTCTCTAATGAAATTTTTCTTTGCCATTAATTAATCTGTCGTGTATTGAATCCTTCTGACAGACAAAGCATTAGGGCTGAATTTACCTCGTACACTCTGAGCTCCTTTTTTAAGTTTAGCTAGAGTTCGGACCGGGAGATCCAGAGGTCAAAGAAAACCGATAGTGATATAAAAACGCTCCAAGTTTATGCCGCATCAAACAAAAATTTCTACCCAAAGTTTATTTCCTTGATGATTTGTTCGAATATTGGAAATTTGACAGCTGCGCATCCTGATAATTTATTCTTTTTTTCGAAAAGCTCTCAGACTGAAAGTCTCAGTCCAGGTGAAAAAAACGATCAGCGCCTCGTTTTAAGATAAAACTTATTGTTTTTACTATCAAATTTCCTTTATTTTCACTCAAACGAAATTCAGAAAAGGAACTTATTCAATATTGATCACAAAACATTATGGTGCCCAGTGACTACTTATGACTAGTACGCTCTAGTCTGACTTAAGGGGATCGGTGCATTTTGGCAGATAAGCACTCAAAAAACGCGCGTTTGCTATCGAAGGTGTCTAAATTACAGTAAAATTGATTTTATTTTTTTATTAATTAGAAGCTTTAAAAAATGGTCTCGACCACCGTTGAAAATTTATTTAACTTCGATTTATACGATTTTTACGTCAAAATCGAAAATTTAAATTGTTGAAAAAAATCGAAATTTTAGCACATCCAAAGAAATATTTTTTTCATGAATTGAATGAAATACACTTTAAACGGTGGATGGGTCGGTTCACCAATTTGGCAAGTTTGGGTGTGATAAATTTTTTAATTCTTGATAAAAAAGGGCTTCGATGGACTTCTGCCCAATCGTAGTTTTACTTCAAAAGATACGATTCAGAGTATAAACAAGAGCAAATAAACAAAACAAGGAAATATTTGAATATACTGAAAGAAGCCATTTCCAATATTTTCAGCTAAAAATTTTTGAAAAAGAAATGAGGAACATTTTCAAAATATTTCCAAATAGTTTCGACCGAAAATCCGAAAAAATGTCATATGATTTTTCAAATATCATATTAAAAATATGTGGTCACTTACGCGAAAAGTTAAAGTGGCCATTTTGAAAAAAAAAATTTGTTGATTTGAAACCAATACTGTAAAAAATTTTTTATGAAAAAATAAGGCAATTTTTATAATGCTCGTAATTGTTTTCAGAAATTTCTCATAATTTGTGGAATTCGAAAAGTTTAACTCGAACTCAAAATTTCTTAAAAAGCAATAACTCGAAAATTCTTTCGTTACAAAAGCTGCCTGGAGCATGAAACATTACTTTGGTGGTATATTGAGAAAACTATATAAACCCAGTGAAAAGTTTGTCATCAAGAGCCCATATCCGTATCTGTCAAAATGCACCGACCCTCTTAACCAGAGGAAAATAAAGAAGCATTTTTCAATGAATAGTTATGGCCTTCTTTCGACCCTTATTCACTCAATAATTTCCAACCAAGGACAATTTAAAAGCACTCTCTTTCTAAAACCGCTAATTTTTCATATCCCATAATTAAAAGTTTTTTATGAACGAGATAAACTAACAATTAATTTTCTTCGTGAACCTGGTTCAAACGATGTTGACGAACCATTCCGTTAAGAAAATAATGTCATCTCAATTTTTAACGGCCAGTCGTTAATGCGATTACTAGATTTAATTTATAATCTATAAGGACCAATTCTGTTTCAAGAATTGAAAGATTGTGTTTCAAAAAAAAGAATAAGAGGAAGTAAAGGGGGGATTTTGTACATGATGTGTGCCACAATTATACTGACTGAAAACTATAAGAATATTCTTGCGTACAGACCGCATAAAATTTTCCGACTTTACATTCGAATGCATCTCAATACAGGGCGGGTGCAATTCCGCCAAATTTGCCGAAATCGCCAAAAATGCTTATATCGCCGATTTTTCAGAGATTTCTATCACAAATTACTTTCTTGGCGTCATGAATCACGTCATTTTCAAGATTTAATTTTCCAAATTCATTTTTTGGAAATTTTTTATATTTTGTTTGGTATAGTACATAATTCTACGCATTTTGGTGATTCACTACATTCAAACCTACTGTGAACCGCCCTATAAAATTAAAAAAACTGTTCGACATATGACGTCAACTCGAACGCCTACGCGTGTTTCATTTATTTATTTTTGTTCTCATATCGCCGAAAGTGCCGATATCGCAACTTTCCGCGATATCATATTCCCAACCTAAGTCCATCTTCAAATGAATTAATCTCTATAGCGCGTGTTCGAGTTCCACTTATGTTGTCTAAGGGATTGACTGGAGTATGATTATATATGCAAGGATGCTTGATATTTGGAACGCAAAAGTTAATCGGTGTGTAATTAACACCGGTTGTATTCAACAATAGTGGGATTCGAACAAGCCCTTTAGAGATGCATTAATTTTTAAGATGAACTTAAGTTGGGTAGATATACTCAGGCACCCCTGTATAGGATTATTTCATTTATCAGACAGTTCATTTGAACTTTTTCACTTTTGTTTTTAGGTTTGTCTTGATATGCGATAAATATTGAATTTGGTTTCTATCAATTGGAACTATAAAAAGTATTCAGTGAAACGAAATTGGATGCACCAAATCAATCGTTAGCTTTTTTCGATGTTTCTTGTAATTTTTCAAAATTAACTTGAATGTTTGTTCAAATTTAACCAGTGAATTTCGAAAATATTGACGTTAGCTAACAATCCCTTCAGTGTTTTCTTGATTTTGGTTGTGCTTAGTTTCGTAAAAAATCCTGATCATCGTTTGTACCAACTTGGAGGCAAGTGTTTCTTTGTAAAAATTAGCATGTGATTGACTTTGTTGGATATCTGGTTACCTAAGCACTGCAGCACAAATACAGTACTCAGCTTTCATTATTCTAGCAGTAAAATCAAAATAGATATTTTTTTCATGAAATAGTCTGAAATAACTTAATTTTCAGCAGCTCTCCAGCAATCTGTACCCACAATCTCGTTGAAATGCAATTTAACCAAAATAGCCTCTATTAAAAGTGAAACAAACGGTGTTTAATCCAAGATTTCAAAAAATGGATGTTTTAGGGGGTAGCCCTCATGAATTGAGAATCAAAGAAAAATAATCACAAATTAATTTTATATGCATTTTATTAAGATATAGACAATTTGAAACAAACAGGAGGTATTTTCTTCCCCATTCTTTTTCACAAAAGTACTTTTTCATCCCCACAATCTCGTTGAAATAAAATTAAAACAAAAAAAACCTTTATTAAAAAAACGGTAATATTTTTCTTAAATTTCAAAAGATGGTTGCTAAAGTAATATCTAACTTATAACTTATAAGGAATTTCAAAAGTCAAAAATGGGTATCGATGTTTTTAAGCTATCTTGTAGAGAATTTTTTTCTGATAACTTTAAGACGTAAGACTTTATTTCTTTCTGAAATTTTTTCAGAAAAAAATGATATTAAGATCAAATTTTCGAGATTTTACAGGGGATGCAAAAAGGAGTCCTCCCGACCGCGTATGGAGAGCTAAAGCGCTTATTTTTTTGGCAAGTATGAACTAAGCGGTTTTAGTAAACCATTTTTAAGGATGAGGGTCGACGACCATGTGGTCGACCTCAAATAAGCAGTCAAAGTTAAAGGTCAATTTCAAGTTAATCGTAGAGACTAAAAGTACTCTCAAAAAAACCGGAAGAGTCGACTATCTACTGAACATATTAGCAACTATGCGTCAATCACTTACTGAAAGGTCGCTAGAGCGCAAAAACTGGTCCAATTTTTCTGATTTCGTAGGGGATGCTGAAGCCAGTTTTTGCGCTCTGTATTTTTCAGTACACAATTGACTCATAATTGCTGATACGTTCATCAGAAAGTCGACCTTTCCGGTTCTTTTGAGAGTACTTTCAAGTCGTTACGAATGAAATTGACCCTGAACTTTGACCGCTTAAGGTCGACCACATAGTCGCCGACCCTAATCTTCAAAAACGCTTAATTCTCACTTGCAAAAAAAATTAGCGCTCTAGCTCTCCATACGAGGTCGCTCGAACTCTTTTTTTGCACCTCTAGTAAAATCTCGCAAATTTGATCTTAAAATTATCAGAAAAAAATTCTCTACAAGATAGCTTAAAAACATCGATACCTATTTTTGAGTTTTGAAATTCCTTAATTCAAATCGTCTTAATACATGTACATAACTAATGTCTGAACTTTCCATCGAACTAATGATCATCGAAAATAATCATATCGTATCGAATTCGGCCCAAAAGTAAAATGTGTAAAAAAAGTACAATGTACAAAACTGAAATTGACACCATAATTATTGACAAATTTCAGTATTTTGAAAAAGGAATCTGATAAGAAAATTTATTTAGTGCAGTGTCAGTGCAAGAGAAAATGTTACTCCACGAAAAATCGGAAATTACGATTTTCCAGTACAGCTGAGATGAGATATTCATGTCCACTACGGGATGTATTTGGGCCAATCAGGGAAATAGCGCGTCACGTAAGATGAAGATCTATCACATATTGAAATAAAATAATTGAAGTCCAAAAATAACTGAAATTGTTCTTTTATGTAAAATAATTATCACATGTATATCACACGATGTGTTTTTCAAATGTATGCAGACAACTTTTGCAAAAAAATTGTCTTTGTCATCTTTTCGCTTCAAAATTTCATCGTAGAACCAAATATTTCATTGATTTATGTCGAAAATAAGTAAATTTCATGCTGCAAAATTCCACTTTGATAAAAATAGTGGCAATTATGCCAGGATTTCAAAACAGAACTAACCCGGTTAGTTAAACCTGGAGTTTTCAATTTTGTACATTAAAATTTGGCACTGAAGCGACAGAATTTTCAGAAAGGGAAGTTTTTGTCTTTAAATTTGTAAAGTTGAAATTATCAATTTGTCGACGATATGCACCCTTCTGATTCGATCAATTCGGCGAAAATTGATGTAGCTTTGTATTCTGGCATCGAAGATAATCTTGCAACTGCATTTTTCTTCTTATTCAACAGGGTAATTTATTCCACCAGCATCTGTGTGCGATCCTAAGATCTCTCTAATTCCTTCTTTGTGTTCGATTAAACCACTGAAGATTAATTATTAATATTATATGACAAAGCTAACGTGATATATAAGCAGAAATTTTATCTAAGTGAAACAGGTTCTTTTTTTATAAAAACAATTAAAGTGTTCACAAAAATGCAGTTTTTTCTTTTCGTGTTTTTTTTAATCGGAATCGTGGTTGAGTCAGGCGTTATTGATGATGCTTGGAAGACAAGATTCAATTTGTATAGTAAAAGGTTATAAAGCAGCTTGATTGAGTTAAGATCGGCAAAATTGTTTTTTAACAATTTGATTTTTAAATCGTTTGGAAAATATCACATTAAGTACAAAACATCTTTGGAAATTTTAAGCAACTGCTTAAAAATGAAACACAGTTTTGCATAGCGCATGTATTTGAAACTTTGGAATTTTTTATTTTCGAAAATTATTTCCGGAAACATTTTAAGCTTAAGGGTACCCCGGTTCCTACATTTTCTGCTGTTATTATGTCATAGCAATGCACCAAATCAATCGTTTATGTTTTGAAAGCACAAAACAACCCAAATAAGAAAGAAAAAATTGGAAATTTTTGAATTTTTTCTAAGTATTATTTTCAAAATTAAGTGGAAAAATACCGTTTGTTTCAATTTGACCCGTAAAAATTAAAAATTTCGGCTTGACGTATGCCAACTTTCTCTTCAGCCTACTTTCTAAAAAATCGAAGCCCATTTTTTTTCGGAAATTTTTCCCGTGACCTTAAAAACTTCATATATTGAGTTTGGGGTCAAAATTGAAAAAACGGCTTCCTTTGAGTTTTAATTTGTTTGAGCTACCTTTTGCAAAAATTTTGAAATTAAGCCTAGGAGGAGATAGATTTTCCAATAAACAGAGTCCAAAAAACGGTGGTTGATCGCATATTTTAGAAAAAATATACCACTTATCAACAAAACCGCTCGCTTTGAATTACACCTACTAATTTTACAGGTTACTTTAAAATTTAAGTTTATTTCAAAATTAAACTTGAGAGGAGATAGATTTTCCGTTTTTGCTTAGGTCTCCCTGTCTCGCTTATGTGTCTGGGAGTGTATGCATGCAAAAAACTTTTGGCACATGTTTACGCAAGATGAAGACTACTTCTACAAACTGGGTAATCTGAATAATATCCTTGAAGCCCCGTTTGGCTAAAATTTATCGAGAATATGTCAAACTAGGGACCGGGATACCCTTGAGGAGGTACTGCCAGTACTGTACGAGTCGCTGATTCTGTGACGCATTTGGGACATTTGAAATGCTGTGAATTGATTTGGCGTAATAACAAAGTGTACTACCGACCAAATTATAAAACTTTTTTTGAAATTTTGGGGTTTTTTGATTCTTTTAAAAATGAAATCTGGATATAACATGAAATAATTTATTTTTTGGTTATTTGGATCAAGGATAAATTTTATCTTATAACACATAAGATTTCTTAAATTTTAAGTTTGGGAACTCGATAAATACGAGAGAAAGAATAGTTTCAGTGACTGAACTTCAGTCCTCCTTTTTTGATCCCCAAACGTTTATTAAAAGGACATATATCGAAAATGATCAACACTGCGCCTTATACACCACGCGTCATAACTTTTAGAAAGTGACCATTGAAATAGCAGGATTTTTGAATAAAGTCGACAATCGAGTATTCTCATTGGACACAGGCTCATAGTTATGACGCGTGGTGTAAAAGGCGCAGTTGGGATCATTTTCGATATACAGCAGCAAAATCTGAATTAATATTACAAATCAGCTGGTTACTCTAAATCGGTACCACTTTATGTTCCATACTTTCTTGATTTGTTTTTGTTAATCTATTTAAGTTTAATTTTAATTCGCTTTTTCAGAAAACAATTTTTTGAAAATATTTTTTTGTATTTTTTCAGTTTCGAAAACGTCACTGGTGTAACAATAAAACTCTGAATTAAAACTGCAGAACAGGTCAACTTATATCAAAGAAAAATATAAGAAACTTTCGTAAAAACATTTTTTGAAATAAAATATCAAACAATATCCTGGATATGATATATTTGGATTAAAAGTCGCGAAAAGTTTAATTTCTGCACCGTTTGGTTGCTCGAAAATTGGTTTCCTTGTAACAGGCAAGACTCTTGTGACAAGAGTCTTGTCGCTAGAGGTGTGAGGAGGTTAACTAGTTCTGTTTGAAAATAGATGTTTTTAATTAAATTTCTAAATTTTTTTTGTTGCTGATCATTTTAAGGCACTTACAGTATGTGTTTTTTTTACTTGCGAAATGGGAATTGTCATTTAGGTGATTACAGCCAATTAAAAATGGTAACAAAGTGAATTTTATTTTGAAAGCCGTCCTATAGCCGATGTCAAGGGTTTGAAAATATAATCCATAATCCTAGTTACCATTTTTAATTGGCTGTAATCACCTAAATGACAATTCCCATTTCGCAAGTAAAACTGTAGTTCATTATGTATTTGAATCATTTTTGATCTGGTCCGGCGTTTGTGTTCTTTATAAAACTTTAATTTTAATTCAGGAATCCAGAAACAACAAATCACGAACACCTTCAAGATATGTTTGATTATGAGTATACTCCACCTTTCGCAGGCTTTGGCTAACATGAATTATTTTTCTGTATTCTAATAACTAAAGAAATAAAAAGTTGGTGACAAACCAACATCTGACAGATAGTATCCCATGAAGTTTTGTCTTGTGCTAGGCAAATTATATATTTTATTAATTTCAAAAATAAATAAAACTCAAATTTAGTTCATTCATTATAATGTTGTATCAGGTGAAAATGTTAACCGATAAACATCGCCATTTCCTTTTTAAAGGATTGTTGGCGATGCTTTACCATTGCTTGACGACTCAAATATCCATAAATTGCTATTATATTTTTCTATGCCATTTTTTTTTCAATTTTTGACCATTGAAAATGATTATATTTGAATTTGAGCAATTTTGTGGTTACTTAAATTGACATTAAAGCCGCAATAAGTGTGAAACCATATTTATGAAAAAATTAAATTAATTTCACATGTAGAAAACGATTTTTTGAAAAAT
The DNA here is from genome assembly GCA_004367855.1 of Oikopleura vanhoeffeni. Lineage (NCBI taxonomy): Eukaryota > Metazoa > Chordata > Appendicularia > Copelata > Oikopleuridae > Oikopleura > Oikopleura vanhoeffeni. The sequence continues at coordinate 95,631 of SCLH01000331.1, read as the reverse complement.
TAATTTTTTATTGGATTATTAAATATTTTCATTGCTATTAGAAAAAAATGATATTATAATTTATAATTCTTTATAGACACAGATCCTTAATATTTCAAGAAAAAACATATTTTTAAAGTTTAAAACAAATTTTTTATTAATACGATTTCATTTGACCAAATGGTTACAATTTTATTAATAGAGAAGTGAGAAGAATAGCTGCACAACCGAAAGATATACACATTTGAAAAATCGTGATTATTGTTTTTTGAGTCGATTTATCCTAGATACAAGTGATACTAGTCTAGAATGTCTTTCTGAGAAAAATTGTTAATTTTTAAATAATTTTTGATTCTCAATAAACCATCAAAGGACTATTTTATAATCCAGACAAATCTTGTAACTACAGAATCTTCGGATTAATGATTTTTAAGAAAATTTTGGGTTCGAATTAAACTTTTCGAATTTGACAAATTATGAAAAAGGTTCCAAACATGAAAAAAATCTCTTATTTTTTGTTCAATATTTGTTTCAAATCAACGACAAACACTCTTCAAAATGCCAAATTCAACTTTTTGCGTAGGTGACCATATATTTTTTCTATGCTATTTGAAAAATCATATGACATGGTTTTGTTGTTCCTTTTTGTCATTTCTTGTTCCAAAATATTCAAACTTATTTTTCGGGAATCATCAGCTGAAAATATTCAGAATGCCTTTTACTTTATTCAAATATGTCCTCGTTTTATTTCTTCGCTCTTGTTCAATGTATAAACTTTATACTCTGAATCATTATGTTTTCAACGAAACTACGGTTTGGGAGAAATCCATCCAAGCCCTCTTTTATTCAGAACTAAAAAATTTTCTCCCACCGAAACTGGCCAAATTGGTAAGTCGGCCCATCCACCACGTAAAACTTATTACATTAAACTCATGGAAAAATATTTCTTTTGATGTGCTAAAATTTCGGATTTTTTCGTCTTTCTTCAAAAATTCAAATTTTTTATTTTGACGAAGAAATCGTATAAAAAAATTCAATTGAATTT
>SCLH01000331.1:49038-85034 GCA_004367855.1 Oikopleura vanhoeffeni | reverse complement strand
GCTAAACTGTTAAGTTATTCGATATTTTATTTCCGGTGAATTTATTAATTAGATTTTATTAAATATTTCAATTATTTGGTGGCTAGGTTATTGGAGAAATTTACTAATGTTTCAAGCTGAATTTTAGAGAAAATTATTTACCGCTAGTGATTGTTTTAGAGAAATAAATTTTGTTTTGTTAGAGAAAATGAATGCAAAATTTTGTTAATTTATCGTTAGTGCTGATTTTAGAGAAAATTATTTATCGTTAGTGTTTGTTCCAGGAAAATAAATTTGTGTGTCAGAGAAAACAAATGCAAAAATATTTGTTAATTTATCGTTAGTGCTATGCTTTAATTATTATAGATAGTTTTGTATCTTATCGTTAGTTTCTAAATGTCATTTGTTAGTCGAAAATTTTGCGTGGGAAAAAGAATTGAAAATTTATCGTATTATTTTTTTTTAAAAAAATTCATATATTTTTATTCTGTCGTGTTAGTTAATTATACTCAATTAATTATCGTAAATTTTCATTTTGAAATTATTATTTTTACTTTATTTGTCTTATTTTATATTTCCCAATTTTGTCGAAAAAAATATGCATTTTTGTTTTGTTATCGTTAATTAAACATTTATGTTTTCTAGAAATTTATTTTACATGCGTTTGGTGCAGTACGAATTGCCTTTTGCTCAACGGGCACGGTCGTATTATTATATTGGCGATGAGGAAAATTTCAAGCTCGCAACTTCGGAGCAAAAAGTAGCGATAAATTTTTTGCCGACTCCAACCAGTGAAGAGCGTGATGCATTAATTTTATTGGATAAACTTGGGTTTGCCGTTATTTCTGAAACTCGTCCAAAAACTTGTGTAAGTTTTTTTTATTTGTCGTATTTTAATATTTGATATCGTTAGTGATCTATAAAAAATAATTTTTTACCTGTAAATGGACCCAATATTTTGAGCTTTCACAGTCTCGTGGCACGTTTTCGCCAGCTTCTTGAATCTCGTTGAAAATTTTTGCGATCAATACCGTTATAACTGGGCTCGTCATGGGGAATAATAAACCATGGGCGTTGATAATGCTATTCACCTCGATTGTCTTTCGCAAAATGCCTTTTTTATCGTTAATTATATTTTTGATTTTTCTCATTTTTAAAATTATTAAATTTGTTTAAAATTACTTATTTGTCAATTCGTTTTTAGAAAAGTAAATTAATTTATAATATAAATATATGCTAACGGTAACTTTCATTCTCGCCACGTATTGTGCGTGTTCGAATCCTGGTCGATTCAAAGATTGAATAATTGACCATGATTCCAAAATATCGGTAGGATCGGACATACCGAAAATTATTTTTGCCGCTTTAATTTTACGCTTTTTCTCCTCTCGCTCGGCAAATTCAATTTTTCCTTCCATAGTGTCTAGGTCGACTGGTCGTTCGCGGATGACACTACTAGTGCCCACATCGTGGTTAACACCGATACGAGCTAAAGCTGCTTCAACGGGGTCAATTTCTGACATTTCTGAAATTTTTATATATTTATTTCGTTTTACCGTTAGTTTTAATTATGTTTGTCAGTTTGAGGTTAAAAGAAGAGGACAAAAATATATTAGAATTTGTTGACATTTTCAGTGTTTTATCGTTAGTTTCAGTCTAGTTCGGCACAGAGAAATAAATCCATTTTTGTTTTAAATTTCAGTTTTTATTTTAAATTCTCATTTTTCAGTTTTAACGTTTTAATTTTTCAAAATGCCCTATATAATTTGTAGTTTTATTCATTTTTAAATTGTGTTTTTTCGAACAATAATTCACCTTGGTATATTCATAAATTTGTTTTCTATCTCAATTTTAAATTTTCAGAACAATGTTATCGTTAGTGTACTTTTTTATTCAATATATTTTTGGATGGTACGATCTAGAATTTACTTTAAAATGTTCTGTTTTCATTCATTTTTATTTATTATTTTTTCAATACATAAGTAATTATCGTTAGTTTCATTTTTTATCATTTTTATTTTCAATTTCATTGTTTATAGGCCTAATTTACGATTATTACTACAAAATTAATGTGATTTTTCAATATTATTTTATCGTTACATTTCAAAAATGCCATTTTAACTTTTTGTTTTCTGAATTTCAATTTTTTATTTTTTATCGCTAAATTATTTTATCTGGTACTATTTTGTCATTGTAATAATTTGAAATTTTGTGGATGTGGTCAATATTGTACATTTATTTTTGTGAAAATGTCAGTTTATATATTAAAATTTATTTATCGTTAGTTCAATTTGGGTTCCTTTGGTATAATAAATTTTGCTAAAGATTTTGTAGGTTATATTCAGTTCGAAAAGGGAAATCCTTTTATCATTTTTTCTTGTTTTACCTATGTCTCAATTATATCGTTAGTTTTTCTTGGTTCCTTACTTTTTACTGCGAAAATCCTAGTTGTTCTATTCATTAGTTATTTTCATTTTTGTCATAACGGTAGCTCTTAGTTATGTGAAAGAATTTTAGCTTCATTTTCAATTTTATCGGACTTTTTTTTCAATTCTAACGGTAATACTTTTATGAAAAAATGAGAATTATCTTTTAGTACATTATTCAGTCAAAATCAGAACTTTTGGATACATATAATATTGTGGGTTTTGATTTCAATTTTTTAGAATATGTTGATAAAATTTTGCAAAGACTATTGTAATTTTCATTGTTTTTATATCGTTAGCAAAATATCAGTTTTTAGCCGTTGTTATTCTATAAAATGGTTCAAATTTTTTGTTATCGATAGTTTCAGTTTTTTATGGTGATAAAGTACAAATTGTCATGGAAAATTATGTTATTTTTTATCAGTGGTGATATCGTTAGTCAATTTTGGTGTATTAATTTAAATTTTCGATTGTCTGAAAGATATTTTCGAGATGTGTAGCGGTAATTTATTCAATTTTTCTGGGAGATGGTAAAAACGGTTTTTTTAATTTTGTTTTGTTTTAAATTTTCATTTTCATTTCTCAGTTTTAATTGTTTTTATCGCTAAATATCTATTTTGTTTTTAAATTTCCTAATTAATTTTTAATAAGTATATAATTCTAAATATTTCAGGCTTTATTAACGAAACTCTTCTCGGCTTCTCGGAAACCCCGCCCAACATTCGCTCTTTCAGGTAGTTTTCTAAATATTTGATTTTATCAAAAACAAATCGCATTTTTATCGTTAAAATAATCCTAATTTTACTCTTGGTTCAATTTAAGTTCTGGACAGAAATATTTCTTATTTTTATCGATATTTTTGATTTTAAATCCATTTTTAATTAAAGTTCAAATTTTATATTTTCCTCAAAATTATGTATAATCCGATTTCCTTGATTTTTTATGTTTAAATTTACATAAAAATATTTTTAGGCTATTTCAAGTCCATTTTGGATATGGACTCACTTTTGTATCGGCAGCTTCTTTTTGAACAGTCCCTTGGTTGGTATGGGCTAAATAAGAACAGACTGGCAATTGCCAAGCTTTACGAGTCGTCTATTGTGTCGTTGACACGGAATCACAATCGGTCCCTTTCTTTAGCGGTAATGGTTTCTGATGCACCTGATGGTTTTGCTGAATTTTTTGATCAAACTTCAGCAACTGAGATTGCTTTCGTCAATCGCAAAGGGTGAGATCTCCTTAAAATTTTATTATTGCACAATTTATCGCTAGTTTTATTCATTTACTTAGTCACGTGGGCGCTTATAACTGTAACGCGTGTTATCATGCTATTTTCTAGTTGATCGTAGAAATTATGGGTTTTAAAATTTTTCGATTTAGTTTTCGATTTTATTCAAATTTTCCTTTAATAAAACTCCGTCTAGTAGACTAACGTTAATAGTAAGATTGTTTTTAAATCTGACGGTGTTAGCGGAAAACAAACATCCGTTTTTTATTTTGTATCGAAAAAACTTCTTAAATTAATTTTTTAGCCAATATTCCGAGTTACCGCTAACTTTTGGAAAACTAGAATTATCCCAAGACATCATTCGTCTTATGTTTTCCGATGACATGCACCGCCGTGGTGATGATAGACTCGATAACTTATTAAAGGCAAAGATTTTTGCCGTTTTCCAGACCGCGCCTGTACCGTTATCAATGTTTCACCAATTGAATCTCGCGAATGATTTGTGCAAACATTCAAAAATTAATGAATCGCACCGTTTCTTCAATTTACAACATACTGTGGAGAGTCACGGTATGGACCCAATCCAGTGTTTAACGTTATATTTTGGAAAAGTGATCGCAAATGAGGTTCACGGAAGAAAAACACCGTTTTCGCGGCTCAATGGGAAACCAGATTTAATTGTGGATCATGTCCTAGTAGATGCCTGTAAGTTTTTGCATAAAAATTACATTTTTGTTTTATCATTAGCTTTTATTTTGAAAAGAAAATTATAATTTTTGAGGAATTATAATGCGTTTATATAATTTTGTATTATTTTATTTTTAAATTGTGAAGCGGAATTAAAATTTAAAAAATTTTCTTTATTTTATAAAACTTTATTTTAGTCCCAATCATGGACGCTGCACACTATAACTCGGATTCGGACATGGTCTACCTTTTTATCGGTAATTTGGAGAAACGGGGTGCTCATGGGCATGTTAAAGTAAAAGCTTGCCAAGATTTGATGCGTAGATTATTGAGAGCCGTGGATTTACTATTGGGTTTTAATTTTTCAGATGCGTTTACCGTGATCCCGTCCAGAAAAATTATTACTTATGGTCGTACCAATGGTTAGTTTTATTTACCTTTTTAAATTCTATCGATAGTTTATAATTGTGCTGAAATTGTGTCCTATTCGTTGTCTAATTTGTCCCTAATTTGAATCCCTACTCTCTTTTTCTCGAATGGCAAATGATATAAAATTATTTTAGCGTTTTAGCGACTATTGAAAATCATATTGCTTAGTTTGGTTGGTTCAATCGGTCCACGTGGCCGATTATCTTAGTGTCTCATCTTAGCCTCAGGGGGCGTTATCGTTATTTTTTCTATTTTTTACCGAAATTTCAATTTTTTAATTTCTCATTTTATCTTTTAAGGATCATATTATGCGTACAAAATTGGCTCACAGTCCATTGAGGCCCTTTCGGTAGCTCTTTTATCATTACAAATATTGTCTATAAGGACATTACGTTACCAAGCACCCCTTATTTGTAATTTTGAAATTGCTGCCTTGGCTAAAACTTCCGTGGATTTTCTACTCAGTCAATCCCTTAATAACGATAATGGAATTTTGGATTCGTTTTTGGTCGCTACCAATCCTCTTATCCCGGATTTCGGATCTGGTCCCTTAGGTCCAAATGGTGCAGATGCCCGTGCTCTTTATAAATTCGGTTAGTAATTTTAGACTTTTTGAGAAAAAAAATCAAATATATTACCGTTAACAAAATATTAATTTTTATCTTTCAGCCCCAAATTTCATGGAGATCGGGACTCTTCGTTTTTGGATCGGATCGGTCCGATTCCGTCAACTCCAGCACTTATCGTTAATTGGCCGTGATTTTCCTTTGGAAGAATTCACTCGATTGGCTGATATTATTAAACTGTCTGATGACGTTCCCTATATTATTATAGAAGATTCTACCGAGCCTGAGACAGACTCCTCTTCGTCGTCCTCGGACGATCAAGAGGTTTCGTCTGATAACGATATTCCGCTAGTTAACAAATTAATTTTAAGAAAGCGACCAACCGGTAAACCGGCAACTTTTGCCGCAAAATTTGTCCCTCATGGGTTCGAGCGTGCACATAGCCCAAAGTGGTATTCTAGCGTGGTACCCGTACCAGCTGCACAGCCCACAGTATCCACATGTGTTAACCGCTGTTGTAGGGTTTGCAGATGTGTGGATGGCATTCGCTCTAAACGAGCTAATAATTCTTACCGGTAAATTTTTGGTGCCTTTTGTAGTTTTACTAAAACCATCTAGCTGTCGTCAAATCTCGTTTTGAGCAATCTTTAACGGGAGCTTTTGGGACAGAATTATTTCCGAAAATTTATCGGTACCGGTTTACCGGTAAATACTCGCTCACAAATGTCTTATTATTAAAAACTAGCGGTATAAATAAATAAATATCACACATTATGACTCTAGAAATATTTAAGGTATCACATTCAAGATTTGAATGTTATATTTTTCAAAATCATTTTGAGTTAAATTAGCGAGTTTTGTATATGGCGCTTTATTATTAAACTAGTTTGTAAAATAAAAATAGGACAATTTTTATAGGAAAAAAATATTGTAGTAAAATTTGGTGCCGATTTTCAGTTCACCTCTCCTGCCTTGTATTTAAAAATCCTGCCAAAGTCTATCAAATTTTCTTAATTGAAAAACTCTTCATTTACATTTTGTGCCTCAATTTCTATCGTTATTTCGTGCTTTTTGAACACTGTCCTTCAGTTTGATACATAGAATAAATATTTTCTAGAATCCCAACTATTAATTCTCGTGGGTTGATTTTATTTCTAATTATAAATCTACTCCTTTTCTATCCTTTTTATTGGATAATTTTAATGAAATTTCCCCACGTGAGTTTTAATTTCGTATAAAATTCTTGTTTTGCAGGTTTTATGGCACAGTTACGCATTTAGTACTTCGAGCATTACGCTATTATATTTTGTTTAATTATCGGGAGCAGAGATGGATAGATCAATTCCGGCTGTTCCACCGCCTACTACAGTATATGTTTCACGTATACCACTTGACCTTGATTTGAAAGACAACGAATTATTCGATATTTTAGATGTCATTTTAAAACAGTTTGGAAAAATACAGTACGTTTTGTATGATTTTTCGAATTTTGAACTAATTTTGAACTTTTATCGTTAATTTTTATTTTTATATTGAATTTTTAGGAATTTACGAGTCACCCCTCACAATATGCGATTTAAAGGTCGTCAAGTAATTGTTACTTTTATCGATAATTATTCTGCAAACAAGTGTGCTACACGGCTTCCTGACCTTGACGTTGCTTCTAACTTTTTGTTTTTCAATAAAACAAATTTAAATAGAACCATTTTTTTACGAACTATAATGGCTCGCCCGATTCCACCTTTACCTGCGATTCCCAGGCCAAAACCTGTTTTACCAGAATTGTTAGTATTTAACAAAGAAAACACTAGGTGCCATTAGTTAAAAAAATATTGGGAAAATACATTTTCCTTTTTCTATTTATCGGTAAATATCTTTATCAGAACTTTTGACCGGTGATACCAGTATTATTTTTTATATATTTTTTGTTTTAACGGTAAAAAAACTTTTTCCTTTTTAGTTCTGGTCCACATCGGTTAAAAAATGAATTACGATATCGACTTCAGGGAAAATTAAATGAGCAGCCCGAATTCCTTGATGAAATTTCGGATTTAATTGGATCAGATGTGGGTATATCCTCACGACGTAACGTTAGTTATTTTTTTTATTTATTTTTAAATCTCAATAAGATTTTATTTTCTGCACAAAATTATTAAAATAATTTTCAGACTGATGATCTAGCTGATCTTTTAAAAGATCTCAAGTACAGTTTGAAGACTGATGATATCGATAGTGAAGATCAGACAAATAATTTTGAGACCGAGGGAGATTTTCCGGAATTGCCACGTCCCGTTTTTGACCCGTATCTGGCCCAGCGTCCTTTTAACGAACGAGAAATGTATTTTTATACATTATTTATGCCTGAAGGCCACGGTACGCAATTTTATATTTATCGATAGCATGATTTATTTTAGGCTTTTATTTTAATCGTAGACTTATTTAGATTTTTTAATTTTTATAAATTTTTAGAGAATAGTAATCAACTGGCTGAGAATCGTAATTCTAAGAAATTTGGAGTTCAGGGGAGAACTCAATACGGAGCGTTTGATCCCCGTCAAGTCAATCGACTTTCAATGACTACCGATAGTCTTCGTTCTGGAATTTCTCCTACTTATGGACCCTTGGTCTTTGTGGAAGATCATGACAACAATAATTATCAAGTTCCTGATACTGATATCGATTAAATTTTGAAACAAACATGTATTTTCTTTTTATTGTTAATTTACCCTTTATCCTGTCGTATAAAAAAATAAACAAATTTTGGATAATTAAATTTATACGTTTTATTATTTGCATTTTCTGGTCTACTTATCGTTAGTGTTAGTCATTTTGACAAATTTTATTTTATTTAAATCGAAACATTCGAATTTATTTTCAAACATGCTGAAAATCGTGCGGAATTTTTCTTGTTGAGCTTCTGCTACGTTTTTTATAGCGTTAAAACTCCAAAAATACGAGTGATTTGATTGAGTGTTTAACTTATTGGTGTGGATTAATTGTTCATCCCAATTAATACCTGTTTTACAATCGTTATTTTCGCATATCACATATTTTTGATGGAAATTATTTTTATCGTAACCTCCTTCGATTATAACTATATCGCCTAATTTTAAAGGCATATTATTTGGGTCTGTATATTTCATACCTTTTTCGAATTTTACAAATTGCATTGCTGGTCTGTTTTTTGATCTAGCGTTAATTTTGTCTTTTGAATCCCTAGCTGATTTTCGAAATCTATCGATAGCTTTTCTTAATTGGTCAATATTAACTTTAAAAGTTTCGCCGTCCTTATTTAAAAACCTGCCGTGAAATAATTCTGTAGGCATATAACCCTCTGGCCCTCTTGTGGTGTTATATCTTTTTGCGGCAATCATAGCCACTTCATTTTTAGTAATGTTAGGTTTACGCATTTCCAAATTTAAATGAACGGAAACTTTCGCTATTCTAGCATCTAAAACTGCTAGTTGATTTTTACTAGTACTGGTCTTTTGGTGTAAATCTATCGTTATATTATGCTCTTTTAAAAGTGGATCGTCTACCAGGGCTTTATGAGCTGATAGGCTGTCCATTCTTACTATTAAACTAACGTTATCTAATTCAGTTTTTGCGATATCAAATCTTACTTTTATTAATAAAGTTTGTAACTGCGACGCTGTCATATTACCTTTTATTGGGTAAATGAACATCATTCTAGTTAAACATTCGGATACAATCAGAAATTTCCAAACAGACGCACTATCGTTAGTTTTACTTCTAGACTCTCTAATTCCAGGGTTTTTATCTAAACCTGGAGGTCTTGTGCGCGTTATTTCGTCACAATAAGCAATTTCACCTATACGATTAGGTATTGGGAAACTCTTCATTTGTTTGCTTATTTTAGGGTCTTGGCGTAACATAGTACAATCAGAACATCTGGATACTAATTCTTTTATAGTATTATCGATACCCGGTATTTTAAATAACCGGTAGCATTCTGTTATCAATCTAGACATTGCACTATGGCCAAAAGTATTATGTAATGCTGTGCTAATTATGAAAGATTGTTTTTCCGTTAAAACTATTACACTGACCGTTTCCATTTTAATTTTTCGGTCTACACAAATTATGCCATATTTATTTAGATATGCATTCTGGCGTTCAATTAGCGTTTTTACTGGTAAATTTTTATTATTAGGGTCCATACTATTTTTTAGACACGTGACTGTCCTTTTTAGATTTTTATCGTCACGTTGCCATTGTCTAATTTTATCGTGATCTTTCAAAATATCGTTAAGTCTTATATTTTGGTCAAAATTTTTCTTACGACTTCTAAGGACATAATTTAGGCTAACATTTTGTTCGATTAGGTTTTTAGTACTAACGGTTTTAAAACAAACATTTTCTGCAGCATTTATGTCGCCATATGGCCATGTCAGATTTTTATCTATAGAATGTGCGCACACCACTTGATCACTTAACGTTAAATATTTGTCAAAATTAATCATAGGTTCGAAATAATCTTTATAATCAAACTTTTTCATTTCTTTCGAAATTGATTCAATTCTTCTAGCGAAAATTTCGGGCTTTGTATCTACTAGATCACAAATACCACACCCCTTACATTGTTCTGATCCATTTTCGATCCTACTAAAATAATCCGCAAAAATTATTGGGGCGGTAGTAGCTTTTATATACTCAATTGAGTAATTTATTCCCATTAGTCTGGCAAAGCCATCATTTATTTTCCGGTTTTCGGATGGGGTTTGTAAATTGCTCAGTTTTTTATATAAATCTGCTGTAGATTTTGAATCTGTCCAAACATGGCACTTACTTTCTGATAGTTCTATTTCGACTCTACAGTACATAACAGCTGCTATAATACCGGTAAACTCGAGTATACACGAGCCACCCCCGAATTTTAAATCCGCGTCGGACCGGCGTCTGCTAAATATTTTTACCAGCCGTTGCTTATCGTTAATTACCTGGTACATGAACGCACCTGTTGCGTAATACGAACTATCTACTACCAGGTGTACTTCAACTCCCGGTGTTACCGGGTATAAATCCATTAACCGGTTTACCTCATTTTTTATCGTTAATAAATCTTTTTCTAGATTTTCGGTCCACTCAACCTTGTCTTCTAGAATACCGGTAGCTGCCTCTCTCATAGTTTTTAACAGGTCGGTAGCATACGGTAAATGACTGCTAATGTAAGCAACCATCCCTAAAAATCGTTTTAGTTTTCTTTTTGTGGTTAATTCTGATAACCCAATATTATTAACGTTATCTATGACATGTTGCCCGGCTTCAATTTTCCCTTCACTAATTGTTTTCCCTAGTAATTTAAATCTTTTACCTAAAATTTGTACTTTTGACCCTTTTAGCCTAAAATTATGAAATTTTAACGTAACAAAAACGCCCTCTAGAACCTCCATAAATTTAGTCCTAGTTTCTGCAAATACTACGATATCATCCATATATCGTCGTAAATTGTCCTTAAATTTATATAAAATTTGGACCATAAATTCTTTGGTCTTTGCAGGGCTAGCTAACCACCCCTGAGGTAATCTAACGTAATTAAATAAACCCATATGTGGGTGCTCAATAACAAAATATCCCCACAAACTACGGTCTAAAGCGAAACTATAAAACATTTGCTGTAAGTCCATTACAGCCATATATCCCTTTTCTGTGAAACGGGCCACATGTTGTATAGTCTGCGCTATAGAGTCGGCCTGCTGGCCTTTGTGTTTTGTGGCAAAATTAACTTTACGGGCACAATCTGCCACTATGCGCACATTATGGGTATTGAGGACAATTTGTCCTTCCTCATTTTTCTTACCTACCGCAAAAATTGGTAGAATATTTTCTACTTGTATATCTTTTGGTACCGGTATCAAGACCTTTGACGCTATCTCTTTATTTAGCTTCGAAATATACGTCTCTTGTATTTCGGGATTAAGTTTTGGAAAATAATTTGCGGCCGATTTACCGCCAAATTTACCGTTAATACTACCTCGAATTACATATTTTTCATCTTTCACACCGGGGCAATCACCCCTAAAAAGAACTTTCATTTTTTGTAAAAGGTTTTCAATTTCAATTTTTAAACCATCGTCTTCCGGTCGGTTCATACCGGTAACCTCCTGGTTTGGGTCAATTTTTACGTCGTTAACTGTGTTTGTATTTAACATTTCCTGACGTAGATTTTCAATCTCACTACAAAATGTATAATGACTGTCAGGCATTTTAATCAAATTATTTTTAGTATTTATCGGTAGTTCATCCGTAAGGGCTTCTAAAGATAGGCTCCTTTTTAGATCCCTTTTTACGTTTGCCCCATTAATGTTTAGTTCTACCTGATCACTTTTTTCTAGAATTAGATTAGGTTCTTTTTCCTCGTGATCGCTTATATCGTTAATATTACTACTAATGTCACTATCTTTTAGATTTCGTACTGCTATCATACGATTTTTAGTATCTTCAGTTGACAAAACTTTATGATCAAAATTTACTAACGGTATGCCTTGAAGAGAAAGTGCTTTAACTTTACCTCCTTCACATTTCATAATAAAATTATTTCTAATCAGATCTGGGACTCCTAGTAACATTTGATTACTTGGACCCGTTGTGGTTACTACACATTTATTTGCCGTTATATTTATACTATCTGATTCAATAGTAATGTCTGCTGTGATTTTTAATAAACAAATATTAGTACCACCTGCGCCTACGGCTGTTATATCGTTATCCGTTTTTATCCGTTTTTTATCATTTTTTAGACCCTTCAGAAAATCTTGGTGAATTAATGAGCTAGTGGCTCCTGTATCTAGTACTATCGATAATTTATCAAATCCCTGCACATCTTGCACTTTCAAAATAACTCCAAATTTTAACACATTTTTAATTTCATTTTGAGTATTTTTATTTTCTAAATTTTTTATGCAAAGAGCTCTGAGCCCTAAAAACCTAAATTTTTCAGTTTTATTTTGATCTCCTATTCTTTCTGTATCGGAATTCATTCGGACTTCTCTAGAAATATTATCGTTACTTTCTGTATTATATAGATTAGTTTTATTATTACCTTCAGATTCAGCCTCGGAATCGTCATTTTCAGATGAATAAAATTCCAGCTCGCTATCGGAATCAGAACTTTCAAGGTTAAATTGGTTAAGATCATGTAATAACGATAGTGATTCCTTAAAACTATCCTCTTTTACAAATGTGGTACCTTCCTTAGTAGATTTTCTAGATTCGGTATTTTCTAAACTTTTTACCTTTTCTAGAACTTGTCTGAATTTTTCTCTTCGAAAATCCTTTCGAGAAAAATTTTCACCTCGCTTTTTATAAGCTCCTTTTTTGTCCTTATTATTGGACCAGCCCTTTTTATTATAAGGACTGTTGTTATCATTTTTGTCGTTATATCGATAACGATCCTTTCGTGCTGGATTGCCACGGTTACCACTTTTTTCCCTAGTGCGCCCTTTGGCGCCCTCTTTTTTGTAGGTTTTTACGTAACCGTTTTTTCTATCGTTATATGGTTTTTTGTCCTTGGATTTTCGATCAAAATATCGTAAATCCTCCTTTTTATCTGAGTTTCTCTCAGGGCTAGCGTTATTCAATCTTAACCGGTCAACCCTAGGTTTATCGCCTAAAAATTTTGACATGTTTTCTGGGTGTCGATAATGGGCTTCACGCCAATCGTCCTCTAGGAACGCATCTTTTGCTCCTAATATATCGTTAAATCTTTTGTAAAGAAATTTTTTATTATCTAAAATATCTTCTATCGATATTTCGTCGTCTGATTTATTCAGAATTTTTGCCAATTCGGCTAAAACCCCACAAAATTTTCCATGTGGTATATCTTGGATAACGATAAATAGGTATAATAGATTTTGGCATGGGCCATAATTATCATCACCTGCTCGGAAAATTAGGCCTTCGGCCGCCTGTTCCGATAAATTGAATTTTTCCTCGTATTTTTTATAAAACGGGTGCATACGTTCTCTTAACGTAATAATTCTTGACTCGACGGTACAAGAATTCATTCGACCTACATCGCGCACAATCGCACGTGCATCGACAATACTAGGCTGCTCTATTTTGCAGCCTTTCCATTCTAGAAGAGAGCTCTTATATTGAGCCCAATTCTTAATTAAGCCCCTCCGTAATTGAGGTCTTAAACTTGACGCACCAAACGTCATAATAGTACGTACCGCTAGTCGTAAAACATCTCGCACTTGCGTAGCTTCAGATTTGAAAAAGGCTGCTAAAGTTGAAGTTGATCTTCCACCTGTAAAAAATTTTACAAAATCAGCTTTTAAGCTTTCACAGGTGTCACCTTCAATATCGTTAATTTCGTCTTTAACATAACCCGATAGTTTATTAGTTGCCGTTTCGTTAACGTGAAAATTAACTCTTTCCATACATGTACCATAAAATCTACCCTCAGTTATCATAGAACCTAATTCGTCCATAGACCCTGGTATACCTAACGTTAAATCATCTTCTGGTTCTTCACTGTGAGAACATTCCCATCCAAATGGTAATATTGTAAAAATAAAATTATTTGATTTGGGTGTATCCGCAATCACTGAGGCTTCAATATTTCTGAGCCAAAGTCTTATTTGCGATGCATTTCCGCGTGGTATAGCATTTAAATCTAATCTAGAGAGTTTATGGTATGGTTTATTACCACCGTTAATCTTATCGACATTATTTGGCTCCATTACGGGCTTTCCGTGCTGATAACTAAAAAGTGCTAACGAAATTTTTTAACTATAAATTTGGTTGGTCGAGCGATTTCGTGAGACGCTGATCGTAAGACCGCTTCAGGTCACCACGTTCAAAGAACTGCGTAAAACACTCCTATATTAGTTAACGTTATAAAAGCACACCCTGCAATAAGCTAAATACAAATGTAGATTCTTATATATATGATATCGGTAATATTTATTCACCCCCAGTTCCCCCAAGTTATAGGTGGTACAGTGTTGAATAAATTATCGATATCGTTGGCGTCCGGAAGGTATCCCAAATCCCCAATTGTTGTTGATCCAGTCCTGGTCGGTCGCCTGAGAATAGCCCGTAATCTGAAATAATTACCGTTAGTTAAATCTCTGATTAAATCTCTTATTTTATTTAACGTTACCGTCAAAGAAATCGACGAACACGAAGTGACACGTATTCGATTTATTATTTAGTGCGAAACACTAAATTGGTGTTTTTAGAATTACTTGCCGGTAGTGATTACACCCTTTTACCCAACTCTAAAANTGATTTCACTTTCTCTTGGATAATAACAGGGTGTTTCCCTTTTAAAGTAAAATGCGTTGGAAAAGTGAAATAATTTGAAAAGTTTTTTTAAACTATGTTTTGAATTGTACAAGTGGCTTAAAAAACTGGCATTTTCCGGCACTGAAGACTCAGTAAGCTTAAATTGTGAATATGCTTTAGTTTATCATGGCTTATAGCCACTGGCCTATCCCATTCAAATTGTAATACCTTTGCCCAGATGATAACGTTTGTGGTGTTTTTTAAAGTAGTTAGGCCGGGATATTACAAAAAATGTAAATATAGGATATTGATTCTGAACCAACAAATGTGTATCAGCTCATTAAAATCATTATATCTATTTAGATTTGAGTTCGAACTTCTATTTCTTGATTTCGGTAAAAATTTTCAAAAAAATCAAAATATTATTAAAATTTCACGCATTTTTCACCAAAAATTTTTTTTTTTCTGAAATCTGTGAATAAAAAACGAAAAAAAATCACTTTAACTTTTTCATGCTTGTTTACAAATTTCTGAATCTGTTAAAAAATCATAACATGTTCATTGTCATTTTGTTCACTCATTTAGAAATATTATGAAATTTAGCAAATTCAAGCAAATTTATTAATTGTTTTTTAATTCCTGAAAAAATCATGCCGAATCAGTTGTGTTATTTTCTGGATCTATTTTGATTCCGTATTTCGACCGATGCATCTTCGATGGAAGAGTCAATCCAATATTGTTTCTGAATAACTTGATTTGAAAATTTACAACATGCTTGTGGACACCGTTTGTGCCATTGGCACGCAATTTATAAAAAATTATTTTTCGAGAATCTTATATTAAAAAATTGGCGGTGTATAGGCTACTTTATTTTTTGAAAACCAAACATTTTTACATATTTAAACTCAATGAAGTCAATTGTTTTCTAAAAGCTGTTTGCTCTATTTATTGCAGATTCAACAGTAAGCTACGTCTTTGAAGCTTCAACTTAGATGAAAAATTTCTAATTTAAGATTTTTAATTTTTAATATTTCAGTTGAACTTATCTGAAACGATTTAGCGGTAAGAATAGCAGTAAGTTTTTCATTTGAAATTTTAAAATTTTCTTGTTTTCAGACACATTTGTTATGAAAATAGTTAATATTGTGTTAATATTTTAAAGTTTGCATTTGATATTTTAACCACATTAATACAACTGAAATCGTTGTGGGTGAATAAAACAGTAAGGCACATCATTTCAAAATAATAAGAATAGATTCATTATCATAATAATATTGATTTGCGCCGATAAATAACATAACGTAAAAAACACATTTGACAGCAACTTAGGCTGGTCGAGGTTGTTCAATAATAGGTTGCATAAATCTGTGCATTCACATGCTGCATATTATTAACTAGGCGTTCAGCCAGATTTTTATTTCCTTTTTGTATTATCACATGGATTTTGCAAATCGACTAATCAGATTTCGAAATTTCAATGAATTCATGCTCTCATATTTTTAATTTTTTGCTCGTCATTCTTTTTTGCAATTTAAATAAGTGGATTTCATTGTGCAGTAATTTAATAAACTTTATATTCATAATTGAGTAAATAACCTTTTCAAGAATCCCACTTTCTGATTGTATAAATGATCGAAATCAAAATTTTCAATTCAAAAATGGTTTTTCCGCTAACCAAGTACCATACATTTATAGGATCAAGGACTAGACGTAGCCAGTCTAACTATTTGATGGAAATCTGAGCATTGATAGGTGTTCCTAACGCACTATATTATCGCCTAATTCCGATCCGGTTTATTGGGTGCTATATCTTGGGGTTTGTATGGCCAAACGGTAGTTGGATTTCGTACTCTGGGGTCCGTTCTGTATTATTAGGTTTCTTCAGTATTTTTCTATTCACTTGAATTTCTCTTTTTCTCCAGATGAAGAAATATAAAGCATTTGGTGCATCTCGGACATAGAAAATAATAATAAACTAATTCACATTTACAGCTACAATATCTTTTTCGGAGTTCATTTTGAATTTTTACAACTTTTCGAAATCGACTCAGTCTCTATCCATTAGTGAAAGTCGAATTAAAATGCCATTTTAATTTTGAGGTCAATAAACATCAGTCCTCAGCTTTTATAAAATATGATTTTTAATTTGTCTTCTCATCTAATAATAATTGATTTCTCTCCGGATAGGCAGTATTTTAAAATAGTATCGCTGATCAAAGTTTCCAATCAGGGCTTCACAATTAACATCCATGCCTGTTAATCATACTTTAACCCTCCGAAGCATATAAAAAAAGTTCTGCCAAGCCATAATACCCTTTCAGGGAGCCTTTTTTGAGCGTTGTTTACAGAAACTCTTATATGATCAATCTTCAATATACCTGTATGATCAAGTTAAAGAGTAAAACTTAAAAAAATATGTAACATTTCTGAGAAAGTTTATGTTAATTTCAGAAAAAAATGGTTTGAAAGCAAGGTTAATCAAACCACGTGTTACTTCGTCATGGTAGGCTCCAGAAATGTATGTCCATCTCCATAACTGCGCAGTGCTTGTTCTTACTCCCTTTTTTGTTGGTTGACTTATCTGTTGGGAATTATAATATTTTTAAATAAAGTTCAAATATCATGAAAAATCACGTTTGTTAGGGGAAAAATTGTTAGTTTTCTCGATTTAATGAATTATTAGATTATTTACAATATTAACCAATGGTATAACTGTATCACTCTGGCAAGCTTCACAAATTATTTATTTTTTCAAAACAATCAGTTTATCCATACTTATAAAGAAATCGGATATTTGAAATTCACTCCCAAAAAATACTTCTGCTCAGATAGTTCTAAAAAGCTGATTGATTGAGCAAATTAAATTAAAACACTTCCTGAATAAATAATTGAAATCTATGAATTCCAAACTTTTATCAAAATTTATTTTTCGAAAGTAAAATTAAGCGAAAAATGGCCTTTCAATCAATTCGTTAAAATTTAACCAAGTATCCGAAGAAATTTTAGAAAATTATTAAAATTCACATTGGTAATTCAAAAATATATCGAAGGGAATATTCCGATTATTTTTCAATCATTTTTTGAACTATTTAATAGGACTTTACCGCTTTCAAAAAGTATATGCTCGGAGGTTAAGTACAAACATTTTATGCAAATCTTTCAATAAAGATTATTATTATACGAAAAAAATGCGATTCTTCACGCTTCGATCGACACCAGTTGATCTATAAATTGAATATACATATAATCACATAACACGAAGCCGAATATACTCACAAACCGCTGATATGGATGCGCAACTGTTTTTGAATTGTATCAAAAAAGGTCCATTCATGATAAGAAGTAGTCTGCTATCAACAATATATTTTTACAGTCCTCGCTTCCCTACAAGTTTTTGTAGACTGTTTTCAACTTTTGGCCCAGTCGCAATAACGATTGTAGGAATAAAAACATTATATACCCCTATTCACACTTTTTGTACAATATCCCGGCCCTCTACTTTATTAAACAACACTAGGTTCCATTAATTAGGGCCAGGAATATTTTACGAAAAGTGTTATAAGGGATATCATTCTCATCTTTTATACATGTATATCCAAAGAAGGATCAAAAAAACTCTTGAGCTACTGAAAATAAAAGTCTTAGAAGCCAACTTTAAATGATGTCGAAAAACCCAAAGAAAATAATCCGGTCAAAGTTCAATCTTCAAGAATTCAGATAAACATGAAATTTCCGAATTTTCACATTGCATAGATTTTGAGATTACCTGTTGTTTCAAATATGATCTGATTAATTTGAATACACCCTAGCTTCTTAAAAAGCCAAATAATGGGAGAAAAAACCCGAATCCATTTTATCAAATTTCTGACAGAACTTCTTAATTGATAATATGTTAATCGGACTACTACTAGTTGTCTACTAGTGTGACACTTTCCCATTTTGGTCAAGAAAACGAAATTCCCGATTTTATTTTAATCTTTATAACAGGAGAAAAGAGCAGCTGATTGTATGTTAGATTTTAGAGACACAATTTAGCCTGTATTGCAGCGGATCAAATTTACCGAAAGGTATTTTTAGTCACATCGCATGAAAGGAGAGCAATCTCAATTGGGTCGTATCGCTACCGATTTCCCGATACAAATCTGAACATATCCTTTTCCAATCTTAAATTGTATTTAGATCGGATTGGGATCGGATCAGTCGCCTCAACTTTCTTGAGATCGGATCGGTTGACTTAAAAAAATTGGATCGGATCAGGATCGAATCGGTTGGCTCAAAAAAAGTTGGATCGGATCGGAATTGAATCGGTTTTCATGAAAAGTTGATTTCCGGACATTGTTAAGGGGGTATGCGACTCTGATTTAATAAAGGCCTTAGCGGCATTGAAAATGCTCCAAATTGATGCGGGGTGATAATTAANAAGATTATTGAAAAAAAATCATGAGAATCGGTTAATAGACGAAGCCAAACATAACTTTTTAAGAATTGGTTTGGCACTTTTCTAGTGCCCGAAGAGCTCGTTTGTGCGGTTAAAATTTTTTTTGTTTTCTCAGAGTGACCAATTGAACTCTTTTCTCGCGATCTATCGTGAAATGAACATTTTCGCATTCTTAGTTTGTTCAGGAAAGCCGATTCAAAAATATCTAATTTGCTTCAACAACCCCCCTTAAGGGGGTATATCTGTCTGATTAAATAAAGGCCTTAGAGGCATTAAAATGCTCCAAATTGATACGGGGTGATAATAAAGTGTACTAAAAACTCAATCATCAAAATTTTTTTTCGAAATTTTCGCATTTTTTCGATATTTTTTTAAGTATTTTTTTAAAGATGAAGTTAAAAAATAACGTTTGCTTGAATTTGACCACTAAACTTCAAAATATCGCCTTGACGTAAGCCAATTTTCTCATCAGTGTTTTACTGGCTTTCTTTTGGGCCTACTTTCGAAAAAATCAAAGCACTTTTTTTTATATTTCGAGTTTTAGCAGTTGATTGCAAAAAATCTTGTGATCATTTCCTACATATGTTATGAGGAGTACTTAATACAAATTTGAGCCATTTTGCAAATATATCCTCGGAGGAGATAGATTGTGAAGTCTGAAATTGTGAAAAATCGTCGGTTATTTGGCGTTCTAGAATTGTTCAGTCACCGGATCAATAAAATCTTGTGATTAAAGTTTGACATACTACCGTCACGTAATCTGTGAAAATTTGAGCTCAATTTGATATACCGTCTGGGAGGAGATAGATTTTGCAGTTTGGAAAATGTCACCTTGTTACGATACTGTTCCTATTGGTGTGATGGTCAAAAATAATTTGTGATGTACTTTTTCGCAAGATTAAGGATAGATCTAAAAATAAGCATTTTCGGTTTTTCTCATAAGCTTTTAGTTTTCAGAAGATATCACCGTGAATATGTCAAATCTGCCAGATATACGGTATATCCCTTATTCACACTTTTGTTAATATCCCGGCCCTACTACTTAAAACACACTACGTTTCCTAATCAGGGCCGGGATATTAACAAAAGTGTGCATAGCGGATATCATATACGGTATATGATATACCCCCTTAAATTACCGGGACATATTTCTCCTTCTTTTGTCAAATGTAAACTGCATTCTAAAATTCAATCTAGGTCCTAGATTCGAGGAGAAACGATGTGAAAAGCAAAAATCGTAAAATACGGCGGGTTTTGGCAGTTCTAGAAACCAGTGTTCTAAAACGGGATTGGGATCCCGAGTCGTTTTAGAACACTGCTAGAAACTACNAGAAAATATGTAGACATGCATGAAAAAAGTTAAAGTGGCTATTTTTTTAGTTTTTATTCATAGATTTCAAAAAAACGATCAGAAAAAATTTTGGACAAAAAATGCGGAAAATTTTCATAATAGTTTGAATTTTTTTGAAATTTTTACGATTTCAAAAATGAAAACTCGAACTCAAATCTTTCCTAAAATGAATAAAAATAATTTTATCAAGCTGAAACACATTTATATCGGTTCAGCTAACTATAATAAGCATAAAAAAATATACTGACTTATTATTTTCGTAAGTTATAACGACTCCAGTCTGCTGGGTTTATGGCACCCCCTTAAGCAACTGGTTAAAAATGAAATACGGTTTTGGATAGCGCATGTATTCGAAACTTTGGAATTGTTTTATTTTTCGAAAATTATTTCCGGAAACATTTCAAGCTTAAGGGTATCCCGGTTCCTACATTTTCTGCAGTTATTATGTCATATAAATGCACCAAATCAATCGTTTATGTTTTGGAAGCACAAAACAACCCAAATAAGAAAAAAAAATTGGAAATTTTTTTTAAGTATTATTTTCAAAATTAAGTGGAAAAATACCGTTTGTTTCAATTTGACCCGTAAAAATTAAAAATTTCGGCTTGACGTAAGCCAACTTCAGCCTACTTTCTAAAAAATCGAAGCCCATTTTTTTCGGAAATTTTTCCCGTGACCTTGAAAACTTCATATTTTGAGTTTGGGGTCAAAATTGAAAAAAACTGCTGCCCTTGAATTTTAATTTGTTCGAGCTACCTTTTGCAAAAATTTTGAAATTTAACCTAGGAGGAGATAGATTTTCCGATGAACAGAGTCCAAAAAACGGTGGTTGATCGCATATTTTAGGAAAAATATACCACTTATCAACAAAACCACCCGCTTTGAGTTAGACCTACTAATTCTACAGGTTATTTTAAAATTTAGGTTTATTTCAAAATAAAACTTGAGAGGACATAGATTTTCCGTTTTCGCTAAGGTCTTCCTGTCTCGCTTATGTGTCTGGAAGTGTATGCATGCAAATAACTTTTGGCACATGTTTACGCAAGATGAAGGCTACTTTTACAAACTGGGTAATCTGAATAATATCCTTGAAGCCCCGTTTGGCTAATATTTTATCGAGAATATGTCAAACTAGGAACCGGGATACCCTTGAGGGGTTTTTGCCAGTACTGTACGAGTCGCTGATTTTGTGACGCTTCTGGGACATTTGAAATGCTGTTAATTGATTCGGCGTGATAACAAAGTGTACTACCGACCAAATTATATAACTTTTTTTGAAATTTTGGGGTTTTTCGATTCTTTTCAAAATGAAATCTGGATATAATATGAGATAATTTATTTTTTGATTATTTGGATCAAGGATAAAATTTATCTCATAACACATAAGATTTCTTAAATTTTAAGTTTGGGAACTCGATAAATACGAGAGAAAAAGGGGTTCAGTGACTGAACTTCAATCATCCCTTTTTTGATACTCAAACGTTTATTAAAATGACATATATCGAAAATGGTCCATACTGCGCTTTTTACACCACGCGTCATAACTTTGAGAAAGTGACCAATGAAATAGCAGGAATTTTGAATAAAGACGACAATCGAGTATTCTGATTAAACACAGGCTCATAGTTATGACGCGTGGTGTAAAAGACGCAGTAGGGATCATTTTCGATATACAGCAGCAAAATCTGAAATAATATTACAAATCAGCTGGGTACTCTAAATCGGTACCACTTTATGTTCCAAACTTCCTAGATTTGTCTTTGTTAATCTATTTGAGTTTAGTTTTTATTCATTTTTTTCAGAAAACAATTTTTTGAAAATATTTTTTTGTATTTTTTCAGTTTCGAAAACGTCACTGGTGAAACAATAAAACTTCGAATTAAAACTGAATAACAGGTCAACTTATATCAAAAAAAAATATTCTTGAAATAAAATCGCAAACAATATCCTGGATATGACATATTTGGATTAAAAGTCGCGAAAAGTTTTATTTCTGCACCGATTGGTTGCCTGAAAATTGGTTTCCTTTTAACAGGCAAGACTTTTGTTGCAAGAGGTGTGAGGAGGTTAACGAGTTCTGTTTGAAAATAGATGTTTTAAATACTATTTCTAAATTATTTTTTTTTGCTGATAATTTTGAGGCACTTAGTTCATAATGTATTTGAATAATTTTTGATCTGGTCCGGCGCGCCGCGGCGTTTTTGTTCTTTATAAAACTTTAATTTTATTTCAGGAATCCAGAAACAACAAATCACGAACACCTTCAAGATATGTTTGATTATGAGTATACTCCACCTTTCGCAGGCTTTGGCTAACATGAATTATTTTTCTGTATTCTAATAACTAAAGAAATAAAAAGTTGGTGACAAACCAACATCTGACAGATAGTATCCCATGTAGTTTTGTCTTGTGCTCGGCAAATTATATATTTTATTAATTTCAAAAATAAATAAAACTCAAATTTAGTTCATTCAATATAATGTTGTATCAGGTGAAAATGACTCAGATAACCATAAATTGCTATTATATTTTGCTATGCCATTTTTTTTTCAATTTTTGACCATTGAAAATGATTATATTTGAATTTGAGCAATTTTGTGGTAACTTCAATTGGCATTAAAACCGCAATAAGTGTGAAACCATATTTATGAAAAAATTAAATTCATTTCACATGTAGAAAACGGTTTTTTGAAAAATTAATTTTTTATTGGATTATTAAATATTTTCATTGCTATTAGAAAAAAATGATATTATAATTTATAATTCTTTATAGACACAGATCCTTAATATTTCAAGAAAAAACATATTTTTAAAGTTTAAAACAAATTTTTTATTAATACGATTTCATTTGACCAAATGGTTACAATTTTATTAATAGAGAAGTGAGAAGAATAGCTGCACAACCGAAAGATATACACATTTGAAAAATCGTGATTATTGTTTTTTTGAGTCGATTTATCCTAGATACAAGTAATACTAGTCTGGAATGTCTTTCTGAGAAAAATTGTTAATTTTTAAAGAATTTTTGATTCTCAGCTCATGATCTCCGCGTGTGTCAATTTCTGAAAAAGTTAACTATATTTTTTTTCCTCATCGACTTATCATAGGCTCAAATTTGTGGTTCTTACCGCTCACGCAAAATTTGTCTGTTAAGATTCTATTCAATTCGAATCTTGTTAGGAAAGTTCCCTCCCCTTAATTTATTCGTTTCTTTTCCATCCCCGTTCTTCTTGGTTCAGGAGGATAAACAGTTCAAATTGTACAAGTAAGACCAATTGTTCGCCAAATCATGTCCACTGTTTAAAACCTAGATGGAGTACCGTCGACAAATGAAGTTTATCATCCTACAAAATTTTTAGCCACTTTACGGGAAATTCGGCATCCATAAAAAACTTAAGGGGGTCGGTGTATTTTGACAGATACGGATAGGGGCTCTTGATGAAAAACTTTTTACTGGGTTTATATCAGGCTTGTAAAGGGATGCATCCCTAGCCGATTTTTTTAGCAACACGCGTTAAAGGGATATTATGTTCTTCTAAATAAACCATCAAAGGACTATTTTATAATCCAGACAAATTTTGTAACTACAGAATCTTCGGATTAATGATTTTTAAGAAAATTTTGGGTTCGAATTAAACTTTTCGAATTTGACAAATTATGAAAAAGGTTCCAAACATGAAAAAAATCTCTTATTTTTTGTTCAATATTTGTTTCAAATCAACGACAAACACTCTTCAAAATGCCAAATTCAACTTTTTGCGTAGGTGACCATATATTTTTTCTATGCTATTTGAAAAATCATATGACATGGTTTTGTTGTTCCTTTTTGTCATTTCTTGTTCCAAAATATTCAAACTTATTTTTCGGGAATCATCAGCTGAAAATATTCAGAATGCCTTTTACTTTATTCAAATATGTCCTCGTTTTATTTCTTCGCTCTTGTTCAATGTATAAACTTTATACTCTGAATCATTATGTTTTCAACGAAACTACGGTTTGGGAGAAATCCATCCAAGCCCTCTTTTATTCAGAACTAAAAAATTTTCTCCCACCGAAACTGGCCAAATTGGTAAGTCGGCCCATCCACCACGTAAAACTTATTACATTAAACTCATGGAAAAATATTTCTTTTGATGTGCTAAAATTTCGGATTTTTTCGTCTTTCTTCAAAAATTCAAATTTTTTATTTTGACGAAGAAATCGTATAAAAAAATTCAATTGAATTTAAACTGGTGCTCAAAACCGTTTTTTACGGCTTCTAATTAATAAATAATAAATTTTACTTTAATTTAGACACCTTCGATAGCCATACGCGTTTTTTGAATGTTTTTCCAAAAGACGATTTATAATGATCGTTCGAAAAAGTTTCACCCAAAAATTTAGAAGAGGCAAAAAGTTTCCCGTAGAGACAAAAAATTGAAAAAAGTGCAAATTTGTCAAAATGCACGGACCCCTTGATGGCGTTCAAACATTCTGTCTGGTTGATACGATTCAAATATCAATTTTCTACTTTTGAAAACTCCAAAAAAAATTATAATTTCTTCGAGAATCGCAACGATCTGATCATTGAAAATTGGTCGGGCAATCAGTGATATCCAGAAAACTGACCGTACTCTAATTCGAACACCTCAGCTTGGCCAAAATTCGTTCGGATAAGGGTACAAAGTTTGAATAAGTGTTCAGTCAGTGTAATTGAGTACGCTTTATTTTTGTGTTCAAATTTGATATCAATTAAAAAATGTGTGATAATATTCCAGGTTGAAATTTAAATTCATGTCTTTTGTCCACGAACTAGAATTTTCAAAGTAATCTTTTTTATAGAAGCAAAGTTTTGTGGGACGTGACCGATTTCTAACCCAGAAGGTTAATTTTTGTCTTTTTTCCGCTATGAAACAGGCATCCGAATAGTGTACATGTATTGAATTTATTGAGCAGTTGAAAGAAACTTACAATGATAGTGGTATTTTTAACTGATTTTGAGAAAACATAAATAATATATTTATTTATTGAAATGCCTTTATAAAACCCGATAGTAAGAGAAAAAAAGTAATTATGAAGATGCAGGCCGGAGCTAACTTGTATCTAAAAACCGAAATTTCCTATCTTCTTTGAAAATTTTCAAGAATTTGTTTTTTTCAGAAATTTTATAGAATAACGAGTCAACATTTGAAAAGCATGCAACTTGCAAGTACTAAACTTAACCAATAAATGAAATCAGAGTAGTCGTTTAAAAATTTTATATTTAAATATTCCATATTTCACAATTAAATGCGAAGATTCTGCTGCGAAAAACATCTTCTCTTTAAATAAAATGGAGAGACAATAAAGAATCTCAGAAAGGCTGAATTTTGTTGCATTCTAGCGCAATTGCGCTATTTTTTATCGTTTTCTGGCTCAACTTGTGATTGTCGAAAACAATTAGAAGTTCAGCAGTTGATGTTTACGCATCAAAATTATCTTTTTTGCTTTAAATTTGTTCGCCCAACCAGGGATCGCCGATGGTCGATTCGCCATGAAAAATTAAAATCAGATACGATTTGATCTCATTATTACCCATCGATTAACGCGTACCTTGAAGATCAACGACATGACAATCCACTCAGAGGGCACCGCTTATTTTACGCAAAGGATTTGTCATCTTGTCCTATCATGTTGAAGATACTTCCACGCTTTTGGCGGTGCCCTCTGAGTTGGTTGGACAGATTTTTGATAAATTTTCCTCTATGACTTTCAGTCATTGTTTTTCATCTCTATTTTAATCATACAGTCGTCATCTTTCGGCGATCTCATTTGTTTTCCGTCAGATATCAGTGTCTGTCCATCGCCAATTTGTCGTTCCATTGGAAAGCTTTCGGATGCAAACGATAATTCTGGCCTTGGTTGAATTTCTTTTATATTTATCGAATCTGGGAACAGCGGGGAACTTTCGAGCAAGGAACCTCCTGATACCGAAGAATCGAGACCATCTGTTTGAGAATACAGTGGACAACCTTTGAATAAATGCTTTCGAACATTTTCTTTTCTAGCAAAACGACGACCACAGCGAGGACACGCAAATGCAGGACGATCATTTTCGTGCGATTTCCGATGGCTACGAATACATTTATTTCATATTTTTTGACAAATAAAATTTAGCAAACTTTAAATATCAATTTCAAAGTTATAATCGATTTCTCAGTTTAATCTGGGGGTAACCTGGGGTCGCTGGAATGGATTTTTGGTCGATGAAGATGCCTACCTGGGCTCCAAGGATAATTATCCAGATTCGCGAAAGTTTGGTAAACTAGCCTTTAGCGTGCGTAATATATCCCCTTATTCACACTTTTTTGTGAATGATCCCGGCCCTGATTAGGAAAGTAGTGTGTTTTTAAGTAGGAAGGGCCGGGATATTTACAAAAGTGGTGACATAGGGGATTTTGTGCCAAAACTTTTTTTGCATGCATACACTCCCAACACATAAGTGAAGAACCTAACCAAAAAGGTAAAATCTACTCCTCCCTAGGTTTTATTTGAAGTTAAGCCCTGAATTTTAACATAACATTATAATTAAGTATTCAACACATCTTTAGAGCGTTTTTGTCGATAAGTGCTATATTTTTTCTAGAATATGCGACAAACCATCGTTTTTTAACTTTGTTAATTGGAAAATCTATCTCCTCCTAGGTTAAATTTCAAAATTCACTCAAATTTTTGCAAAAGGTAGCTTAAAACATAACAAATAATTTCTTTAAAGCGCTTTTCTCAAATTTCGACCCCAAACTCAAAATAAAAATTTTTGAAGATCACGTTGGAAAATTTCCCAACAAAAAATTTGCTCCGATTTTTTCGAAAATCGGATCAAAAGAAGCAACAAAAACACAGATCAGATAGTTGGCTTACGTCAAGGTAAAATTTTCAAGTTTTAGTCGTTAAATTAAAGCAAACGTTATTTTTGAACTTCATTCTGAGAATAAAAAATTGAAATACGCAAAAAAATCCAAAGTTTTTTTTCGGAAAAGGGTTTTCCGGGTTAAAATATCAGAGGACACAACCTGTTCCTAAAAAGTTGTCGACATTTGACCCGCCGAAGAAAGTTCGAAAAAATAATATGTTCTATTTAATTTATAGTATAAATTAATAAGTTTTTTAATATTTTGTGAGTATTTTTAAAATTTGTGCCAGAAGATTAAAAAAGTCTTCATTGGAAATCCGCTACCTGCTGCTCAGTCAGCAGTCCTCACAATCAATAAACCAAAACTACCTCTCACACTCTGCTGCCCGTTTTGGCCAATTTTTTGAGCATTATTCAAGAGAAAATATAGACTATATAATATAGTCAATTATTAATTTTACATTGTTGAAATCAAGGTTTGAATACATTTGATAAAACATCCGATTTTAATTATTTGAACTGGATAAATGCGTTGAAAATAGCTTTCAGTCTGACTTTAATTTTTTTAAAATCATCTTGTTGATTAAGGGCCTCGGTGCATTTTAGACAGATACCGATATGGGCTCATTGATGAAGACTGTTTCACTGGATTGATTTATTCTTTTCCCAATATTACCATCAAGTGATGATTCATAATCCAGGCAACTTTTTAACTAGCGAATTTTTGATTTGGCTATTTTAAAGAAAATTTAAGTTCGAATTTAACTTTCTCGAATATCGAAGAAATTATGAGAAATTTTGATAAAAGTTCAAACATAATGCAAAAAATGCTTAATTTGTCGTTCAAATTTATTTTCAATATTTGTTTCAAATCAACGAAAAAAAACTCTACAAATGGCTACTTTAACTTTTCGACTTGTGACCACATATTTTCCATATCTTTAAAAACCATATGACATGGTTTAGTGATTTTTGGTTGAAAATAATTAGAAATATTTAAAAAAATTTCTAAATTTCTTATTCAAAATTTTTAAACTAATTTTTTTGGAGTCCTTAGCGGGAACTATTGGGAATGGCTACTTCACTATATTAAATATGCTTTTTCGTTTTGTTTTTTTGCTCTTTGTATATACTCTGAATCATACTTTTTGAATGAAAATACGGTTTGCGCGAATCTAGTTAACCTTCTTTAATCAAGAATTAAAAAAAAATATTTCACTGAGACTTGCCAATTGGTAAGCCGACCATCCACCACGTAAAATTTATAAATTAAACTCATGAAAATAAATATTTTTTCGATGTGCTAAAATTTCGTTTTTTTCGTCTTTTTTTAAAATTTTAATTTGATTTTGACCTAGAAATCATATAAAATTAAATTTTATAAATTTTCGCTGGTGGTCGAGACCATTTTTCAATTTTTTAATTAATAAAAAAATTTAATGTAATTGGAAACCTTTGATAGCAAACGCGCGTTTTTTAGAGTTTTTTTCAAAAGACGATTTATAATTGTAAAAAAAGTGAAAAAATCAGATTAAACACAAGTGAGCTCAAAAGTGGCGACTTACGTTTGAAAACTTTTTATTCGAAAATTATTAAGTGGCAAAAAGTCTTCTCATCAAGACAAAAAAAAAATTGAAAAAGTGCAAATCTGTCAAATGCACCGAGGCCCTTAAGGGGTAGCAGCGATTGTGGCAGACTGGCGTCAATTTAACTTACGAAAATAATTAGTTGGTTTTATTTTTTTGTGCTTATTATCGTTAGCTGAACCACAATAAGATGTGTATCAGCTCATTAACAATCATTTTTTATCTATTTAAAGAACGATTTGAGTTCAAACTTTTATTTTATAATTCGTAAAATTTTCGAAAAAAATTCAAAGCATTATGAAAATTTTAAGCATTTTTCGTCCAAAATTTTTCTGATTAATTTTATGAAATTGTGTGAATAAAAAGAAAAAATCAGCCACTTTAACTTTTTCATGCATGTCTACATATTTTCTGACTGCTGTTTGAAAATCATGAAATGTTTTTTTGTCATTTTGTTGTCGACTCTTAGAAATATTATGAAAATTTGTCCGCTAATCAAGTCCAAAATTTTAATTAGTAGTTTTTTGAAATCTCTGTAAAAAATTCAGGCCGAATCACTTGTGAAATTTTCTGGTATCTATTTGGTTTCCGTATTCAACCGATGCAAGGGTCAAGTGAATATCGTTTCTGAACTTCTGATGAAATTTACACACTTCTTAAGGAACCGGTTTTGCCATTTGGCACGCATTTATAAAAATTTTATTATTTTCAAAAAATCTGTATAAAATTGCGGGTGTAATAGGCTACTTAACTTTAAAGTCAGGACATTTTTTTATTTTAAACTCAATTAGGTCAATTTTTTTTCCTAAAAGCTGTTTTTCTCTATTTTTCATGGAAAAAAAACTTTCGTATTTTAAGAAATTTTTGCATGTGGATATGATTCTCCCACTAATTAGTGCATTACACCCGACATGTTCTGAAGTTTATAAATATCGCCTTTAAAAAAATCCCACATCGGGTCAAGTTGGAAATGGAGTTGTAATGAAAAGTGGTTTTTGATATTTTTACAGATATCTTAAGTATGTAAAAATTTAAAAATATAAACGTTTGCAAGTATGAACACTTTCATTTTAGATAAAAATAATAATAAAATTTTTCACATTTTTTTTTCTTTCAAAAATCACTCCGAAAAATGTACCAATCTGCCAATCGCTGCTACCCCCTTAAGCAGGTTGGAGGATCTTCAATTTATATTTCAATCCATAACTCATAGCAACAATATTGAAATCAAAATTGAGTGGTCAGTGCATTTTGACAGATACGGATATGGGCTCTTGATGGAAAACTTTTTTACTGGGTTTATATATTTTTCTCAATATCCTTTTCGGAATGGACTCCATCTCAAAACGCTTACTATCTCTACAGCGCGTGTTCTAATCCCACTGATGTTGTCTAAGTGATTGTCTTAGTGATTGCTTGAGTGATTACAACCGATACAATTTAGCGGTTCTATTATCAAGACCTTTGCCTATAATCATATTCAATTTGACAACATTAGTGGGATTCGAACACGCGCTAAAGAGATAGTAAGCGTTTTTGAGATGGAGTTCGTTCCGAAAGGAAATATACCATCAAAGTTTTTTTCATAATCCAGACAACTTTTGTAACTACAGCATCTTCGAATAATTGTTTTTAAAAAAAATTTTCAGTTCGAATTAAACTTTTCGAATTCGAAAAATAATGAGAAATTTTTTAAAAATGCATTATTTTTGGTTCAAATTTTTTTTCAATATTTGTTTCAAATCAACGAAAAACACTCTTTAAAATGGCCACTTTGACTTCTCGCGTAGGTGACCACATATTTTTCATATTTTATTTGAAAAATCATATGACATGGTTTTGTGATTTTTGGTCAAAAATAATTGGAAATATTTAAAAAATTTTCCTCATTTCTTGTTCAAAAATTTTCAAACTTATTTTTCTGGAATCATCAGCTCAAAATATTGAGAATGCCTACTTTAACTTCAATCAAATATGTCCTTGTTTTGTTTTCGCCCTTGTTTATACTCTGAGTCATAATTTTTGCAACGAAACTACGGTTTGGCAGAATCCACCAAAGCCCTTTTTTATCCAGAATTAAATAAAATTTATTACACCGAAACTTGCCAACGTGGTAAGCCGGCATATCCACCTCATAAAATTTCATAAATCAAACTCATAAAAAAAATATTTCTGTCGATGTGATAAAATTTTGGTGTTTTTCGTATTTTTTCAAAAATTAAAATTCTCGATTTTGACGTAGAAATCGTATAAAATTAAATTGTATAAATTTTAGCTGGTGGTCTAGACCGTTATTCAGGGCTTCTTATTCATAAAAAATAATTTTTTCTGTGATTTAGACACCTTTGATAGCAAACGCTTGTTTTTGAGTGTTTTTTTCAAAATACGATTCATAAAGTAAAAATGATCGATCTGTAGAAAATCAGATTAAACGGAGTAAGCTCAAAAGTGGCAACTTTCCATTGAAAATGTTTTTATCCGAAAATTTTGAAGTGGCAAAAAGTTCCCCATCAAGAGACAAACAATTGAAAAAGTGCAAATCTGTCAAAATGCACCGACCCCCTTAAGTTAGCCAAAGTCAATTCACTTCTAAAAAATTCGAGAAAAAGAAATTCCGAAAAATTTTCCAAGTTATTTGAAATGAGAAAATGCAATTTTCATGAACAATTAATACAAATTTCACATGTGTTTATAATTTAACCGACCGCGGGATTAAAAAAATACAAGTTAAAACTTTTTCAAAAGAAGCTCAGCAGCGCCACTAGTCAAAATCAGAAAAAAATCGTGAGTGACCTAGCTAAGCGTTTGAATATCAATATTACGAAATTCTCACAATTTGCTATGTATACTCTGCCGGCCACTCTTTTCTCCGAAAAAAAAGACCGTATGTGACAAACTGTATTTGGAAGTAATTTTAACAATAAAATTGTATTTAAAAAAACAGTATGTGACTTACTGTATTTTTTTTGCTCCTCTTTTTCAAATTTGGACAAATCTGAATTCCACCGTTTTGATTGCTTAAATCCGGAAAAGACGTAGGTATTCGCCAAAATTGATCGTTCTCATCGGCGGATAGCAAGTTAGCCAAATTGGAAAAAAAGGAGTAAAAAAATACACATACTGTACTGTATTTGGAAGTAATTTTAACAATAAAATTGAATTTTAAAAAAATTGCATTCTCAGCGATTTAAGTAAGAATATTCTGCAGTCATTTTTTCCACGCGTGGTAGAATCAAGATGTTTCTTGAATGTGAGAAGTTAAACTATAAACAGTATTTTTGGTCGAAGACTCACTAATGCAAATTTTTACAGTCAAAATGGAAAAAATCTGGAAATTTTCCTTTCTCTGAAATATAATGACTTGAATTCTTACCGTAACATATTTTGTCGGTATGTAAACGACGCATTGCAAATATCACATATTGTTGATCGAGAAGAGAATGCTAATCTATTTTCTGAGTCGTTTTTATTAATTTCTTCATTTATGTTTTTCATCCTGGTCGTTTTATCCATTACACTCGGATCGTACATTTCTAAACATTTATTTAATTCAAAAGATAAGTAGCAATTATTTTGAAACGATTTATGGGGGGGTTGTGGTGGAAATAACATGCAATTTCAATTAATAATTATCGTGCTTATCCACTGAAGCATAACTGCTGAAATTTGCTAGCTAATTGATAGTGAAGAAAATCATGCTCAAGTTTAGCAGCTCAACATTCTTTCACGAGTTAAGTTATGAACAATTTCAAGTTAATGAGCACAAGGATCTCAGGTGACTTCAAACCATCTTCAAATTGTGAAAAACAGCAGTTTTCCAGAATTTTGCCACGGTTCCAAAGAATAATTATATTTTTATTCTTGAGATATTTGGGGGAGTTGATACAAGTATATAAGGATTTTTGCTTATGCTTTTCCTCTTGAAAAATTATTTTCGAACCAGACATCAAATACAAATGTAAAATTAGCCAGTTTTTGGGCCGGTTGCATGAAATTTGAAATCAAGTGGTATTCAGAGCAAATATTATGCTTTGGAAGTAAAATTTCAAATTTTTTAATTTTAGTTTTTCAGTAAAGAAATTATTTAACCAATGAATCCAACCAATTAAAAATTGTCAATGGTTACTTGATTACGGTAAATATTGTTTTAAATTTTTTTTNACCTTCTATTTCGATGTCGTCGATGATTTCATTGGGTTTCGACATACTTGGTGTTATCAGCTGCGATAATGAACTCTTGGGAGGTTTTGCCATAACTTTCACTACAATTGGCATAGTATTCGAGACAGAAATAGGTTTTGTAGTCAGACTTGGTGGTGACACTTTCTTTACACTTTCAACTTTCAAAATAACATGTTCAGGCTCAGGCAGATCTATATCCATATCATTTGATAAAGTTTCAACAAGAGGATGAGTTTGAATTAGAGTTTGAAGTGCCTTAATAATTGTTTGTTATTTTCATTTGTTAAAAAATTAAGTCACCGCCAAAACGCAAGGGCAGTTATTTAGCAAAGATCATTTGACTTAATATCAGACAATATTCGTTATAAATTCANTCTTTAACACTTTCACTTTCAAATGGCTTAGGCAGTTCAGGCTTAGGCAGATTCTATATGCATACATTTGATAAAGGTTTCAACAAGAGGATTGAGTTTGAAGCTGCCATTAATAATTGTTTGTTATTTCATTTGTTACAAAATTAAGTCACGGCCAAAGGCAAGGGCAGGCAGTTATTTGAGCAAGATCATTTACTTCATATCAGACAATATTCGTTTATGAAAATACAACCGCTCACATTTTTTTTAAAGAACTAATTTGATTGAAAATTATCAACAAACTGAGCTAAATCGTAAAAAATAATTAGTCTTCTTATGAGAATTGTTATAATTGCATAATGTTTTATAAAAAAATCGTTTATTTTTCTCTTATTATATTCGCTTTTTAAGCTATCTGAAATCCAAATTGAACAGTTATTTCAAAACCCTAAAGATGAACGATTTGGACACCGTTTTTCACTCGTACAGAGTCACTTTGGTTTGGGAAAAGTTAATAAGTCAAATAATCTTCGGGTTATGTAATGAATTGTTCTGTTCTGTAAATTATTTTAAACTACTTGTTATCTGAATATCCTCTCAAGATATATTTATTTTTCTAGCTTTTTAGCTTAAATAGAATACAGGTCTTTCTACCTTCGATAATAAAAATATTTGAATTTTTACTGTTAAATTCATCTTATTTCGGTAATCAAATTGCCCCATTGGTTCCAAAGTCATAAAATAAATGCAAGATTCAAAACAAAAAAACTGTTGGTTTTCGTTCTATAAGGACAGTGAGATGTTTGCCTATTGTCTTTACTTGCGCCATAGTTTTCTCTATATTTGCCATATGCCTTTTACAGGCCTTATAGAGACGCACACCACTAGGTAATAGCAATTAATCCATTTTTGGTATCAAAAAATTCTTAGCCATAATAAGCATGATTTTACAAACCTGTGCTGAAGTATTTTATTTACAAAAAAATTAAACTCACTTGTGGAAAAGACATTATGATTTTGATCTGAAATTTCTTCGGTTTTGGAGGTCCGGATACTTTGAATTTGGATTCCTCCGTGAAAACTTTTTTCCAGGATTTTCCGCTTGTAAATTCGGGATGTCGGTTGGAATTAATTTCATCCGTTCGATTGCGAATTTAGTTTTTCGCTCAAAATTTGACAGAATATTATTCGACCAGGGTCGGCACCATTAAAAAAAAAAATGGATCGGCGATCGAATCGGTGGACTCTCCAAAAAATTGGATAGGATCGGTTTCGTGAAAAACTCGTTTAAATACAAGTTTTATGTTAAGAAAAGCTATTTTACGTCAAAATTAATGATGAAAATACTTTTACCGGACCAAAGAAATAAAATTGGACCCTATCTGATGTATAATAGGATCATATTACGTTTTCACAAAAAAGCGTCTATCAAATTTGACCATCAATTTATTCGAAAAACATTAATATTTTCAAGATCAATTTTTTCAAAATCATTGAAGGTGTTGCTAGAGAGATAAACTTGACATTTGACTGAAATTTTGACAGACAAGTTGAATCCAGGGCAAAAAAATAAAAGAAAAAGTATAAGAAAATTTCTATCTGATCGGTTTTCGAAAAAATTGGATCGGATCGGTGGCCTTCTCGAAAAAATTGGATTGGATCGGTAGCCCTGTCAGAAAAATTGGATCGGATCGATTTTTCCGATCCAATTTTGCCGACCTCTGATTCAGATATTAAAACAAATCATCCAAATACAATTAATCGTCATAATTTAAAAATATATAATATTTTGCAGCACAATTTTTGCTGTTAAAAATAGTTTTTTGTGAATGTTTCGATTTTATAAATCATCTTTAGGTAATGAGAAAGAACTGAGAAAATATTTTGGATCAAAAAGTTGACACAATTAAGCAGTAATTTGACAAATCGGGCACTCAGAAAAATTGCCAAACTAAAAGCCCGTTTATCATGTGATGTGATCAGTATACCCAGTACATTTTACAAATCTTGTTCATTTTTGTGTTTGACCTGTTTGTAAGAGTTCTGGAGCCGTTTTGCCAAGATACTGCTAAATTGTGTCAACTTTTCGATCAAAAATAT
The DNA here is from genome assembly GCA_004367855.1 of Oikopleura vanhoeffeni. NCBI lineage: Eukaryota > Metazoa > Chordata > Appendicularia > Copelata > Oikopleuridae > Oikopleura > Oikopleura vanhoeffeni. Next base: position 49,583 of record SCLH01000331.1, on the reverse strand, counting down.
TTTCTCAATTCTAACCTGGAGATGATTAATAAAATCGAAAAGTTAGCAAGAACGATTTTTTAATAAATATTATTATCATATTTGTGCCTCAAAACGCAAAAATTTGATCAAGTAGTCTGATTCGAAGATTATTTTCGCCTAAACAATCTATATTCTGTTACAAAAATGTACAAAACAACTGTTTTTGTAATTTTGATGAACCAGGTTTTATCTCTTCAACGATTGGTTTTTTAAATATTTTAGAAGAAATTCAATTTTTTATACATAAGTTATGTAACATAACAAGGGTACGAACTTCAATTGGAAAATTACTTGTCCACTTAATTCTCAAAAAAGATATTTGAGTTTTTAAAAGCACTTTTTTCTACAGAACATTGCTAGGAGCACCCACAATCCCCTTCATATGATCTCACTTATCGAAAAGACGAAAATTTATGATTAAAGTTGAAATAAAATAAGGCAGAAATTATAAATGCATTCACCATAGGCTATGGTACATAGCTTACCATCAAATATTGAATCGTCAGTTTCAATTTCTTTATCTT